>CAJHZI010000452.1:1612500-1782500 GCA_905160935.1 Enchytraeus crypticus | reverse complement strand
TTTCTCTATCCTCTTCATGTTCACATACGAGTGGAACTTTCAATCATCTCTAAAATTCTCTTCTATCTATATCAAAACATAGATGAAGAAATAACGTGAAGAGGCCTACGATTATTCTGGGGGCTTATGCTTATGACGACGTGGGCCTCTATGCCTCCCTTTGCCCTTTCAGTAGGCCTTAATGCAAAAAATGTTTAAATGTAATTATAAATGTTGGAGAGTCGTATTCAGGAACTTATACCAAATTGGCGGACCGTGTGTATACGACTCCCCTTGTATAATTAAGGCCTACTTATAGGCAAGGTCGGCGATAGATGTAACAAGCTGGAGGACGAGCTTATTATATATTTATATAATAATAATTTTATCATCCCCTCAGGATGAGAAAATTATTATTATATAAATATATCATTTGAGCCGATTAGTCCATTCCATATTTGGTTCATTGGGACCGATAACGCCTGTTTTTAGGATTGGCACCGTTCAATTAATATTTTTATTGTTTGATGAATTGCTCCTCAACATCACGGATATTATATTATATTATAATATTACAATATTACTATTGATATTATCAGTGCCGGACTGGCTCCCAAAGGCCCACTGAGGAAATTTTCGTTGGGGCCCACCAAAACATAACCAGCAGAAAAGTTATAAAATAACCCTCCCCCAGTGCGCACTTTCTACCATTTGTGGTTATTATCATTAGTTATGATTAGCATACTGTATACATTCCTTCCTCTGTGCAAATACAACCTTAATACCCATCCTGTATTTTTTAAACTTACATTTGCAGCACTTATAATAATTTGTTATAGAAATTAATAGAATTAAAGGATTACCTAAGCTTATTTCTTTCAAACATTATAAAGCTTATAAGTCAATATTAATTGTATTAATACTTAATTAAAACTCTGAAAATAGTAACTGAAATCACGGTTCTTTTTTCTGTTACAATCAATTGACACTCAAGAAAATCACTTACTTAATCTAATCCAATTACTCTAACTCCATTATCACTATGATATAAGTTTTCAGATTATCAATACACGTTTCAGTTCTGCTGATTGACTGGCGATTTCATCAATGATGAGATCATATTCAGAATTTGTAATAAAGAAAGTGCGCTCAATGTTCATTAACAGTAACGGCTGCAGGGGGCCCATGGGGTCCACAGGGTGAGGGGAGCCCACTGAGGGATCCCTCAGTCCCTCACCAGGCTAGTCCGCCCCTGGATATTATAATGTTACGGATATAACATCATGCTGTCTAAATGTAATTCAAATAAAAGGTTGCATCAGCGAATTACATGGCGGAAGTTTTGGTATCTGACGACGAATAGCTGCTTGTTTTGCTTTATTTTTGTCCAATCACAGTGAACTTTAGAAAATATTCCCTATCAATTATAACACCTATGAGAGACCGAAAGAGTCAGTAGCATAAGTCAACTATTGAAAACTTGCAATAAAATTAAAATAGTGATCTAGAACCCTTAAATTTATATTTTGGGAACATAAGTCGTCTGAACTGCAATAAAAAGTAATTTAATACTCTGTGCTAAATTATGGTAGCTACTTTTTTGCAAGTCTCTTTTCATGTTGTATTGCTTTTCCGGATACTGCGTCTGTTCATATTGCATCAGCTGTTGAAGCACGAGGTAACAGCTGCTGATGTGCTGTTGAATTAATTTATGAATAAACGTGAGCGGAATTATGTTTATTTAATTATTAAACTTTAGGAAATTCTATTGAAACAGATTGTTCTGTTAATACTAAAAAATCGGTAAATACTATCAAAATCTGTGCATGTAAATTATTAGGAAACGTTTCAGTTTTAATAAAAAAATACAATAGGTTTTATAGTTTCAGTTCAATTTTAATCTATTGTTATTAATATATTGTCTTAATTCATAATTAATTAATTAGATGATATACTCCAGGTTGGCTGTTATATCCTGAATATCTAATAATTATGAATTTAAGAAGCCAGTCTAATTCAACATATCGATGAGGAATAATTGTCAATAAACACTGCGTATATAATTAGAATTTTGAACCTTTGGATCTGTTCCAATATTTTTACGATCTGATATCTGTAATAACTGGTATTGTTAATGTCCTGTGGAAATTTTGCTGTTTTGTACCGTGTACTTTGAACTCGTAGAAGCGTCGTCTATAATTACTTTATACATTAAATTATCTTTGTGAGTAAATTTGTGCTAATTAAGTAAAAGCAAGAATTCTTTTCTTAATTTCAAGTTTTTTCAGTGTTAACAAAAGAAATCTAAAATATTTTAGTACAATATGATCAATTAATTGTAAAACTTTTTTGTATTAATTTTTGGCTAATTCTTATACCCATACTACGATAATTTCATTGTGTTTTGTGCTCATTTACTATCACAAAATTACAGATAATAAAGATTAGCTTGATACAGTCATCATGGATGGGAAGGTCAACGGAGACTTACAGGGAGAAAAAGATGCTGCTAATTTTCTACCGTACGAAGATGGCACTACAACCATACTATTGATGGATGGAATTGATCCAGCTAAAGTTGAATTCAGCGATGATCCAAAGAAGCAGGATCTAAAGAAGGCTGATAATGGTATACAGTTTTATTCAATAGAAATTTATGTTAATAAGCTGTATTTTTTTACCAATTATTTGCTATTTTAGGTACTGTTGAAATAGTTTTCATTAGTTTAGTAGTAAATTATTACTTATGTAGCCAAAGCCATGATGTAAAACTCTAGTTAGATTTAAGTTTAACCCTTTCAGCACTACCGGACGTATATATACGTCCGAGTGCTATACTGCTGGACGTGTATATACGTCCAACATCTGATAAAATTAATATAGCAGCCAATACATTGCAGTATCTAAACATTGACTTGTTTCAACACTTACAGTATAGTTCAAGCTTTCTATTCATGTCAAACAATAGATTGTCGGTCTCTCACAGCCCAAGTTATAAAACTTTTCTTCATTTGATAAACACCTTCATTTTCCAATATTTGATTATAATTATACAAACCCATTATAGAATGAAAAATAATATATATTATAAAAAGAGTATAAGAAGAAATCTCTCCAATTTGTCTTGTCACGATAAAAAAAAATTCACTCAAATTGATCTTATTTCAGTTCTTTATCAGTAATAATTTCTAATTTCTAAAGCTGCATAGGATAAATTTATGCGGTGAGTAATATCATGAAGTAAAATAAGATGGCATACTATAATACCATGTATTTTACATTATAGTATTACGAAATACACAGTTTATGTGCGCTTGCATAGGTAATTAGACCCTTCCCAATTCCTGTGCAGAATATATTTCTGAACAAACTTGCCACACTCGAACTTTTTGGGTCACAAATCCTCACTTCTCTACAAAGGTCGCCTGTAACCTACTTCAAGAAGTAGTCTGCATTTTTGCCTTGTGCAGCTTAGATAGATGTATGTATAGTTTTGAAGTTTATTCTGGTATCGAGCTCTGGCTAGTTCATGTCTCCGTATACGAGAAATGAAGAGGTTTTGGCAGTGAGGTTCTGTGCATCAATTGATATTTATTTTTTGACATCCCAGTCTATAGCCAAACTTCAGCAGAGTGAACCAAATGTCGGACGAGATCTAAAGCAGCATTTCAGGAAGCCGATGGATATCCATGAATACACCATGAGTATGCGAAGTCTTCTTCAAGTGCACAGCCTAATGGCAGGTCCATGACATATAATTCTTTCATCCAATTCTGTCCTCAGCTTTCCTTTTCATCTCTATACATGAATTTGTTATCAGATCATCCAGCATCCCATGTGTAGGACTTCTTCTAACTCTTCCCCCTTGCATTCTTCCTTCTATTACAGCCTTTACAAAACTATACCATCCATGCGAAGTAGACAAGACAAACTAGCTGCTGCATTTTTATTTTTGCTGTCACAAATCGTAAAGCTGATTCAAGAAGCCAGGCCTTCACTTTTTGCAGCGAGCTGTACCCAATGCTCTCTATGCATAATAGAAACAGGCTTTTTTCGCTTCCAAGTTTTATGAACTGCGCATTTGAGTACCTTGCTGGCGGATTGATTGAGGAACTTCTGAAGCTGGGTGCACGAGAATAGGTGCCCATGTTGTTGTCGTCATTTATAATGGCATAATTGACAACAACCAGCACAGAGACGCCGAGATGTTTCGGCAAAAGTGATAACTCTAAAAACATTTGCGTCCACACCTCGTCATCCAAATCCTCAACGCTTATGATTGTCTGCGAAAGAGGCGGAATAAGT
The DNA here is from genome assembly GCA_905160935.1 of Enchytraeus crypticus. NCBI lineage: Eukaryota > Metazoa > Annelida > Clitellata > Enchytraeida > Enchytraeidae > Enchytraeus > Enchytraeus crypticus. Next base: position 1,778,216 of record CAJHZI010000452.1, on the reverse strand, counting down.
CGAAACAAGCGCTACCATTGTAAGCTTACTGCTTGCATAAATAAGACAGTGCTACTTTTTACTCATTTGCTTATCCAAACAATCAGCTCAGACGTTTATTTTGATTAGAAATTGTGTAATGTACTAAATATAACCAAGAAAAGTAGAATTTTTGTCTAAATACAATTACTAATAATTGTGAAATGCGATGTTTGAATTTTCGAAACTGTATTTGTGTGAAGTGTATTATTTGAGTTTTATCGAATTGATTTTGCTATAAAATGGTGTTTTGTTCTAGTTTTAGATACATCATTTTATATTATATAAGGAATGTCATGCTAATAAATTAGTATAAATATACTTTAAAATGGATGCCTTATTAATTTTATTGAATTTTACTGTAGTATTTTGTTAAAAATTTATGTGGCAAGAACCAAATCTCGCAAAATAAAAATAGCTCAAAAATTTAAAAAGCTATTTAAAAAATACATGGCAGTTTTTAAGAGCCCATTTAGAATATAATGGCAGTGCTGAAAGAGTTAATCTATAATTATTTATAATTTCCCCAAGTTACTTTGATTATAAAGCTGGTAAAGCTAAGGTTAACGTCAGTTTCCTCACTCGAAAGTGATGTCAGTGACGGGCAAGCCCAGGATTTGAACCCGCATCAACTGATCCGTGATCGAGTATCTTACCGACTTCGCCACCGGCTCCAGCATATACATGTATATATGACTACTTTATAGTCATATATACATGTAATATATAGATCTGCATTACCTAATTAAGTTTAGTAGTGCTTTAGAATTTTAATTAATCCATATGTTAGTAATCAAGTTATTAACATTTTAGGATTCTCACACCTCTTTCGAGTTTTCAGCCAAGTGGCAGGTCCAAGATACATATTCATACTCTTTTGCTCATATTCATAAGCATACCTCAGTAACACACATACCGTTACGTTTTTATTTACATATTGTGACGGAAGATGATGATGATGATGATGATTAAATGCTAGAATCTGCTGCTATTTTTTGACGGCAACGAAGACTTCACTGATGTGATTGTGTGTAGGAGAGTTCATTGGGCTGCGTAAGGAAGAGCTGGCTAAGTATGCGAGCGACCCTTACTGGGTCAGGCTGCGTATCATCCTGCTCCTCATTTTTGCTGCGGCTTGGATTGCCATGTTGGTGGCTGCCATATTAATCATAGTCTTTGCTCCGCGCTGTCCACCACGTCCTGAGCAGGAATGGTGGGAGAAAGCCGTTATCTACCACATTCATCCGCTCAGCTTCCAGGATAGTAACGGTGATGGCAACGGAGATCTAAATGGTATGTCTATAGGTGGAGTTCTTACTACGGCCGGGTCATTTATTATTCTTGAGCGATATTTTGTAAATTGTTACAAAATATCGAAAAGTAATTGCAATTGCTCGCTAGTGTGTTTGGTATCATCTGCAATAGGTAGGAGTGTATCCGGAGGTGAGGTGTCAAAATGAATGAAGTGATCATTGAGCCCATCAGAGGTTGAAATCTTGCATTTACACGCTACTGATGACAGATTGACTAAATTGAGCTAACTTTTTATTATTATAGTAAACATAGGGGCTTTGTAATGAGGGCTTTATGGCCTAAGTTAGGTAATACTGTTCACTAAAATTAGTAAGAAAGGTTTGTTGGTTTGTATCAAGTCTGATTTTTGGCATAACATTTAGTTTATATTTTATACAGTTTCCTGTTTTGCTCAGTATAGTAATTAACTTGCCAACGAACTACCCATTGACTCAATCCCCAATCAATCCTATGTATAAATATGCAGTTGAGAGAATTTCTATCTAGGACCTACCTTCTATCTTGTCCCATCTCAAGAGTCTTTTGAGACTGCTGTGGAAGAAGACTTTAGGATTAATTTATACGCTGGCGTATAGGTATCCGCAAATATACATATATATATATATATATATATATATATATATATATATATATATATACATGTGTATATATATATATATATATATATATATATATATATTTATTTATTTTTTATAGGTATCCACGAACGTGTTCAGTATCTAGCGGAGGAGCTGAACGTTGATGCTGTGTCGCTGGGTCCCATCTATCCGTCAGGATTCGAGGATGATGGTTTTGATGTCAAGGACCATATCAAGCCGTGCGGTGGACACTATGGCACTGTGGAACATTTTGAACGACTGCGTGCTGCTCTGCACAAAGCTGGTTAGTTTATGCTGAACTTCTAAGCGCCCAAGTTTATATGCCGCTTTTCTAGATATTGATGTTCTTATAATGTACCCGTAGCATGATTCTGTGCGTATCTATGCTTGTTGCTTCAGGTATTAATGTTGCCATTGATGACTGTAGCACTCTAATTGTTGAACATTATTATTATTATTAACCTGTCTATATTTTAATTGTCTGCCATATTGTATCGCTATGTGTTGCTTCAGGTATTAATCTATCTATTTTAATTGTCTGCTATATTGTATCGCTGCGTGTTGCTTCAGGTATTAAGCTTATACTGGACTTCATTCCGAATCACACGCACAGGAATCACACATGGTTTGTTAAGAGCAAGAATGCCAGCAGCGAATACAGCGACTATTACATCTGGAGTAAAGGAAAGGGGACTGAGGGGTCACCAGAGCCACCTAATGAATGGGTTTGATTGTATTTTTTATATAATGGTAAACCTAGTGGCATAGTTGTAGAAAGCTTGCTTTCTTAATGATAGGTTTGCAGTTCAAACTGTTTTACGGCTTTGGTTTTTCATTTCTGGAGGGGTGCATAAAACCCAGTAGTGAACACATGGTGGTTTGGGCTGACGGATAGCCGACCTTAAGATTTGAATTATGTACCCCTTGTTTCTTAGTTAGTCTTTGAAGTTATAAGGCTAATAGAGCATCAAACTACTCTGCAGGTTCTGCCTGCAACGGAGCTATATATATTGAAACAAAAGTAGCTGCACATGGTTTTATATTTCAGAGAATATCACTGGTTGGCAAGTCAAACAACTAAACCATGGTGCTGCTGATCCATGATAAAAATTACCTGGATTAGGTTTTTATTTTGGCCACTGATGCTGCAGACATAATTATTCCAAGTGGAATAAATAGTTAACAAAAACTATCATTTGAATAAACCTGCAAAATCAAGACTGTAAATTCCTACAAGCTTGCTTCGGAATTATATTGAAAATTAATGCAAAGAAATCTTCTATAACTACTGTTTGATAATAAGGCAACGCTATATAAGCGATTATATAGTCTCTGTTATAATTATGTTATGTCTAGAAAGCTTAAATGGGCTTGTGCAAGCTTTCGCAAAGAACTATTAGCCATTCTGGATATTTCTGATACTGGGCGTTGTGCACACATAGTTTGATTTAGATTTTATCGTGTCGTAACTGTATAAATGAATAATTTACGGTTCGATTGATACCTGTAGAAGAACCTGTATGATGGTAATTCAGCTTGGACTTACGACGACGAACGTCAAGAATTCTACTATCACACGTTCTCGAAGGCTGAGCCTGATCTCAATCTCCGCAATGACCAAGTCAGAAACCAATTGATGGTAGGTTGGGTCGTTAAATATCAAAAGTGTAGTTGTTATTCATTGTTTTTACTCAAGTTTCCACGGTGGCTTTGATAAAGGTTTAGCCTTTGTAATTGAGTCAACTGTTGGTTAGCGGAATTCTCCCTGCTAGTAGAGAGAGGGAGAGCAAGAGAATTGTTATATAATAAATAATAAATATCTGCTATGCCGTAAAGCAATCTGCCACTGAACATGGGGGGCGGTAGAGATAAAGTTGCTATCTAAAGAACTAGTGCAATCTACTGAATTACTTTGACTTTTACTGTACTGTCAGTGATTACTTGCAGTGGTTTTACAGTTGACTGTTGTGATGTTGTTGCAGTGTTTACTTGTGGTGTGTTTACAGTGGACTGTTTTGATGTTGTTGCAGTGATTACTTGCAGTGTTTTGCCATTGATTGTTTTGATTGATTACTTGTGGTGTTTTAACAGTTGACTGTTGTGATGTTGTTGCAGTCAGCTCTAGAGATCTGGATGAAGAGGAAGGTCGATGGATTCCGAGTGAGAGATGCGCAGTACTTGATTGAACCGAAAGATCTGAATGAGGAGTTGGTTGACTTCCACCCGGAGAGCTTTGCTCTGATGGCAGAATGGCGCAGTCGTATAGACGGCTTCAGTGAGGAGGAGTCAAAGTCTAGGTCTGTGAATTTGTGTATATACAGGGTGAGTAGAAAAAAAGATAACACCTGCAAAAAGTTTGAATATCTCAAGCTATAGTTAATATTTTCAAAGCAAACTTTTACCAATTACTAAGGGACTTATTGTTGATGGGGTGACCAATTTTCATCCATTTTAATCGATGGATTGGCCAGATATACAAGTTTCAGCAGAGCAACCCCCCATTTTTACCTAAAAATGGCGTTTGCTACAATGGTAAGGGCAAATTGCACTTCATTGGCGAAAAGGAATAGGTGAACCCTCAATTTTACGTCAATACTTTACTTTCCGAGCTGTTGATGATTGCTATGCTCTTCTACCAAATGGTTTCATCTTTCAGTAGGATGATGCTCTGACTCATGCATCTCGCCATGGACATGAATGGATCAGCGAGAGAAATCCACATTTCACCATGAAGAGTGAATGGCCTCCAAACTGTCCCGATCAAAATCCTCTGGATTACCATGTCTGGGGAACCATGCTGCATCTCTATCGGAAACACCAGTCGAAGCCTAAAAACAAGGCAGAACTGCAGGAAGTGCTACCTTCCATCAATTTGGGAGAGACTGCCCCAAACTGGAATCAACAAGGCTGTCCTAGCGTTCCGAAAGCTGCTGCAGTCCTGAAAAGCAACTATTTTAAAGCATATCGAATAGGCAGTAATGCTTGCAGATACATACAACTGGTTCTTTTTGAACCTCCACAATGACACTTTCAGAGCTAAAATAAAATAAAATGGAATTTTTATTTATAGTACGTTAAAAAATGGGAGGTTGCTCTGCTGAAACTTTCATAATTGGCCAATCTATGCACCAAAATTGATGATAATTGGCCACCCCATCAGAAATTAGTCCTTTAGTATTTGGTAAAAGTTTGATTTGAAAATATTAACAATAGCCTGAGATATTCTAACTTTTTGCAGGTGTTATTTTTTTTACTCACCCTGTATATGTTAATAATTTGTGCCTTTTCAGATTTAATTAAGAGCTTCTGCAGCTTAAGATTGGACGCTGTTTTTGGGCAGGTCTAGTGCCAAATATTGCGATCAAAGCTTAATTCCCGCTGCTTATATAGCTATAGTTAATGAATTAAGTAGCCAGTTAAAAATATAATTTCTAAGCATCCTATGCCTGCTCTCAGCGATATTTCTTGCCACATGGTGTAAAAAGGGTGATCCTGTTTCAAAGGATAAACAACCTTATTTGTCGCGTTTAAATTCTATTTCATTGAGAAGCGATATAGGCTTTAGACTTTCTTGTAATTTCACGGTGTCCTCATTGACTGAGCAATGTGAGGAGTTATAGAGGTCTATGTTGATTGGGGAAAGTTTAATGTAATGACTTTCGTAGAACTGCTTGGTGTAATGAACCTAACATGGAAGATAGACATAATGAGTCTTAACAATTGAGCATGCAGCTAAGATATTGGATGTAGCACAGCTAATAACAAGCTGGACGTAGTCGTGAGAAGATGTTTGTTGATGTTCTAGAAGTCGCAAGACATCTAGAGTGCTCATAGCCGATGTAAGTGGCACAGCGGCAGAGGCTGTCAACTTCTACAGCGTCTCTGACGGAGCCAACGTGAAGCCGGGAGCTCATCTGGTCACTAACAAAGCTCTCGTTGCTCTCAACGCTTCGTGCGACTCCTTGTGCGTGTTCAGCCTCGTGCAGAGCTGGACGTCTGTCGCCCACAATGTCTCGTCCAACTGGCAGGTGCGTTTTTATAGCTTTGACGATGTGGGCAATATTTTTCGTAGGCTAAGAGATAACACAAATTTATCCTTTAGTAGCAAGCATCTTCTTGTGATGATACTAGATAACTATATAGATAAACTTCTTAGTTAAATTTATCTGGTCAGTAATGTCTCCTCCAATTGGCAGGTTCGTCTTGTTAGCTTAGACGATGTTGCTAAGGTTACCCTTACTGGTGCGAATGACAAAAGCTATGAAATATTTAATAATAATAATAATACAGGTTTATCTTCTAATTTAATTGTACAGGTTTATTGTCTATTCCACAATGTCTTGTCCAACTGGCAGGTTCGTTTTGATAGCTTAGACGATGTGGCCAACATTTTTCGCACTGATGTGAATGACAAAGGCTATGAAATGTTTAATAGTAGGTTTAAGAAATGTGCTGGGGACAAAGGCTAAGAGATAACACAAATTTATCCTTTAGTAGTAAGCATCGTCTTGTGACGATACTAGATGATTATATAGATAAACTTCTTAGTTTATCTGGTCAGTAACGTTTCGTCTACCTGGTGTGTTCATTTGATAGTTCATACGAATATTAGAAGTCATGAAGACAATGAAATGTTTAACGAGTATTCCTTTTGTACTTCATATAGTGTACAGTCTTGCACAGAATTTTTGTTACTCTATTCTATTCTAAAGTTTAGTTGCTTGCAAATTCAAAACTGATAATATAATTGATGACTTCAATTAATGCCTAGTATGTGTTTTGAATTGAATGATTTGGTTTTTGTGTAGATCGGCAACTCTGATTGATTTGGTTTTCTTGTATATCGGCAACTCTAATTGATTTCATATTCGTGTTGATCGGCAACTCTGATTGATTTCGTATTCGTGTAGATCGGCAACTCTGATTGATTTGGTTTTCGTGTAGATCGGCAACTCTGACGTGAGTCGAGTGGCGTCGCGCTATAACGACAGAGTGTACCTGAACGCTGCTAACATGCTCATGCTGACGCTGGGTGGAGCCGCTATGCCGCTCTATGGTGATGAGCTGGGCCTGATGGATGGGCCGGCTGATCAGAGCAGGCTCAAGGTCTCTACCATTCTTAATTCGTGTTCTATTTTCTTGTATATTCTAATTCATTTTTTGTTTTTCTATTCATTATGCTTCTTTACACTGCCCCACTTACTCATGCCCAACTTAACTCTCTGAAGGATTATTCAAGAACTGAGTTACAGATGCATAGCTTAATTATAAAGGGTCTGTAAATCTTGATTTTAGGGATGCAAAATCAAATCCACCGGATTCTGATTCTGATTAGACATAGTTATAATTGTAATGTTAAAGAACTGTATAAAGCCAGTGTTAATGTCAGTTTCATTTCTCAACGTCAGTTTCATCTCTCGAAAACGATAGCAGTGACATGCGAGCCCAGGATTTGAACCCCGTACATACTGAGTTGCGGTTGGAAGTCGCCATCATCCATCATTAAGTTATTAACTAAGTCATCAGCGTTTGCTCAATCAATCATCATCATTGAACCATTCACTGGGTTATAATCGTATGTTCAATCAAGTTGTTCTAACATCACGTAGTCAAAAGGCTCAATAGAAGCATCATCATTGAATAATTATTTGATTTGCATTAATAGTAAATCTCATTAGTATGCTTTGTCTATGGACGGCTAATACTACGCACGTGCCAATTTGACACGTCATGCTCTAAGGTGCTTTGCTTTAAGATTAATACCAGTGCTTGTACAGATGTTGTGGGCATAATTCTTATAATCCTGACTAATGATGCTTGTTGTACGTTTGTAGTCATCGAAAACTCGTGGACAGCTGACCCCAATGCTGTGGAACAATTCCAAGAATGCTGGATTCACTACTCCTGATGCTAATCCTTGGACACCGGTTGTGGTCAATGGTACCAGCTTGCAGGTATGTATAATTTTAATATTTAATTTTTAGTTTTATTTTGAATACTAATCTAGTTTGCAAATTTATCTGGTAACCTTGATATGCTTGCAAGCATATATTCAAAACTAGCCTACGCCATAGTGTATTACTGCAACCAATCAGTTTAGATTGTTTGATGTCTGTCCTTTCTTTTCCATCCTTCTTGAGTTGCGACCAGCACGTAGACCTCCTTTTCGTTAATTCCTTTATCTTTGGACTGACTTTCTGGATTTTGGAATTTGCACTGTTTTCTGAGCCTACAGACGTGGATTTGTCTCGGTAGTGTTCGATGTTGTCATTGATGACAGTAGCACTTTATTATTATTAATCTAATTAAAACCACGTCTGCGTATGATTGTAAGCCCAGGTCTGTGCATGAGGCTTTGCATCGTCAGATTGTGGACAGCTCCTAAAATTTTGTCATCCTATGAACGTTCGCTGGTAGTACTGGTGTTAAATGTTGGCGCACACTCCCGCTCTCAAAAAATGGGCTGATGGCTGATATCGCATTTTTTTCTAAAATCAACAAAATGGCAGAGTTCAATGCTAATCAGATTAATAGTGCAGCGATGCGTAAAGGGCATATGGACACGTACATTGATTTTTGTATACCACTCAGTGTGTTGTTATATGTATACTGCACACTTATGTTGTGCTATGATGATAGTGGATTTAACTGTAATTGCCAGTCCAGGCTGTAATGACTATATGTATGAATTTCAACATTGTGTGTGTATTCATACGCCATACGTCTTATTTTAAGTAAATTCACCGATGTTGATGTACGTGTGTAGAACCAGCAGGCTCATGGCTCTATAGTGAATCACGTGGGGGTGTTCAAGCGATTGCTGGCCCTGAGGGCGGGCAGCCCGGCCCTGCAGTGGGGTTCTCTGAGGGGCCTGAAGGTCCAGCGCGGGGTACTGCTCTACATGAGAGAGGCTGAGGGGTTCAACCGTCTTCTAGTCGCCATCAACTTTGGCCCCATCGCAGCCACCGTTGACTTCATCGACTACGGAAGGTTTGTTCTCAAACTTTTTTTCTGCAGTACTGAGGTTGAGGAACTATTGAAAACGTCTCTATTTATCGCTTTAATAAATATCTTAACTATCTGAATATCATTAAACGCTATATAATTAATAGGATGAAATTTGCTTATTTGTTTGAAGCATCTCTTAAGACGTAAATAAAATAAAATTAGATACTACTAAATTACGGTATCTAACAATTATATTAATTTCATCTCAATTGCAGAACTATCTTAAGATTAAATACAATGAACTTCTAAATGCTTAACTTAACGCACTCATACTCAGTTTATATATTCCATTACCATCATCATTAACTGGATTATTTTTCTGTAGGACTGCATTTGAGGACAACAGACGTCTACCTCTGGAGATGACGATCGTGACCTCGACCTTTAACTTTGAAGGTGCAAACAGTCGAGCCAGCTCCTACGACAACGGCACTAAGATAGAGTCGCAGAAGATGATCTATCTGAAACCTACTGAGGGCGTGGTTCTGTCATGGCCGCCATCAGATGATCGCTACGAGTAATCTGATTGGTCGACAGCTATAAACTAGTCTGATTGGTCGACAGCTGTAAACTAGTCTGATAGGTCGACAACTATAAACTGTCGATACGAATTAGATCTGTTTCATCGTCTAATGGTGATAGTATGGGTGGGCCTGAGTAGTCGTTTAGTTTAATTGATAGAATGACCTGACCTTAATTGATAAGATCACTGACCATCAATGGCAGTCTTGACTTTAACAACTTTAGTGCAATTACATAGGATAAAGAAATTTGTTGGTCTCTTAGGAATACTCTTATCTTTTTTAATGTCCATTCTTTAGCTACTTTGTTACTATTTTCTCACTTCAAGTGTTCATTCACTATACTGTATGGTATGCTAATTTATTTAAGCTGCTGGTGTGGGTGCAAGAAAAAAGTTAACCATTTATGGTATTATCAGAGTTATGTTATCTTTAATAATGTTTAGGCCTACCATATTTTGTCCAAGACAGAGTTCATTAGGTTAAACATCATCAGGTATTGGATGGGAATCATAAAGTATTATACCAGCCAATCTAGAACTGAAAGGAACCACAAAAACAAACTGATCTGAGTTTGTTCATGTACAGTTGGCCAAGCTTAAATGTAGAGTTATTAAATTCTATTCATCTAGCACGGCAATTTTCTTGCCTGAGCCATTTCATTTTTATGCATTTTCGAGAGTTTCGAGTTATCGGCGCTCTAATACGTCAATGCCACCGACAAATACTTGAACCCTGTAGCTGTTTGTGGTATTTAATTCTGACCTTTACAGTAACAACGTTGGTAATTCTGCGTAACGTGAATACCTTGAGATATAGTTTCCACAGTTGTGAATATTGGACTTTGTTTTTTCATTTTTGAACGCTATATCATCATCATCTTGCCTTGAATGGCAGTTTAACCAGGGTCAGGATACGAATAGACTGTCCCAAATCCTCTGCCCTACATCATATGATCATATCATCAGACAATCCCCTACTTGAGACATTCCATTCTTTAACATTTTTGTGCATTTTTTGGAGCCTAGGCGCTCACCAACCGAACGCCATTTCTGACGTTGGTATTTTGAACACTATATAAAAGCAGAAAATGTCTGGATGATATTCCTGCGGAATCATGTTACATAGTGGAGAAATCTAAGGGAGTAAAGTAAACACGCATTATAGTGAAGTGATCAACTATGTTGATATCTATCACTTTTGATACCACATTTCTAAACCGTTAGGCAATTTAAACCCTTTTCCGTATAACCAGTCCAGTGAATGTCCGAGATTTTACTCTCAGATAGCGATTTTAAGCTCAGATCTACTTCTTATTTTTTAGATCGTTTTTAGACTTTGCTCTCAGGTCAGGAGCTCACTGCAAGCCTCGATCAACTTCTTTTTAGATTAAGTTTTAATATGGATATTGTAATAACAAGTAGGGTTCTTCGAGCTAGGTTAGAAAGAGTAATTTGTAAGTTTTTCTGCAAGAAGAAAATCGTTTTTAATTAAAAGGCATGCTGGGTCAAGAAACACAAATGCTTAAGTTAATTACGGCCCATTTCCTTCTTCCTCTCCGTGGTTATTACTACTTATTGGTAATCGTTGCCTTTTAATAGCATATTAAAGGCCAAATAACAATTATATACATGTACACTGTTATAATTGTTTTTCACCAATAGTTAGGTAAGATATTATTCATAATTTCCTTTATCTTGAGACTGGTTTTCGTTTTTTTTGAGAATTTACACCATTTTGGACCTTCCCTTTTTCTCACTGGCTTGAATTTGTCTCAACAGAACTCGATGCTGTTCTGGACGACATCAGTACCCTATTTGTTGTTATGGCAACACTGCAGAGAGTGTAGACTTGGCAGCTCTGTCACTCGTTTTGCATTCGTTGTTGTCGCCATTTTGTTATACTTCTGAGTAAATAATTATTTTGGATTCATTCGACTCGTAGGATTTAGTCAGATATTGTTAAGCTTTATATGCTGTAGATTTTCTAATCGGAATACGGCTGTGTGAGAGACACTTTCTTCTATCGATCGAGTGTAAGTATTTGATTACTGCTGTTTAAATCTTAAGACGCTTTTTTAAACTCAACGATGCGTTGATGTCTATAACTCTTTATAAGTCTTTGTAAGTAATTACAACTCTGACAATATTCTTGTAGTCTTTGAGAATATGGCAGATTAATTTATGGTACTTGAACAGATAATTTGTGTGTGTTTGTATGCGCTCGAATCGGTGACATTAACCCGCAACGTGCTGCCTCTATTTTCAGCCGTCAGACGGTGTCAGTTATTTTTACAATATATGGCCGAATTTGTTAACTTTAGGGGAATATCAACGATTGATACAATACTACTATCGTGGTGGTTGAGGAGCAATTGACTTCCGTTGTTATCATCGGTACAGCTTAAGTATATATATAAATATTTACAGTTGTTATTTCATGTTTTTCTATTTAATAATATTTCTTTATTAACAATCCCATAAATTTAAGCACTCACTTAAGTGCTTCAACATGAAATTGTGTAACTCTAGCTGCACATTGAACAAGTCCGTCAGTCAACATTGACGGGTTCTGCCTCTGCAGCAGACAGTTACTGGTTCATCCCAGTTAGTGCTAATGACCAGCCCTGGTGCCGTTACCTATCAACTCCGAGCATTTCTGCCGATCTTCTGACTGAGAGTAACAGCTCGACAGAGTAACCAGTTGAGACTTAACGTTGAGCTTCAAGATGATGCTGCTGGAGTATCAACGAACCAGACTTTCATCTGCCAATCTTCTCTACAGGCATCAGTGCAGCGGAGGAGTGTGGAGCCATTTGTGTGGAGCGAATGTAATTTTAGTTTTTTCAGGGTCCTGACAACGACTGGTGCTTCTAGATCAGTGCTTGGTCGCTTCGAGCTCCTCAACGCGACAACTCGTTATTCCGACGAGTGTTTAAGAGTCATCGATGATTCTATCATGCTTTTAGGCCGACTGATAATCTAGCAGCCCTTATATAGAGTGCTGGGTGCAACACAACCTCCGTACATCATGTAGAGTACCTGATCAGAGCAGCTTAAGAGCTGCTGCCATAGCTGGCAATGTGTTCGGCATACCTCCTATCAACAGTAGTAGTTCAGTCAACCTCAGACGTTCTTGTTTCCTTTCCTCCGAGATATGCCGCTAAGATCAGCTAGACCGTGCTGGTTGCACTGTTCAACCGTTGTTGAGTCCTACCTATCAACCGTTGTACATCTTGCCAATCAACAACATGCAACGAAGCTGCATAATGGTAAGATTTGTAATGATGCAGAGTTAGGTAGGCTCATGGTTTGAGTTAATGTCATATTTAGCATGTCTTTAACTCGAGGTTGAAGAACTTCTGCTGAATGTAGACAAAACAACTTGACAGTCTGCAAATCTTCAGCTGAGAGGATGAGCATCAGATACGACGAGACGATGTTCAACGAGACGTTCGGTCTTATGTCGCTGTCGAGTCAAAGATAACCTGAACAACCCTGCCGTGCTCGGGTCTACTGGTAAACCTCAATAGCATCGCCATGTGAGCCGTGGCTGCTTGTGCTCGACCGCTGCAACCTGAGATTGGACATTTTAAACTCAGCTGGAACTCAAAGACTGTCATCATCAGCTGATGAGCCTTTAAGCCTAATCATCAACCTCAACTGAAACAGTTCTTGTTGGATGTAAATGCCATAGCAAAATTGCAGAGTTTTTCTTTGTTGTGCTTTGCAAGTTCGCTTTTAATTATATTTTATTATTTATTGTTGGTATTGGTAAACTATTAAATGAAAGCCTAAGTATTAATTTTTCTTAAACTTTTTCATCGTCTCTAAAGTAGGATGAGTAGCAGATGCTACTAAGCAAGTATATGGAGATGTAATAATAAAATTGTAAAGGAAATTATTTTTGCTGGCTGAGTTGTGATCTGTAATATATTTCTTTCTTTAGAATGACAGAATTTGTAAAAATGTCTTTTTAGTATTTCGACAGAGTATTTACTGTTGAAGATGCCAGAATTTGTTTTGCATTATGAATTTTGTAGACAGGATTTGCTAACATTCAATACGGTGACAAGATATGAATGGCATCTGACATCTATTGATAAAATATCTAATCAGATATTTAGAAATCTAAATGTCTAAGCAAATCTCGTGTGTTTAATAACTTGTGCTCTATTCATTGATTTTATTTCATTTTTAGTTATTGGTGTGCGTAGATGCTTTTAGTTGTCCTATATATAAAACAGTAGCCTTTGGACTGACATCATCCAGCCTATGTATATCAGCTGAGGACATTCAGTGATGGGTCGTGCTATATTAGTCTGGTATTGATTGTTAATATGTTTTGTTGTTGTGATTGCAGGCTTCCTAGTGAGCTAGTATCATAGATTGGTAGAATGTCTGCTGGTCGAATTTATATAGGACGCCTACACTTCTCTACACGCGAGAAAGACTTGGAAAAATTCTTCAAGGGCTATGGTCGTATTCGTGAGATTACGCTCAAGAATGGATATGGCTTTGTGGTAAGTCAATTTATCTTGTGTTGTGTAATTTATAAATTGTGAAATTTATTGAGTTTTATTTAATGAAACTATTATTTTAATTTGATTTATTGAAATTTTTAGAATATGTGTGTGAGCATATATGTGTAGTCTACATGTATATATTTGTATGTCCAGTTGTAACTGTCTGAAATATAATATTACTGTATGTGAGGTGTTGCCTGATTTGCCTTATTTGTTGTTTATTACTGATTTGTTGCCTGGTCTTATTAACTCTGATATAGATTTCAGGCCTTACTGCGGAGAGCTATTGGACTGTTTGAATCCACGTTGAGCTGTTGAGCTTACAGCACTACTTCGGCCTGTGGCGTCGGTGTTATTAACCTGCGTGTGTGTTTATACTCTGACATATCAGTTGAACACTGAGCAAAGTTACATTTACCTAAAGTTATGTCTTAGCCAAATACCTTAAAGATCTTACTTAAAGCTTTGGCAAGACAAACACGCTATGCAAGCTTTTACTAGTTGGCATGTGTCATATGAAGCTCTTGTAAAAATGTGCAAATTCTTGGGTGAGTTTATTTTTCCGTCCTTACTAGCTACCTTGGTTGACTCTTAAGAAATACATGCAACATACCATTGGACTACATGTTCATATTTTCTAAACCCAGTGCACAGTCATTTACAAAAATACGAAAACCATAAGACATGCTATAAATGCATTTATTTATGGAGTGATTGAGTAACTGATTAATTGATTGATGTTTTAGGAATTTGAGGATCCTCGTGATGCTGATGATGCAGTGTACGACTTGAATGGAAAGAATCTGTGTGGTGAACGGTAAGAACGATCGTCATAGTAATTAATATCTCGCACATATTCATTATCTCATCAATTTAGCCAATTCTCTAAAAAGCTGGTAAAGCTAATGTTTACGTCAGTTTCCTCACTTGAAAGCGATGTCGGTGACGGGCGAGACCAGGATTTGAACCTCGTACATACTGATCCGATAAGATACTGGTCGAGTACCCTGCTGGCTATGAAAAATGAGTATAAACTATAAAATGAGTACTTACTCATTTTCTCTATGAGAAAATGAACAGGAATTATCGTGTTAAAAATGAAATAATGTATGTCAATATAAAACAAAAGTTGAGTCTAGCCATCTTTTTCACTATAATTGTAATTTATTGTTTGATTGAAATAATGTAATGTTTTATTCAATACCGAGAATCTAGCATAAAGAAAAATCCCCTACCAAGCTGCTGCTGCTGTAGCTTTGATACTTTGATAGCTAGTCAATTAAATTTATGTTAACATTTAGAACTTGTTCACAAATGTTTGACCATGAAGTGTGAAATTCAAAATAATATAGTAATCGTCTGTAATTAATTTGTTAATTTAAGAAGCATCAGTATTTTTAGCTGATAATGTTAGTAATAATTAAGTAAGTAATTTAGCTGATATTTTTAGTATGTAATATTCTATTTTTTGCCTGATGCTGGAGTGTTTAATGTAACACAATGTTCAGTCTTTGCCATATGCTGGTGTGTTTAATGTAACACTATATGTGATACTTTGCCGTATTCTGGAGTGTTTAACGTGACACAATGTGATACTTTGCCCTATGCTGGAGTGTTTAATGTAACACTATGTGTGATACTTTGTCATGTGCTGGAGCGTTTAATGTGACACAACGTGTGATGTGTGATACATTGACATTTGCTGAAGTGTTTAATGTGACACAATGTGTGATACTTATGCTAGAGTGTTTAACGTGACATTATGTGCAGGGTTCAGGTGGAGCATTCACGTAACCCGACAGGAGCACGTGGTGGAGCTAGGAGTGGAGGAATGTATGGGGGGTGGGGTGGGGGACCACCTCGTCGTGGTGGTGCACCAGACAGGTACGCGTTGTTGTTGTTGCTACTGTTGTTAATGGGCATACTGTTAGCATTACATACTTTAAATACTATTAATAGTAAATTATGCCATTACCTTGAACACGGGTATTAGTATTATTTATAATTATGTTATTATTATTACGGTTCCTATTACAATTTTTTGCAGTAGTACTACTTGTATTTATCATTATCATCTTCTCTTGAATCGCAGTTTAACTAGTTTAGCTATTATTACTTATGTTATTACTATTCTTTTTTTACTTAATATAATTACCAGTAAGAGCTTCTATAGCAGTGTCATTGCTATAAACCTGTTGGCATTTGTGCTGTCCTAACTTGTAAGGACTGCCTGGTTTTATAGGCAATATTCCTTTAGATAAACAATATTATATTTTTTAGAAATATTCCTTTAGTTTAATCTTCGTGTATTTGACGATGGGTTGATTTGATGTTGTAGAATTCTTCCGCCGCTGCACACTGAATATCGTGTGATTGTTGAGAATCTTTCATCAAGAGTGACGTGGCAGGCAAGTATTTTTTAAGTATCGTTAAATTTAAACTGTATGTCTCATTTAAATTTAACTGCAGTTATGGATATAAACAGAATCATTGGAGTGTTTACAATTTGGTCTGCTGACACAATAAGGCTACATTTAATGTCTGTTTCTATCGCACAGGTGTATTTAGTGTTTGAAACTACCTAGCTGGGTTTGAAGCCCACAGCCTTTTGCTAGTCAGACAAGCCTGCAGCTAGTTAGCTGCAGGCTTGTCTGACTAGCAAAAGGCTGTCAGACACCACACCAGTCATTTGTATCGACTACTGTATACACGCATACTGTCCATAAAAAATTGTGTGTATTTAACGATTGATATAAAACATCTATATTGTCATAAAGTGCTTTAGTATCATAGTGTATGGTTGTGCTAATACCTTTATCTCTAATATGCTGAAGCCTTGTGATGTGCTTATGCTGTTATTGTAGGACCTCAAGCAACACTTCTCTAAGGTCGCAGAAGTGACTTTTGCTGATTGTCACAAGGACAAGAAAGGCGAAGGGTTTGTTTCAGAAATTGATGATCTCTATTAATTTCTCCATGTACATTAGCTAATTGCTTTAGATTCGTGGTACTAATTAATTTAGAAACTTAGTCTGTTATCTTTCCTTTATCCTATAGTCTGCTATTCCTGCACAATTTATGTCTGTTAATTGCGCTGTTTTTTGTGTACTATTGAATTCATTGACTGCTCTTAGACTTCATTTCAAACCAGTCTTGAATAAATCCTCATTTCTGTGCTAGTATGCTCTTTTGTATGTTTTATGCTGTTTGTATGTTTGCCTTCATATGTAGAGAACAACTGTACATTCTGTATTTAATATTTTGATCTATGCTTTTATCTGTGTAAAAGAAAACTTTCCAAACTCAATTAAAATTCGTTTAATATAATTTAAATTATCTATAATTATTAATTGATTGGTCGATTCACTGCTGACTGTTGTGCACTACAGAGTGATGGAGTTCGCGACGCTGGGCGACATGAAGAACGCCATAACAAAGATGAACGGCACGGAGCTGAAGGGTCACAAGATTCGTCTGATTGAAGACCGCGGCGGCAGCAAGCGCGGACGTGGTCGCAGGTTTGTACAGCTTCCATTGTTCATCTCGAATGTCATCTTAAAGTTAGATAAGTTTTTACCCTTTAGTTTTTAGATGGGACACAGTTCTTGCAGATTTATGTTTTTGTTTCATTGAAAATTGCTTCATCTTTAGTGTGCTATCTCAGCTACTGATCTAAGTTATAAAGTTAAGTTATTTGATCAATTTTCAGTCATTCTCCATTTGTTTCGTGGCAATTCTTACTTGTCCAATGAGCTAAGTAAATTAACCTGCCTTTTGAACATTCATCGCTACTATCTATCAGTTAGATTTCTATATATTCCTGTACTATTGTTTACGAGCACTGTTTCGTAGCCTTTTGTTCTTACTATAAGTTCTCTGTTGTGTGTTGTAGCTCCACCCCGTCTAGGAGACGCTCCAGACGTAGCAGCAGCAGACGCTCTAGAAGTCGTTCTCGTCGCAGAGACTCTCGCAGTCGCTCGGACAGTCACAGGCGCAAGAGAAGCAGAAGTCCTCGTAGGCGAGACAGTCGCAGTCCACGCAGAGACAGCCGCAGTCCACGAAGAGACAGCCGCAGTCCTAAAAAAGATAGCCGTGGTTCGAGAAAGGATAGCCGTAGTCCTAGAAGAGATAGCCGTAGTCCGAGAAAAGATAAGAGTCCGAGAAAGAGTAGCAGGAGCCCGAGAAAGAGTAGCAGGAGCCCGAGAAGGAGTAGCAGGAGCCCGAGAAAAGATAGCAGGAGTCCCAGAAAAGATAGCAGGAGCTCTAGGAAAGGTAGCAGGAGCCCTAGAAGGGATAGTCGAAGCCCAAGAAAGAATTCTAGGAGCCCGCGGAAAGATAGTCGCGATTCTAGGAAGAGAAACAGTCGCAGTCCGCGGAAAGATGGCAGCAGCAAAAGAAAAGAGAGTCGTAGCCCAAGCCAGAGAAAAGACAGTGCCAGTCCTAGTAGATCAAGCAGGACTGCAAGAAGGGACAGTCGTGATTCTAGAGGAGATAGTCCAAAGAACGGCGATAGAGGTTCGAGGAAGGACAGTAGGAGTCCAAAACGTGAGGAGAGTGTAGGACGTGGAAGTGCTAGTCCAGATAGAAGTGGCTCGGCCAAGCGGGGATCCAGGAAGAGATCTGGCGGAGATTCGGAAGAAGATAACCGCAGCCCTCCCACTAAGCGCAGTCGTAGCGGTGAGCGAGAGAGCGCTGATCGCGGTGGAGAGGATAACGGTGGAGGAGATGGTAGGAGGAATGGTAGAGATAGTAGGAGTAGGTCTGGTTCTAGAGGAGGTTCTCACCATAGTGATTAACTGAGCTCCTACAGAAGAATTATCTTATTACTGATTAACAACATTGATTAATAGATGGATTGACTTCTTTAGAGTTTGACGTAATAGTTCGTTTAATGACTGATTAGTAGCATTGATCGGCTTCTTGGGGGATTCCTCTACTGACTATGACGTGGCTAATTAAACCAAGGTCTCAACTCTTTGGCATCAGATGAGCAGTTTAATGCTTTGTTTGCTCGTGTACATTCTTTGATTCTCTGTGGATGAACTGTGACATTCTTAATTTATATTTGCAGGACTGTGCTGTTTTATATTCATTAATTGTCTGAATGTTTGATTTTGTTGTTGAATTTGTCTTCTTTCTGAGTCACGTGGCACTGTAAAAAGAATTTGTTGTACACTGTAAGGCTCTGCTTAAGGTATTCATTCCTGTAACAGATTTACTGGACTACAAATAATACTTATAAGAAATATCGGGAGAGAAAGTCGTCAACAGAGTTGTAATGATGCATAGGAGGCTACTATTAGAAACATGGGTGCAGATTTGTTAAATTACATATTAATGATTTACTGCTCTTGCTGTATCGATCTATGCAGGTTCAGTTGCATATTTTAAGTCTTCTCATGGTTAAGTAGATGCTCTAAATGTTACGACATCTGTCTATATTTTGGGTTTTAGCGGCTTGTAACTTAATTGAAACTATTGTTGACTGCTAGCCCTTTATGTGTTGAAGCTTTGATAACATTTTTGCTAGAAGCTGGGCTGCTCCACTTTTAGGTAGCTGAGTCTGTGTAAAAATCTTTTGTTTTTCCTTGATTTCAGAACAAATAAAGACTGTTTGCATGAGTTGCCTGTGTGATTGTGTTGTAAGAATTTGTTAGAATTTAATTTTCTTTGAAAAATGATAAAATAAATAGATTCAGACAAGTTTGAAATTATATGGTCATGTGACAGTTTTGATATAGCCAGTGCCCTTGTTTCGTCACTAAACAAGTCTTTGTTGTGAAAAGATTTTACTCTTAAATGGTACTATATTCGAGCATAGCCATTACAGCGAAAAACTGTATCCATCATACTTGAGTTTAATCTGAGAAGAGCTGACAAGGCTTTTGAATGCTTCTTCTGCTCTCATCCAGGTCAATATCGAGCACTGTTATATGGAAGGTGTCTTAAATATCAAGAAGTAGAGATTTGTAGTTTAGAAATATCTTAGAAAATTGTGACATTTTGCGTTGCTTAGCTTGCGTCATTGGGTTGCTACATTGCAGATGGCCAGGTGTGCCAGTAATTCCTTAATTTCGACGTTTATGAAAACTTACGACTGGTTTTAATTTAAGGAAATGATTTTATATCACTAACCATCTATTGCGGTTAGTTTATAAGTTCCTTTTCGAAACGAGGTCTAGGCTTCTAGCTAATTAACTAATGTATTAGTTAAATCGAATTCTAGGTGGTTAATTACGCTTCTTAGGTCAATGTCAGGCCTGTAGATTATTAGATTGTCTATATACATGAATGGAAGTATATAGTGGCAGTAAATTACTAAATGTTATGAAATTTGAATCTTTGGTTCGGTTTCCGGCCGGGTTGATCTTGCATCAAAAGTGTTTTGTTTGACTAGTAATTGGATATTTAGCTGTATAGTGCAGAATTGACGGTGCACATACTGTTTGCAAGTGTTACATACCATTATGAAAGATTATTTTTATAATGTGGAGAAGGGGATTTAGCACACTCAGTTAAGCTGCGGCGTCAATTGAAAGAAGTCAAGCCACGTTGCGCGCGGTTAGTAAATTGTTGGCGACCACTTAGGAAGACTGAATGTCGACAGCTTGGAATGCAAATAATCCTCAGGGTGTTGAAAGATTATTCTTAAATCCGCGCCGGCTGCTATTAGAGCGCCAACAAAAGGCAACGATTACTAATAACAATGGAGAGGAAAAGGAGGAAATAACGAAAACTACAAAAACAGCAAATGAGAAAGGAAACTATGTAGTACATGCGGTATGTCATGAATGTCTCAATAGCGCAATGGTTAAGGGTGTAGATAACGTCATGCAGTTTTAAATGACAGACCCTGAGGTGAATCGAACTCTCGTGGGTTCGAATCCCAGCCGCGCTGATCTGAGAGTAAAATCTCGGACATTCAATGGACTGGTTACATGGAAATGGACTAAATTGCCTAACGGATTATGAAACTATACGGAAAATTGTTTTTAAAAATGCATTTTTGACAATGAAAGCGGCAACTCTGTATTTTGTGTAAACAATGGTTAAGAATGGCGATGTAAACAAATGAATAATAGTAAATAATAAAATTATAATTAAATTATATTACGATTTGTACACGTCATTGCATTCTAATTTTATATAATTGCAAATTTTTTTTATTCATTCTACTCTTACCCCGGAGGAGGAGGCTGTGGAGTTTATGAATGCGATGCGGTGAATTAATTCTGTTAACTTTGAAGAATAGATTGCATAATTAAGGTTGATTGGCTATAATTTACCAGAATTTACCAGAACTGCTACCATCTTTCGTTATTCCATTCTTTCTTCTAATTTAAGTAGCAGGAAAAAGGTAAGAAAACCAGATGTTACTATCTGCTGTATGTTACTATCTGCTGTAGGTTACTATCTGCTGTAGGTATCCTGAGTGGCGTTTTTAATTTTCTAATTTATGTAAGAGGAACATTAGTAATATTTGCATATTTTGTTGCCTTAACACCAAACCAACAAAGAAACATATTAATACTACCCAGAACCACTGTATTCTTATCCTCATTATGGTAAGAATAATAAGAAAACTAAGAATAAAAATACCTCAACTTAACATAAACTCCATAAAAACATTCTACTAAATAAATAATATTAATCTTTTATTTATATTAGCCATCATCTTATTGTTTACAATGATCATAGTAGTAAAATTAGTAACAAATAATAAAGGGCCTTTATGATCATTAACATATAATAGACATAGCCTATCTGTTGTATGTTACTATCTGCTGCAGCCTATAGGTTACGATCTCCTGTAGGTTATTATCTGTTGTAGGTTACTATGTGCTGTAGGTTACTGTCTGCTGAAGGTTACTATCAGCTGTAGGTTACTATCTGCTGTAGCCTGTAGGTTAATATTTTTTGTAGGCTACTATCTGCTGTAGGTTTTTATATGTTGTATCCTGTAGATTATTCTGAAAATATTTTAACCAGTGAAAAAACATCACATCAAATAATAAATTTACTCATAAATTTTCTAAATTAAGAACCAATTATTACTGCCAGTTTGCATTATGCATTATATGGATGATAGTGCCAATACTTCAGAGAGTAAACAATATATGTATGCATTATGCATACCAATATGATTAGCATACCAAGATGATTAGTATTTACCAAGATTATTAGCATATCAAGATGATTAGTATACCAAGATGATTAGCATATCAAGATGATTAGCATATCAAGATGATTAGTATACATGTACATCAAGATGATTAGCATACCAAGATGATTAGCATACCAAGATGATTAGCATATCAAGATGAGTAGTATACATATATATCAAGATGATTAGTATGCCAAGATGATTAGCATGCCAAGATGATTAGCATATCAAGATGCTTAGTACACATATATATCAAGATGATTAGTATATCTAGATGATTTATGTATCAAGATTTTATATGTTTTTATATATTCATTTGTTTGCATTTTAGCATTTGTGAGCTACAATGTAGCTTGCTGAGTTTACATGACTAGATCATATAAATGGCTTCCAGATTTCCTGCTCAAAGGTTATGTAATAACCAAATATGGGCCATACCTGACAGTACGTTACAAAATTCCTTCACTGATGCTGAAATATCAAGTATGAAGAACTCGCCGATTATCAATGAATTTAGAATGGGCTTGGACAGTGCACAACATGAGAAATGCTTTAGAGATGATAATGGCAATCGAGAACTGGATTGCGAAGACTTTGACGATGATGCTAGTATAAGTGATGAAATTGTCGATGATGAGTCTGAAGAAAGCGAGAATGAAACAGAAGATGAGGATGATAGATTGAAACGATTATTTTATATCTGTGATCGTGATAAAGATGGTTTCATTGACAGGTTAGATTCTTGGTTCTATAATATTAGCTAAAGAAGCTTCTTAGACGTCATCATTCTCTTAAAACTAAAACCTAGTTTATCACCAGAGTTTTTTGGGTTTAGAGACTGTTAGTGATGAGGCAAACACTGGATTTGAACGCTACACCTAATG
Organism: Enchytraeus crypticus; assembly: GCA_905160935.1. Classification (NCBI taxonomy): domain Eukaryota; kingdom Metazoa; phylum Annelida; class Clitellata; order Enchytraeida; family Enchytraeidae; genus Enchytraeus; species Enchytraeus crypticus. The sequence goes on along the minus strand of CAJHZI010000452.1, from coordinate 1,755,183 downwards.
TTCTTCAGTCAGAAAATTGTTATCAGTTGAAATCGTTTGATATTTATCTCATATTTCAAGGTAAATGATATTCAGCAACGTATCTATTTAAAATATACATTTTGTTATTTTATATCGTTTAGGACTAAAGCCAAGCTTAGTGGCAGTTTCCTGTCTTGAAGTCTTGTCAGTGATGGATCGAGCACAGGATTTGAACGCTGCACCTACTGATTCACAGGCAGACTGCTAGCTAATCATGCTACAGTCTCAGCCCTTAGCTAGGCTTGTTTTTTAAGTTTCCAGTTTTATTATACAGTAGGCAAAATAGAAACATAATGTAACAGAACAATTCAAGAGAACAAAATATAACATAGCAAGTGATAATGAACAAAGTCTCAAATGTAGCCTATAGTTTGAGAATAATTTCCTCTGAGCAGATTTCTTATTAACTTCTTCAGTTCCTGATTAACTGCCTCTTATGACACGTGCAGTTTACGGTTAGTCTGTTCTTCAGTGACCCGAACACAATATGGGAACACATTACTTTAAAAAGTTACTTGTAAATATTTTGTCTATTTATTTTCGTGAATGATTACAGAGATGATGTCTGCGCTATGTGTGCTCTGCTTGGGATGGAAGAGTCGGCCGATGACATCATTAGAGAACTGGGACTAAGCGGCTCCGGTAGAGGTCACATATCATTTGATGACTTCATTCGTTGCCGTGCTCGGCTGGCTTCCGAGATAGAATTGCAGCGAAATCAGGAGGAATTATCAAATAGCAGAGAAGCTTCTGGTACAAAATGTTTTTTAAATTTTTCTAAAAAACTTAAGGTTTATAGTGTAATCTCTGTTATAACTAGGTTCACTTTATGTGGATTGATTCATATTTCAGTATAGTTAATTAAGTTAACTTTTTCGGTTATATTTTTCTTTAGAATTACATTAAAGTCTATTAGGCAATGGAAACTTTTTGCCTGGGTTTAGTTGCAGAGAATTTGCTGCCTAAAGTAGTGATTGATCACTTTAACAGATACTTTACTATGAATGATTTATTAGGCCCTATAGCCATAACAAGGACATGAACTTATGTTCCTTATTGTTTTTGATACCATTGCATGAGCACTTACCTATATATAGTTGTAAGTGCTTGAGACCTTGCATAAATTGGTATAAGTGCATGAACATTTAATAAACTTAGATATAAGTGCATGAGTTTAGATAGATATAAGTGCATGAGCACTCCGTAAACTCAGATATAAGTGCATGAGTATAAATAGATATAAGTGCATGAGCACTCCTTAAACTTAGATATAAGTGCATGAGCATTTCGTATACTTAGATATATGTGCATGAGCACTCAGTAAACTTATATATAAGTGCATGAGTACAAATAGATATAAGTGCATATCTACTTCCTTAAACTTAGATTTAAGTTCATAAGTACTTCCATAACATAGATATAAGTGCATGAGCACTCCTTATGCTTGCATCCTTAAGTGAAATGAGCACTTTTATGTAAGTGCATGAACAATTGCATAAACGTTTATGTTTTCATACTGTTTTCTTGAAATTTTAGTTTGATTTCTAAGCTGTTAAAATCTGAAATTGTACTTGCTTTCGATATCTTAATAAAACTCTGGTGTCCTACAGAAAGCCAGATCTAAAGCACGCATTTTAAAGTACTTCTCTTGCGATATTCCACCATTTTCTTCATTATCAGCATTTTAGATTCGTTTGTAAATTTTCGGCATTTTGTACGTTTAGCACTGCTTTAAGTTCATTGTTTTCTATCAGTACTGAAGGTAAACATTTAAAACAGAAAATGTAAGAAGCATCTGAAATCAATCCAAGGGATCGAAAATTTCCAAATTTGTCCTCATTACTGATGCTGAAATATCTAGTAAACTTAATTTAAATAAACTTGTAAATTTCTTTCTGTTTTCAGTTGGGAAATATGTGATACAAAAGTGGTGCTTTATAAATTTATCATAAACTCTGAGCTACTAATCTTGTTGTATTGACTAGGCTTGGCTGTCACCGCCGTTGGTCGGGCATCGTTTGATCAACATGAGCTGCCTCTAGAGCAGCCTGCTAGCCTGATTACTCTGCTGGAGAGACAATACTCTCACCAATTACAAGATTACCTCGACAAATTGAAGACTTTCTCTAATAAATCAGAAAACTGCGATATTCTTCATTTAGCAAATATGGTCAGTACATATAAAATTATGATTATGATTAGATTCAATTATGATAAAATTATGATTATGATTAGATTCAATTATGATAAAATTATGATTATGATTAGATTCAATTATGATAAAATTATGATTATGATTAGATTCAATTATGATAAAATTAAGATCTCTCATTAGCCCATCCTCTCATGGTATGGCCTATTGATCTCCTCTTTCTAATTATATCACGTCTGATTATATCACATATATTGTTAAAAATTGCTTAATCTGACAAACATTTGAAGATTGGGACGATTTATGTTTCAGCTTCACATGAACGTGACGAAAAGTCTGCACGGCAAGATGGCTGCCATGCAACGGGAGCAGAAGAAATCTCTGATGAGGTTGCAAGAACTGCAGAGCGAGATGATCAAGCTGAAAGTTTGTATATTTTGCTGTGCACTCTTAATCATTGCTAGCTAATCAATGCTAGCTAATCATTGCTAGCTAATCATTGCTATCTAATCATTGTTAGCTTATCATTGCTAGCTAATCATTTCCTTGCAAATCATTGCTAGCTAATCATTGCTAGCTAATCATTGCAAGCTAATCAATGCTAGCTAATCATTGCTAGCTAATCATTGCTAGCTAATTATTGCTAGCTTATCATTGCTAGCTAATCATTTCCTTGCAAATCAATGCTAGCTAATCAATGCTAGCTAATCAATGCTAGCTAATCAATGCTAGCTAATCATTGCTAGCTAATCAATTCTAGCTAATCATTGCTAGCTAATCAATACTAGCTAATCAATGCTAGCTAATCAATGCTAGCTTTTTGTTCATTTACACCCTTAATTAATCTAATTAATCAATTAATTAATCTAATTGATTGGTCTCTTCTGTAATAAATTTATGCCTGTAATTAAAAATAGCTATCTTTAAGTAACGGTTGGAAAAATTGTATTCATTAATAGACGATTAATTCTATTCAGCATCCACATCATCTTCCCTTTGAATCCCAGTAGAAGTAGAGTCAGGATTATAATTTTTTGTCTAATTCTGAAGCCTGGACGCTTTCTAACCGAATACCCTTTCTGTCGTTGGTAGACCATTAATTCTATTGCAAAATAAAATATTAAATGTATTAGAATAAAATTTATTGGTGAAATTTAATATTCAAATTTTGCTAATTGAATGTAACTAATTTAATTTAATGCTTTTGTGTCACTCTACTTTTACTATTTAATTAGTTTAATATTAATAGGCTACGAGGATATAGCTACTACGTTGCTGTGTAACTAAAAACTTAAATAATAAATCTTAAAATATTTATCTGATTAACCATTAATCTGATGATAAATCTACTAATTTGAATCTCTGATCTGCTCAACTGCGAATTGATCCCACGACCTCAGGCTTGATTTTGTCTCAATAGTGCTCGGCTTGATTTTGTCTCAATATTGCTCGATGTTGTCTCAATAGTGTTCGATGTTGTCATTGATGATTGTAGCACTCTAATTGTCATTATTTTTTGTTGGAGCAGACAAGCCGGGTGTCTACTGAGCGACGATTATTTTGTGCTTTTAAGATCAAACTGCTAGGATTGACAATACAAAAACAGCATTTGTGTGTCAACACCCTGCGTCCGGCCTTCACCTTCTAGTGTCTGTTTACTTATTTCCTATTGGCTATATCGTTCAACCTTGACAATGAATCGTCACACTTTTACGAGGAATTGAGACATTCACAATTCTTTGTTCGTGTTGTTTGAGCAGACAAGCCGGATGTCGACAGAGAGACGCTGTGAGGAGAGGCTGAGAGAGATGTCAGTGCACTGGGAGGACAGAGTGACTGAGCTCAGCGGTGTGATAGCTGAGCTACGAAAAAAACTAGATCAGCGCTATGCTGACGTCATCAGGTGCTTAGGATTATAGTTATCTTAATCGAATTCTTAATCAGCGTAATCTAATCGAATTCTTAATTAGCATAATCTAATCGAATTCTTAATCAGCGTAATCTAATCGAATTCTTAATCAGCGTAATCTAATCGAATTCTTAATCAGTGTAATCTAAGCGAATTCTTAATTAGCGTAATCTAATCGAATTCTTAATTAGCGTAATCTAATCGAATTCTTAATTAATCTAATCGAATTCTTAATTAGCATAATCTAATCGAATTCTTAATTAGCGAAATCTAATCGAATTCTTAATTAGCATAATCTAATCGAATTCTTAATTAGCATAATCTAATCAAATTCTTAATTAGCATAATCTAATCAAATTCTTAATTAGCATAATCTAATCGAATTCTTAATTAATCTAATCGAATTCTTAATTAATCTAATCGAATTCTTAATTACCGCTATACTGACGTCATCAGCTTATATTTATCTCTTAACATCAGTTTAATCTCTCGAAAGCGATATCAGTGAACCAGGATTTAAATCCACACTTATTGATCCGCAGTCGGATATGTTACCGTTATTGCCACTGTCTCCAGCCAATCAACGTTAAACGAACTTCATAAAATTCTTAAGAATTCTTATGATTATATTAACTTAATCAGATTCTTATAAGTTACTGACTTATTTTAAGTTGCAGTTTACTTTAATTGCATTTTAATTATCGGGTCTCTCGTTTCTTGCTGTTTTATTCTTATAATACCTTTTATACTACATGTTCATACGACGCATAGCTCTATGGTACGACGTGCAGTTTAATTAAATACTCAGATGTTGTTGTTTGGATACAGCTGTGCAACATTTTAAGTTTATTGCCTGTCTTATCCTTCCTACCTGTTTACTGTATGTCATAGATTTGTATTACCAAGTATATGTATGTGGTGTTAATTAGTTCAGTTATGTAATTTCTTTTGCTCAAACTTTATTTTTGTATTCAGTCTTTGATTTACTTTGTGTGAACTTTGAGTGTAATAGATAGGTTATGTTTTGTATTTTATTTATCAAGAGAAGAGGAAGAAGATGACACAATCCCTGAAGAACCAGAAATGGAAGAAGAGGATATTGATTATACAGCCACTAATGAAATTAATCTGATGAACAACTCCGTGTCAAGTGTAACAAATGAGCAGAACACACAGCAGGTTTGTGGTAAACTTTGGACTTTGGACTGATTATCTGGATTTTGGAATTTTGCACCGTTTTTGGACCTTCTTTTTGCTCGCCGGCTTGATTTTGTCTCAATAGTGCTCAACCTGATGTTGTCATTGATGACTGTAGCACTCTAACTGTTGTTATTGTTATTAGTATTATTAAATTCTTCTCTCAGTCCATTTCTGTAGTAGAAATAAATTAAAATTCAGTTTATGGAAGAAATCTGACAGCGTTAACGAGTCATTTACCTGATAAAATATACTTTATATTTTCTGCTTTAATCTACACTCAACTGCCTAACCCCACGACCGGTATAGCTGAGTAGACTAATAATATAATCAATCTATCCTTACCAGTTTTGATCACCGGACTGGCTTTCGTTTGGGACCTTATTTCTCCTCAGCGCATTTTTTTTGCAGATTGGTTCGGGTGAATTGATCTGTAGTGATGTGTGCGGTGGGGACGTCCCTGACCAGTGGCGGATCCAGGGGGCCCGGGCCCCCCCCTTAGGCCCGGCGATAAAAAAATTTAAACTATATTTTCATTGATTCTATGGCAATTTCTATGTGTCTGCATGTTTGTAAGGGTGGTGGTTAGGGTGGGGCGGTACGAGAAAGGTACTTAGTTCCTCTAGATCAATTTTTAGGGGCCCATATTTTGTCACTAGGAGCCCTGAAGTGGAAGGGGGACCGAAAAATGTTGACAGTTTCACTAGCTCTCATTTTTTCTCTTTAACCACTGTATAAGAGAAAAAGGGTGCTAGTAAAAAATGTGAACTCTGTCCTGGAGCAGTGGTGCAAACTGCCTTGACTGGGAGGGGCTTAAGCCCTCACTTTGCACCAAAATTTGAGCACTTATGGAATTCGTCCAGATCCGCTGAGTTTCTTCTGAGCTGAAAAAATCAACCTACTTTTTCCTAAACAAATGTAGGATTTTAGGCATTTTAGGTTTTCCTCTCACTTTAGTACGGGTATGAGTGGTGGTGGGGGGAGGGTAAGATACACTCACTCTACGATCCGAGCGCAGTAGTGAAAACATATTGGGCCCCCCCCGAGAGCATTCTTTCTGGTTGCGTCACATGTTCTGAAGAAGGCGGGGCGTAAGCAAAAAATGTGTACATTCTAAAAAAAATTTCAGGCCCCCCCCTTAAAAAATTTCTGGATCTGCCCCTGTCCCTGACATCATCCCTGGATGAGGAAACAGACGTTAAACCTTTATTATTGTTATTATTATTACTATTATTATTATTAGACGTTAGTCTGAAATTTAAGAGAATATTGATCGCTAAAGAATCACCTGTCTCTAAATCTTAGCATACATTTGTCGGCATTTTATCTGCGTTTTATAATGTGTGTAAATTGACGGTTGATCAGTTTGTGAGTTTGTTAAACTTCTCTGTCTCTGTGCACTGCCTACTGGCAGGTCCATCAGGTCCATGGTATATAACGCCACCACGCTTCTCTTTCTTCCACTTTCCTCTTGATGTTCACATATGAGTGGATCTTTATATCATCTAACATACTTAGTCTCGGCCTGCCACTATCTCTATTTCCTTCCATTCTGCCTTCTATGGCTCTTTTAATAGACCTTCCCCCTTTAGAGTGTGTCCTATCCAACTCTTTTTCCTATTTCTTAATACATTTATCAACTGTCTATCTGTACCAACTCTCTCCATGACTTCCTTATTTGTAACCTCATTTGTATTCTTGTTAAACTTAACTGGAGAAAATTGCATATCCTTCATTTCTTCTTTTTGCCAAATGACGAAGCATAAAGAGAGAAAGAGGATGCTTTTCTGTTGCTCTTTGTCATTCATAGTAATTTTAATCTAATTTTAATTATATATGCTTGCATCATTTAGTGTTTTGATTTGTGTTTAGTCCCAAGAAGATGCCAGAAATTGCTTGTGATATTTCCTAATAAAGTATAATAACTGCAATCACATAGTCAAAATATTTACTAAACACCTTTTTATTTATCTAAATAAATATGGATGAATTTCTCTCGAGAAGTGAGATAATTGTTGAATTGTTTAAATATAGTCGAGCGCTGTGAAAGTTTGTCCTGCTCACCAAGTGGCTAATAAAGTTACTTTACCACAGAATGGCCTAATCTGCAGGTAATTATGTTGTTTAATTTCTAATGAATAAATTAACTTGCTTGCTCTACTTTATAATGAAGTCAGTTATAGTAAAATTTCAATATATTCCTTATCTGTATTTTTTTAATGTATCGACGGAAATGAATTCTAGTTAAGGTTTACCGCCTTAATTTTGTACAGTTGGAAATCATTATCTTAATAATGATAATATAATCATTATCTTAATAGCAATATATGTTGTATAATTCAACAAATGTTTGAAAGTATTTGTAAAAACGCAAACATTATGTTATTATAAACTTTCCGTATGTATTTATCTGGAGACGATTTTAAGTCAAAGGCTATTTTTCGTATTACATAATTATATAGTTTAACTTGTAGATTATATGTATGTATGCATATATATATATATATATATATATATATATATATATATATATATATATATATATATATATATATATATATTTACATATACTTATATCATCATCATCATCATCGTCGTCGTCATCAGTTACAGAATTTAGGTTTAGGGCGACAACATTCCTCCATTCGTTTCTATCATCAGCAGTCTTGTTATAAAAATGTATATCTTCAAATATACATATATCTATAGCTATATATATATATATATATATATATATATATATATATATATATATATATATATATATATATATCTATATATAGATACATACACAATTTTTAGAAATGATAAGATTTTATCAAATGAGGCAGAACTACATCATCAGCAGCTACAGCAGCAGCAGCTACAGCAGCAGCTACAGCAGCAGCAACAGCAGCTGATAGGAGTGAAACAGCCGGCTGGACCAGTGGCTAAGGTGGCTGAGCTGAAGAAACTACAGACAGGGGGAGATGACTCGCCCATTCACGGCTCTCAGTTAACCAGACTGGGGGTTGGTCCCTTTGGTCTCCTTGTTACTGGTCGTCTCTTTAACTGACGTAAATTGGCCAAAGTCTAATTAATTAATTTAAAATTAAATACCTTCCTCGGTTGGATCCTCATTTCAAAGCATTATCTAACAACTGTACAGTATTCATTAATCTTGACCCACCGCTGATTTTTCTCTTTTCTTCTCGTTCTCTCGCTTTCAATCTCTCTCTCCCTCTCTTTCTCTCTGTCCCTTTTTCTCTCTCTCTCTCTCGCTCTCTCTCTCTTTCTCTTCTCTCGTACATGTTAGCTTAACGATTTATTTCTAATCAAACTTCTAATAACATAATTAATAAAATGACATTGTTATTTTTATGAATTGTTGTATTATTATGTTTTTCCTTTTGCTTGTCTAAACTTTTTCCTAAGTAGGTTCTGGAAAATTGAGAATTTATCCTACGGATTACTTCATGTATTCCTATGAGACGACTGATGCAGATGTGGCTGTGAAGAGACCTCACTTTCCAGCCCTGCAGGGTTCTAGTCGCTACACCGATTGTGGTCTAATATCAGTAGACTACTTGACCTTCATTGTCTATTTAGTGCATCTGTGGCATTCTGTATAGAGTGGCATTATTAATCAATCAATATGTATCTATATGCTTATTGATTGATTGATGAAATGTTTCAGCTGAAGAGTGGCAAGATGGTGGAGCACCTTGTTAAGAGTATGAACGAGTCGTGTAGCTTGCAGGAAATCCTTCAGCAAGCTCTGCAGAGCTGTGGTAACACTGGTGGTGGTAACACTGGTGCTGGTAACACTGGTGATGGTAACAGTGTTGGGGTGAACGCAGTGCTGGTGGAGAAGTTGAGAGAGTTTGAGATTGACGTGGAGAGGCTTCAGAGTCGAGTGGATAATCTTATCTCTCAGGTCTTACATCACTGCGTCCTGTCTCTGCTATAGCTTTAATTGTACTGCTAGAGATGAGGAATGTATGGAAATAAATGGAGAATAAACATGTATTGGAATAAATTGGGCATATATGTGACTAAATGATGAATATATTGATATAAATGGGAAATATATCTGGATAAATGGTGAATAAATTGGAATAAGTAGGGAATATTAGGAATAGTTGCAGAATATCTGGGAATAAATAGGGAATATATGGAAACAATTGTAGATTATATGGAAGTAAATTAGGAGTAAATGGAAACAAATGGGGAATATACGGACATAATTGAGTAAATTATATGGGAATAAATGAAGCATTTATGGGAATAAGTGGAGAATATATGAGAATAAATGGAGATTATATAGGAATTAAGGGAGAATAAATGGGGATTGTATGAAAATAAATGGAAACAACTCCGGTTTGTTTTCGCATCAATGTCTTCTGTCTTTACAGAAAATTTACAGTCTTTATTATGGACACACGTTAAATTTGATTCCTCGACTGAAGGTTTGATATCATTGTGCTTCTACCGCAGTGGTCTGTCTTTGCTCAGGCTTTATGATTTATTACTGACAACCTATAAATGGTAATTCTGCTATTTTAATTTAAATTCGGTTTCTTCCTTGAAAGTTTTATCGATAAAATATAACTTTTAGACTCTAAGGCAATTTTTAAATGGTTGCTATTGTTGCTCATTGGGTTTATTTTAGTTTCAATGTGCTCAATATTGTCATGGATTGTGATAGCGTTTCAATTGAGCTGTTAATCTTGTAGCTTTCAGGTCATCGATATGTGATATCTTGTTATTTATGTTGTCATAATACAGTCATATCTTGATATGTATATTGTCATAACTCTGTCATATCTTGTTATGTATATTGTCATAACTCTGTCATATCTTGTTATGTATATTGTCATAACACAGTCATATCTTGTTATGTATATTGTCATAACACAGTCATAGCTTGTTATATATATTGTCATAACTCAGTCATATCTTGTTATATTGTCATAACTCAGTCATATCTTGTTATGTATATTGTCATAATACAGTCATATCTTGTTATGTATATTGTCATAACTCATTCATATCTTGTTATGTATATTGTCATAACACAGTCATATCTTGTTATGTATATTGTCATAACTCTGTCATATCTTGTTATGTATATTGTCATAACTCAGTCATATCTTGTTATGTATATTGTCATAACACAGTCATATCTTGTTATGTATATTGTCATAACTCAGTCATATCTTGTTATGTATATTGTCATAACACAGTCATAGCTTGTTATGTATATTGTCATAACACAGTCATAGCTTGTTATGTATATTGTCATAACACAGTCATATCTTGTTGTTTATATTGTCATGTTGTTTATATTGTCATAACTCAGTGGCTTAAGAGTTATAATCAGACGGTTCCTTTTCAACTGAAAGTCATGGTTTCAGTATCCTTTAAGATATGGCATCAAATATAGATATGGCATTTAATAGTTGTAAAAAGGTGGAAATGGGGACAATTATATATTGACAGCTGTCATATGTAAACCTTGGATGGCAATAAGTTATGTGGTAGACCGTATGTCTTTTAAAGTATGTATATTGGTCTCTTTTATCATTTGCTTTTATATTATCCACATTCTGTGAACTGGTTTACACTGACTGGTAAAGCTAATTTTTCATAGGGTAGAAGTTTAGTTTGAAGGATTGATTGGTTTATGTTTTGTTAGAATGAAGTAGCAACGTTAAAACTGAAAGAAAGCCAGACACGCTGTGAACAGCTGACGCGTCTGATTGGTAAGAGCGAGATTGAGCAATGTGATGCTGCTGAGCTTGTAGTTAAGGAGGGAAAGGATGGACTTATTGAAGAGAGGGAGGGTGCTGTGGAAGAGAACTCAGAGTCTGCTAGTCTGGTGATGGAGAATGCAATTCTACTACAAGAACTCATGGCTATAAAAGTATGACTCATGCAATAGAAGTCTGACTTATGGCTATAAGAGTATGACTGATGACTATAAAAGTATGACTCATGTTATAAAAGTATGACTCATGCAATAGAAGTATGACTTATGGCTATAAGAGTATGACTGATGACTATAAAAGTATGACTCATGGCTATAAAAGTATGACTCATGTCTATAAAAGTATGACTCATGGCTATAAAAGTATGACTCATGGCTATAAAAGTATGACTCATGTCTATAAAAGTATGACTCATGTCTATAAAAGTATGACTCATGGCTATAAAAGTATGACTCATGGCTATAAAAGTATGACTCATGGCTATAAAAGTATGACTCATTTCTATAAAAGTAAGTTTTGTTGGATACTCTAGTTATTTTATGAGTCTTAATTGTCGTCCTTATTTAAGGATTAAATATAAAAAAATAAATTAAACTGCATAATTGCAGCGATCTCCACTGCTGTTCGTTATCTTGTACTCGTTAATATTTTTTTAACTTTTTATAGAATTAGGCCTATATAATTAAATAGTTTAAAATAGTTGAGTTAGGGAAGCAATGTGTAACCCAATGATATTTAGAGATAAATACAAGGCACAGTTTGTGAAATGTATTTTGATATGTGGGTTAGAAAAGTAGACTTTGACGTAAATCAAGAAACTATTATATTTCAATTTTTGTATTTACTTATTAAATTAAGCATTTAGTATTTATTTAATATTATTATTTATAGTATTATTTTTTAATTATTATTATTTGCAGTATTTATTAATTTCAATGACCGTTCATTATTATTATTTATGCACGATAAGATATTAGGTAGAATATAAGAATGGTTAGAATAAAACATTTAGAAATTTGATGTATCTAATAATAGAGTATATTTCATTCTAAATCAGAGTATCGTAAGAACCTAAAATTTCCTGAGGCCGTTGGTGTTTCTAAACACGAGACGAACCTATATTTTACAATTATTTACGTCAATTACGGATATCTTTGAGATGAATTCTTCATCATCTTTTGAACTTAGATTTGTTATCAATTATTTGTTATATTTCTTGATCTCTTGGGCAACTTTTTAATAATTGTAATAAAAATAATAGCACACATTATAGTAAATTGATTAACCATGTTGATATGTATCACTTTTAATGCCACATGTTAAAACCGTTAGGCAATTTAGATCATTGTCTGTACAACGAGTCCTGTGAATAAACTTCGTTCAATTGACGCACAGCTTAACCGAATGCACTAAATCCCGCCCCAATGATGATGATGATGACGAGGACGATGACGACGACGATGACGATGATGATGATGATGATGATGATGATGATGATGTTATTATTTCTCTGTCTCATGTAGGAGGAGAAATCAGAGTTGAGAGCGGTGAATTATCTGTTGGATAAGGAGAGAAAGTTGTTGGAGGAGAGACTGAAGCAGAAGAGAGCTCGGCCACGTAGCGGCAGAACTCGCGGCAGTCCCCAAGTGGCGCGGGGTGACGAGGAATTGAGCGATAAATCATCGATGGACGGTCAGGCTTTCAGCTGGTCCAAGGCCGAAAGTAGAGTGCGAAAACCTAGTCAGGTAATGTGTAATGTAAAAAAGGAAAATACGCATTATAGTGAAATGATCAACTATGTTGATATCTATCACTTGTAATATCACAAGTTTAAATCGTTAGGTAATTTAGTCCATTTTCCGTGTAAATAGTCCAGTGAATGTCCGAGATTTTACTCTCAAATCAGCGCGGCTGGGATTCGAACCCACGAGGATTCAATTCACAAGAGGATATGTCATTTAAAACTTGTGACGTTACCCCTACGCTATTGAGACATTCAATAGTAGGTCTATATTGGTTATCTATAATGCAGTGTATATTGTTGTTCTATTGCACGACTTGCCGTAATGTTAATGAATAAATTTAATGCTGTAAAATCTTAGAACTAAAGAGTTGAAAGTTGATGGGTATTTGAAAATCTCAATATCAAAAAGAGATAAAACGGGAGATATCAGTTGCGTAGAAATTATACAAAAATGATTATTAGTTTTATCAATTATATTATTCTGTAGTTATATTAAAATTTATATAGATTAGTTTTTATTTATCGACATAGTCTATATTGACATTTATAAGTCTTAGAATTATCCAGTTTGAGACATTCTTGAGGAATAGATGGCGGTTAGAAAAGCCCTATGATACTATGGGCTTATTAATATGGGGAATTATACTGATAAGCAGCATCCGCGGTCTTCCTCAGAAAGGTTCGAACCCTAGATCCAGTTCAGGGGCGGGCGCCTTCGCAGAATAAGCACATTCGCACAACAAGCACTCTAATTATCAATTAGTAGAGGAAGGACCCTTCTTTATTTGTGCTCCGCTATTTGGCAATTATTGATCGACTGAATCGATGATGCATTTTGGACTAAATTATTCATAAATTATTCTTAATTATTTCTGTTTTAAATGCAGAAGAACGCGTCAGCATCAAGTGTAGGACTAGACGCTAGGACGGGTGGAGGGGTAGGAAAGGAGGGGGGTGAGCTGACGTCAGCACTAGACGAGATGACTCATCAGTATGATCAGAGACTGCAGCAGTCCGCCATGTTTATTCATGAGTTGAAGTCTGCCAATAGGTGCCGAGCTAATATCTACTTCTTATACAGACGTTAAATTCAGCCTTTTGATCACCGGACCGGCACCGTTTAGGATCTTTCTTCTTTTTAGCAGATGTTTTTTCAGATCGTTTGGGGTGAATCCATTTACAGTAGCACTCTCTCTCTTAGTGCACTGCCTACTGGCAGGTCCAGTGTATATAACGTCTCCACTCTTCTTTGCCATCCGGTTTCCTCTTCATATCCACATACGAGTGCATCTTTAAATCATCTAACTTTCCTGGTCTTGGTCTGCCTCTGCTTCTCTTTCCTTCCCTGGTAATTCCTTTAAATAATATGTCGTAATTATTTTATTATGAGTGGAAAATACAACAGCAATCAGTTAAGGTTATTCATCAGCTAGAGTCTGCCAAACTGGTGGAGTTTTATAAATCATGACTTTGTTTACTTCTCCTGTAGTCACATTATCATAATTTCTTAGTTATTGTTTCATTTGGAGAATTTCATGAAGTTAACTCATCACGAACTAATATCTGAAAGCAAATCCTATTGATTTTATTAATTTTATATGCATACGATTGTTTGTATGCGTCAGTGCGTTGTTGTGTGTATTTAGCGAAACACAGAATGTTATTCTCTTCATTAGGCCTAAAGTCCATATCTTTGGACTTCTCTTTAAGCACTGGCTTTGCACCATTTATTGGAATTTTTGAATTCTTGCACCATTTATTGGAATTCTTGAATTCTTGCATCATTTATTGGAATTTTTGAATTCTTGCACCATTTATTGGAATTTTTGAATTCTATTCATCGGCAAGGATTTTGTTGAGTAGTGCTCTATGTTGTCATTGACGACGGTTTTGTTGCAGTGCTCTGGTGGCGGCCTATGAGAAGATTAAGAAGAAGCACGAAGAGAAAGCGAGGAGAATGGAGAGACAGATGTCTGCACTGCTGGACAGGCACGAGGAGGACGTAAGTGATTCCTGCTTCACTACTCAGGCTCTGCCGTGTGGCGAGTCCTTGATAGGACCGTCGCTGATGTTGATAAGCGTCAGGCTTAGCGTTTATAATAATAATAATAATAATAATAATAATAAGTATAATATCTTCATGCCTATTGCCTTTGAGACCCTGGGGCCCATCAACTCTCTCGCATCAGACTTTATTGACGAAATAGGCAGGAGGACCAGCGCCATTACTGGTGATAAGCGCGAAAAATCTTTTCTGTGGCAGCGACTGTCTATTGCTCTCCAGCGATTCAATGCAGTCTGCTTCAGTGGCACTTTGGCTAAAGCGGCTTCCCATAGTGCAGAGGAATTATTTTAATCGCTTTTTAAAAACTTTTAATTAAATAAAGTCTCTTTTATCTTATTTTTTAGCCCAGGGACCTTTACAGCCCAGTTAAAAAAAAAATAAATAAATAAATAAATTTAAAAAAAAAAGTATAATAATAATAACAATAATAATAGTAATAGTAATAATAATGGTACTAATAATGTAATCTCCTTTGATAATAACTGTAATTGCAGTCTCGACTTCTGTGATTCAGCCACATTTCTTACGTCTTTCAAACTTTTAATAGGCTAAAGGCTAAACCCAGTTTAGCGGCAGTTTCATGTGTCAAAAGCTTGTCAGTGACGGGCGAGAACTGGATTAGAACTCTGCATCAATTGATCCGCTGTCGATCATCTTATGACATGCTGAACACTCAGCTCTTTCGCTAAAGAAAACTTTTTAAACTTTTTTGCTTTTTCTTTTGTTCGGTGTCCTCTGGATATAGGTTAGTTAGCTTTTAATGCATTATGATAATAATTTCTGCATAATTCTAAGTGATCGTTTTGCAATCTTTTATTAATTTCAGCATAATTTTAAGTAATCGTTTTATTAAGTAAAACTAATTCTGCAGCAGTTATGGAAGTTGTCAATGCATTGCCTGGAGCCAATTGCGATGTCGGTAAGATACTCGACTGCGGATCAGTATGTGCGGGGTTGAAATCCTGGGCTCGCCCAGCACTGACATCGCTTTCGAGTGAGGAAACTGACGTTAACATTAGCTTTTTATACGTGCTATTCTTAGTAACTTGCAGCTA
This sequence comes from Enchytraeus crypticus, assembly GCA_905160935.1. NCBI lineage: Eukaryota > Metazoa > Annelida > Clitellata > Enchytraeida > Enchytraeidae > Enchytraeus > Enchytraeus crypticus. The sequence goes on along the minus strand of CAJHZI010000452.1, from coordinate 1,739,290 downwards.
ACGTTAAGTCGAAATGGCGTAATGTGTAGAGTGTCAGGTGTAAAGTCATAAAAGTTAATCTGACATCGACCCGGAGGTTCATGTAAACCCCGTGGGTTCAACTCCCGGACGAGCTGAGAGTAAAATCTCTGGCATACGCAGACTGGTACATAGATAACTGAATAAACTGCACAACGATTTAATTTAGTGATCATATTACAAGTAAAACGATGAATATAAAATGAAAACTTGCTTCAATGAAAATTCATGGATGACGTCATTATTGTTTGTACTCAATCTTTTTTGTTTTCAGATGAAGCAGCTGCAGGACAAGCTTGCCTCAGTTCAGTCGCAACTTCTCTGGTATCAGCAACAGCATCAGCTGCAGCAGAAGATATCGTAGCAGAGCAGCTGATGATATTCTAAAAAGCAGCTACGAAATTTTATTTAGTTAAGAACTAGTAGATTTATGTTTATAGGTGTACCAACCCAGCAGTGATATTAATTTAAATTCAAGCTCTGGAGGGACATCGTGAAAAAAGTAATGCAACTGAGTTACAAAAATAATAACATTTGACGACTGGTTGCAACGGGTTGTAACTGGTTGTATCAAGTATTGCAATCATATTAATGTCAAAATTAGGTAACAAGTCTGACTTAATACCGTGTAATATGAACCTAATAAAGTCTAATAAATGTAATTCCGTGTTACGTCGGGGCCATAAAGGAAGGGATCGACCGTAAACTGCATGTGTCGTAGAGTTGCTTAGAGGGAATTGAAGAAGGCTTAGCCTTTGTTGTGGGATCAACTTGTTGGTCAATGGAATGCTGTTAATACGTGCAGAAAACAGACTGAGAGTAGGAATGTGCCCCTTGGGTGCAAGTTTCTGCTAACTGCTGCTTGGCCTAATAGACAGTGATAACGCATATCTAATTGACATCAAGTCAATAATTTAACATCATATATCATAATATCGCAATTTAACATCAAGTTTCAATCACTGAACGCTTTTATTTGAATTTGTAGAGTATTATAAAGGCTGTTAGGAGTAAGTGTACACTATGAGGTATCGTTGCAACGTTTTGTGTACTGTTCGCCTACTTTCTGGTAATCCGTTGTCTTGCTGCAAATCTTTTGCCTAATATTATGTGCTAATCAATCAATCATGATGCAAAGCTTTTGCCTAATATTTGTGCTAATAATTATTATAATCAATCATGAGATTTCTTATCGTTTCTATGCAATTTTATAATTTATTACGTAGATGTGCCTTCTCCGCAGCTAGTTCTTGGTGTATTCATTTCTCATTTTCCTACGGTGTCTAAATGTCGTATAAGTTGTATTTCGTTGTTTCATTGCTCCTTTTTCTAATTGTACGTGTTGTGTGTAGTTTTTAGATGTACGAATGTAGACTTTCGTATTATTATGTTCGTATTTATTATATAAACTTTGCCTGCATTTGTTTTTGTTGATCTACAGTTCTAAGGTATTGCATTCAGTAAATAAATAATAATCGTAGTAAACGTATTATTGTTAGTTTGCAGTTCAAAATTACGGTTTAATTTGTAGCCATAGGAAATGTTTTAAGTGTTACATATATTTTAAAGGTATGCATTTACACTGTATATACAAGTTAATGTTTTATATTAACTCGCGCGTCCCTGACATCATCCTTGTATGAGGAAACGAACTTTAAACCTTTATTATTATATAAAGGCAAATATGTAGAAATATTTGTAATGAGCTTTTAGCTTCTAAACTTCATGTACTTAAAATGTGCGAAGTGTTCGAGTCTTTGAGTTACTCAGATCTATCAATGTTTCCTTTATTATAACGGATCCATTTTTACTCATCTCACCCCTCCTCAATCCTCCCTCATATATATAGTATATATATATAATATTTATTATATTATTTATATATTATATATATATATATATATATATTGTATAATGTATAACATAAATATGTAATCATATTGTATAAATATATATATATATATATATATATATATATATATATATATATATATATATATATATATATATCATCATCAGCATTCGTTAGTTTTACTATTCTTAGGCGTAGGCCTATATGTCTGCATCTATATTTATCATGCTTATTTCCATATTGTTCTCTTATGATCTCGCTATTTAACTTTACATTTCTACGCGTGCGCGAATGATGTTAATCGTGTTCTACAGGTGGGTTACTTTCACTTGTTATGCCGTGAAGATTTAACGTCTATTTCGTCAGAAGAGACTCCACTGACAAATTAGCTCTGGTTTTGAATCGCGCACCTATTGAATCAGTCACTTAACTGTTCTTCGATAGCCTGGATTTGCTACAATCTGTGCGTTTACTAATGTGATAATGAACAGCCTCAAGTTACATACTTGTTTTAAGAAATCTATTGAAAACTTCCCATTGCAGTTTATTTATGGTTGCGTAAGTTAACGATCTATTTAATCGATTAAAGATATTTTAACGATTAATCGAACATCTTGTTTTGCTTACTTGACATAATCGAAAGCAATTTTCGGGCGCTTTAAAATAAGCAATAATGGCTGCCAGCAAATTAAATAATACTGGGCAAGTTATATAGTCTATAAGGCTGTTTCTGGTTGTACGCCTGATTATTTTAATTGAGTGAAGACAGGGCGGTATATTATCTGAAAACTTCTGTTTAATTTGCCACAAATCTTTCGCTTATCACGGGTCGAACATAGCATTACAATTATGAAATTCGTAGAAAATCGTTACATTTCTAACAATAAACTATAAACAATTTAATCGTTACCAACCCTAATTTAATTTTATTTGATTAAGACGGATTAGATGGCCGAGTGAGTAGAATGCATGTCAGATAAGCAAAAAGCCATCGTTAGGAATCTAAGCCTGTTGCATTATCCTTGTGATTAGAAAACATATTGTACCTAATTTAGCTTTGGCTGCTTTTAGAAATACTTTCACTTGCTTAGTATAAAGATACTCCGTACTATAGTCAAATACGAATGGTATAGTTAGATTTTGAAATATTCACTCTATAATAACATTTTTCTTTATTAAATTAGGTTATGACAAATTTTGGACGTTTATTTAGTGATTTTATTTTCATCCATTATGTACTGCGCAGCTGTTTAAGAAGTCGAGAAGTATAGTTTAAATTTTTTAAAACTATAAAAAGCTAATGCTAAGGTTAACGTCAGATTCCTCACTCGAAAGCGATGTCAGTGACAGGCTAGCCCAGGATTTGAACCCCGTACAAACTGATCAGCGGTCGAGTATCTTATCGACTTCTACATCGAATTTTTGTTAACAGATTTGAGTTACAAGATTCATGATTATAGCAATAAACATTTCGAAATCTCCACTAACCGAGCATTGATAGTATATATCTATAACAAAATCCGTTAAATAGCTAACATCCCTTGATCTATAAGATATCCATATAACGTGTCACAGATGTCATCGATCTACTTCATCGCCAAATACTACTTTCATTTCGGTCTAATGGAAATTCTTTTGTCTTTAATGTCGTTACAATAAATGCTAGAAAACTAAACCAAACCCATTAAAGACTAATGGGTCTTACATTGTACTCGTTTTCGGACGATAATTACTGAAAACAAGGTAAAGATTAACTCCCACTCTTAAAAGATGTATAAAAACATTAGCTATACCTCAATCTCTACAGTTCTCAGACAAAAGGTAGTTCCAAGGTCCATATTACTACAAATTCTTTAACTGTGTCGTTTGCTTAACAATGAGCAAAGCATCGATCAATGAAAATGTTTGCTCTAACGCAAAGACGTTAGCGCAAAACGTTAGACGTTTTATATACACTAGATTCGACTTCTAAATGAAAGTCGTCTCTAGATGTAGTCCTTTATTATATCTCTTTAATTTATAGTTCAACGGGTTAAATATAAATTCTTATACAATATATATACTGTATATATATATATATATATATATATATATATATATATATATATATATAACTATAAAGTAAATAATTATATTTACACATTATATATATCTACATGTAGGCCTATATATATATACATGTAGGCCTATATATATATATATATATATATATATATATATATATATATATTTCTGTGTGTGTCTGTGCGCGTATGTGTTTCTAGTATAGTATGTTTAACTATATGTCGGTTTATGATGTGTTTCTAGTATAGCATATCAGCCTGACAACGTTGGAAGTCTATGGTTCCAAGGCTTATCTGATAGAAGCAGAACTTAACTCTAGAGCTTTGTCACAGACTCTTTTAATGCAATCTCATCCAAATAGTCTTGCAAAAAATCTAATCGTAACGAGCACACACTAACACACTATAACTATATAGAGTCATTACATACATGCCTACAGCATGTATGATTAATAAGCACATGAAATATAGTATAAGGTTTAGTTAACCATACACATCTCCAAATACACACAGTATATACAATAACAAGCTGGTAAGGCTAGTGTTAACGTCAGTTTCCTCACTCGAAAGCGATATCAGCGACGGGCGAGCCCAGGATTGAACCCCTTACATACTGATCCGCTGTCGAATATTTGACATCGCCACTGGCTCCAGCCAGTACATATATATATATATATATATATATATATATATATATATATAATTATATATATATACATATATATAATTTTATATATATATATATATATATATATATATACACGTGCACATGTATGTACAGCATACATATTATATGCTTGCTACAAATACATGTATTATATCTAATTATACATGTATATACATTACATATGAAAGTAACTTTGATACGAAACGTTCAAGACTATGGAAATTCGATCAATTCAATAAGCCTAACGAATGACAGAGTACAGACGACTACAATTTTGAACTGTTACAAAAATACAAAACACGACAGATCACGAATATTGACGAGTAAAACAATACAAAAATACTTACAGGCATACAGGCAGACGTACAGGCAAGCATACAGACATTACGGTTAGAATTGAAGTGTGATAATCATTTTGCGGAAACATAAAATGATTATATAAGAATAATGTCTTAATGTCTTTATCATAGAATGTCTTAATAGCGTATGGGTACCGTCATGAAATTTTAAATGACAGATCCTGAGGTGCATTGCACCCTCGTGGGTTCGAATCCCGGCCGCGCTGATCTGAGAGTAAAAACTCACATTCACTGGACTGGTTACACGGAAAATGGAAAAAATTGCCTAGCGGTTTAAACATGTGGTATTAAAAAGTGATATATATCAACATAGTTGATCACTTCACTATAATGCGTGTTTACTTTTTTACTTTATAAAGGATCTTAATAGTACTGGTTGAGTGAAGACTGCAGGATTGTTGATAAGGGATGATATGCTCACATTGCTTAAGCCAGTCACCTATCAGAATGAGACAGTTTGATAATAATATCAAACTGTTTATATTGTTCTTTAAATAGCCAGCTCGAAAGATAGTACATTTAGGGTGGTAATTAGAAGTAAATTCTAAGTCTTCTGTTCTTCTAGATCTTACTTTATTACTCTATTATCTTAAATCTTAAACTGCCTTTAAGAATAATAGTAAGGATCTCACAGTATACATGGCATCAACTTAACACATATTTCCACAATCATGCGCTTCATCAGACTACAAAACACTTAATTTGCAAGCCCCATATGCTTTAAACAGTTTAGCTCTTTAACAAATTAAATCTTCCCTAAATTCACTACATCTAAGCTAAAACCTAAATGTATTCCAAGCCTACTGATTCTTCAATTTTTAAAAAAAGAAATTCATTTTAGAATTACATTGCTTGCATCCTCTAATTAAGACTCTCTTGACAAATTGTAGGACTACTCTAACAACATCTAGCAAGCCATAAGACAAACAATGGTTAGTTCATTCAACATGATTGTGCAGCTCCAGTTAGTCTATATAATTATATGTGAATCAATATATAAACAAAAATACCAAATGAAATCATTATCACTGAATATGCAAATCACTAGATAATCTTTATCACAAAATTTCTATCGTTTTCTAATATCAGATTTTTTATTGTATATACATAAATTAAGACGACTTCCCTAGGAGAGGCCAAGTTCATCGACTGCATCTTTAAACAAACACATTGATTGATCTGATTTACACTTCCGTGCTTTTAACAAATTCTAAAGGCACAAAATATAGAAATTATCTTCAAAGAATTTCAGAGACATATGTATAATTCTACTCGTAAACATAATCTCAACAGCTGTAAATGATAAGAAATACACCACATCCATTCTCCTCCCATCAGTTCATTCATGGAATGTCATAATACATCAACAGCCACACAACTTCAACTTATATCTTTCTTTTTAATACATGTTTTACTTAACCCTATCGATTTTTCAACATCCTTGTAAACAGTATTTAAAGAATACTTTTTGAATTTTTCATTATAATTTCAAATCTGACTAAAGTGGCAAATTTCAGTTCACAATTTTCCTCCCATATACTACACGACAAACAATCGTTAGTTTATTCAACATGATAAGCGTAATTAAGGAATTGCTTTACGTTTGCTGTTACCTTCAAACTTTTTGCTGTATCTACAAAAATTGAAATGCAAAATCGACGCGGAAAAGACGTTAAAACCTCCGCGCCACACACACTGCCATGCGCTTAACAAAGAAGAACTTATCTCACCACTGCGTCCCATCGTACACGCGCACGGGTCGATTAAAACACTTTGAAGTTACTTGTGGGTTTATTCTCAATTACAAAATCTTTACAATGGAGAATAAAAGCTATATAGCTATTAAGATGAGCCAATAAAGACTGAAATAACTAAGAACAACTTTAAAAAATTTGTGACACAACAAATCAGTAAATAATCGATGGAAAGGTGTAGCTTGATCATGACTGGGGTTAAAACGACAAATGATATTAATAAATTATTATAATGTAAGTGTGAATTATACCCAAACTACAATAAATCTTGCTTCCGGGTAGCTAAAGAATGGACCAACAGTAGACTGCACTTGTGGTAAAAGGCGACAAAGCACTAAGTTCCAAACCAATGTCAGAAAGTTGGCGAGTTCCTAGGCTCCAGAAATAGCTACAAGATATTCTAAAATGAATGGAAAAGTTCCCCACCCCACAAGTACAAGGCCAATAGGTACAATACATGCACAAACGTGGACACACATATAAAACAAACAATGAAAGAAATATATACACAGAAGCACAAATATAGTAAAATAGCATAAAAGACAAATGTGCCATTTTTACAGAAATGAAATGACGTGCACTGAGGATTATCGAAGAAACTACTTACAACGTCTACTACCCACTAGTGCAGCTTAAGCCACTTCTACAAACCACACTAAAACACTGACCGACTAACAATCTTATCAATCGTTAAAAACATATATTGAAGTAACTTAAACTAATTAACTTTTCAGTAGGCGCTCCATTTTGCAACGTTAATTTAGCTAAGCTAAAATTTATTCAGAATTGCAGCACATCTTATGCTACTTTACAATCAATCCAATTCCGCTGGAGCTGAGCATTCCGACCTAATGGAGGACTTACACTGATTTGGAAATAGCTTTCGTTCTATGGATTGGCCCCCTAAGTTAAGCTGACAAGAATCCGCCTATAGTGGCAGATTACCCTTGATGAGCCCCTGACATCGTCTTCGGGATAAAACCGGGCGTTAAATTTTCCAATAATCAGCTGTCATACGATTAGTATTTAATTTTATACTTATATAATATTACAAACATTACAAAGCTATTTCACCAAGTGACCCATAGAGCGCTTTAGTAATACACGGGCGTACCATTATTAAACAAATATCAAACAATTTCATCATATGAAAATAGAAGCATGATTGTCTTCAGTTGTAAGCTAAGCGTAAAAGTCAAAGAACGCAAAAGTTAAATTTTGTAAGATGAATAATATTAGTCGATCATACCAAAATATACACGATTTCAAGAAGGATTTCATACTACAGGATTCACATTCCAGTATATCAATGTAGGCAGTTAACAAGCCGTGTAAGTTGTTAAACAATATTAACTAGATAACGTTATCTGTGACAATGCAAATATATAACAATAAAAATAACCTCTAAAATCTGATATGGCATGGATTGCAAACAAGAAATGCCTCAGGTAATATATAGGACAAGATAAAAACCTCTAAAAGCGATGAATAGGTGCACTTATCAAAATAGTTACAGAAATAAGCTGCTATTTACAGTTCTTACAGCTGCCGACAGTGACGTTTTCGGGCTAGCTGATGACCTTGGGAACGCATTACATTTAGCCATATATATATAGCATATATTATATATACATGTATACTCGCATATATACATGTACTGTACATACATATATACATATCATATGTATATAAATATGTACAAAATATATGTATAAATGTATAAAATATAAAATTTCAATATATATACACGTATATACATGTATTTATATATATATATATATACATGTATTTATATATATATATATATATATATATATATATATGCATATATTTCTTTTAACGAAATAAGTATCAAAATACATAATTAAAGTTTTAAACCGGAGGGTAAACTATAACCAAATTGAAGATGGTTTTTAGACTTGAAGGCTTTCAAGGGAAGTTCCTCATTCTCTCCGCTCCGCAGGAATTCACGGCTACTTCGCCGTTCACATAATAATCACAACAAATAGAATGAATGGCTCACTAACAACGTTTAACAACACAATTTAAGAGGCACAACAAATCACTTTCGATGCATATCTCTTTCTGCATTCACTGTTTTATATACTAACAATTAATCTCTGAGCAAATGTTATTGTTTGCATACAAAACATCAAAGTGCATAACATACACGCGCGAATACAATGTTTAAATATGCAACAGTCAGGTACTTCGACTGCTTTTACTATAAAATTTTCCAATATACAGATGATGCTTGTATTTCTAGCAAAATAGTTAGCATATTCAACTATATTCCATAGGTCAGTGGTTCAACATTTACTTCAGGTTGGAGGTTGATTCTGAACAGCAAAGTACCTAAACGTTAACATAGTTATCGTTTAGGTATGCTCTAAAATAACTCTCTAGTATCCCAAGTTAAATACTAGATACTAGATCGGGTACTAGAAAGGGTACTAGAGAGTACCCTCTCTAGTACCCGATTCATTGCCTCATCGTCCATGAAATATAAGGTAAATAAAATCACCAAAAACCTCAAAATAAATTAAGTGCAACTCCGTCATCTGTGACAACATCGAGCACTATATAGCTCAAAGACGATGAGCAAAGCTAAAAGGCCCACTAAACACTCAAATAGAAAATTCTAGAAAACTAGTGTAAGAAAAAAGAGTTGAAGGATAGTGATCCAAGAAAAGGCATTCAATGCAAGGGATTCAAGGAAAAGAATTCAATGAAAGAGTTTCAATGCAAGGGATTCAATGCAAGGGATTCAATGCAAGAGATTCAAGGAAAGGGATTCAAGAAAAGGGATTCATGGATAGGAATTTAAGGAAAGGAATTAAATGAAAGGGATTCAAGGAAAGGATTCAAAGAAAGGGATTCAAGGAAAGGATTCAAGGAAAGGGATTCAATGAAAGGGATTCAAGGTAAAGGATTAAATTATAGGAATTCAATGAAAGGGATTCTAGCGCAGGGTCGTTACTCAATGACGATGAAGGGAGATCAACAGATCTCTGGTTTGATATATCATTTTACATCGAACAAGAAGATTGGAAAGAATTTGAATTTAATTAGTGATCTACTTGATATCTCCTAAGAGACATGACGATGACTTCAGCATACTAATAATAATAATTCATTCAGGAGTTCTTGTTCATATTACTGCAGATACAGATCTCTACGGTTAAATGCTGCTGAACACAATTGTTATAAACTTTTAAATCTAACAATATAACACTTAACAAATTGTATAACACTTAACAAATTAAATAAAACTTAACACTAGTGCTTGCTTGGGTCTTATAATCATAATTATCGTACATCTTACACTAAGGCATGCAGACTACATTTACATAATTACATGATCTCATATCTTAAATGCGCAATAATTTCAGCATTAGATAAAAACATTTACGAAGAGCCCCACAATCAGTGGCAAGTGTTCGCTCTGCAAGTGAGATCAGAGACGGACCAAACGCCTAAACTTCAGGAATCAGAATTTCAGAAATAAAAAATTCTGAAATTCCTACATCAAATGCTTAGATTTGAAATGCTAATCTCGATTTGCTTTATCCCGCATCCCTCAGTAGCTATATAAAATCTTCTGACGAGCCTCGCTTTAGATGTAGCACTGTTGTGCTACTCTTGTGCTATCGTTGAGCTCTCAGAGCAGCGAATAAGTGGCCACAACTCAGCGAGACAGCTAATGCCATGCAAGAATATATGCTTTGGACCAGCCTGGATAGACCTTAATACTATAGTCTCTCTCTCAGCGCACTGCCTACTGGCAGGTCCATGGTATATAACGCCTCCATTCATCTCTATCTTCCATTTTCCTCTTCATGCCCACATACGAGTGGACCTTTAAATTATTTATAACATTCCTTTTGTTATACAATTATTCTTGGGAGATTCTGCTTATGATGAGGTGGGCCCCCTAATACTCCTATGTCTTTTTCACCTTCGACTAACATTTACTGGCTATATATATATATATATATTATATATATATATATAATATATATAGATATATATATATATATATATATATATATATATCATTTACTGATTAACACTTCACTGGTAATATTATATAGTACAAGTCCAACTAAGTGGCAGCTTCGTCACTTTGCAGCAAAAGCTATTTAAAATAAATCACTAACTACTTAATGCATATCATAGAGGTAGAGTCTATGGGCAGAGCTAATATCTAACTACTTAAAATTTCCTAACAATGGTAACTGAATAAAATTAATTCGACATTTTACACATTAAAATATTACACATGGCAACAAACAGTTCGCATCTGAGAAATCTACAGACCGTTTAGTCCGTAACCTGAGCAATATTACTTAGTTCATCAATCACCATTTATCGCCCATGTCCGCATCCGTTGATAATGTAAGCCTCACAAATCATCACGTTAAAAAGCAGGCTTGAAAACTTGATGACTTGTACAAACCGTTCACATATACTGCGCTATCTGTCTAGAGTTTAGGTACGCCTCAAATAACATTTTATCAACTAACTGCCGCTGTTACCATCAGCGTTGAGCAGATCAACCACCTGATCGTTAGCACCGCCTTCATCCTCCACACCTCCATCACTCGCTCCGTTCTTCGAAGCATCCTCAGAAACCTTTCCGTCATCATCACCATCGCTATCCTCGCATCTACGTTGTTGTTGCTGCTCGTCGGCTCTATTCACCGCGATGCTGATATTCTCTGCCTTATCCTCCAGGTGATGGCCGCTGATAGGTTGAGGACTCAGAGAACCCTCTTCACCCACGTCGATCTCACCTGAGCTCAGTCTTGTCACAGACGAGTCTCTGCTGTCTGGTGTTGTTGCTGTCAACCCCTCCACATCCAAATCACTGCCGCCTCTGTTCACCGTCAGATTCAAGCAGCCTTGGTCATCCAGACCTCCTGCAGAGTTACCATATCCACCTAGATCTGTCACATCATCGTCATCATCTAATGCCCTTTCGCCGTCACAATCCATTCCGTCGTATCCTCCACCCGACTGTCTCTCGTGCTCGTCATCTTGAGGCGCTATGACCAGCACACCTGGGTGATTGGCGCCAGTGCTCTGCTCTGCGCTCTGATTGGTCGACGATGACGTCATGTTCAGCGCTGACGTCATTGACGCCAGACTCTGGCTGATGATCGACGAAACGGCGGCCATGTTGTGATTAACGGCTGTGGATATTGAGGCTATACTCTGACGTCCCAATGGTGACAAAGACGCCCCGTTCAATAGACTTACATCTGACTGCGCCAGCCTGATACCGTAGTTATTAGAACTCAGGACGGTCGCTGATAGCGCCTCGGGGACGTTCCTGATACGACATCGCCTCAGATGCTTCTCTAGCGTGGCTAGGAGGGAGAAGGGCATGTTGCAGAACTTACAACTGAACACATCCTTACCCTGGACACCGCTAGAGCCTCTCCCGTGAGTCTTCATGTGTCGTGTTAGCTTGCTCGACTGCGCACAAGCGTAGCTGCACACTGTGCAGCGATACGGCTGCACATACAGGCACATAATATAAACATGCGACATATAAAAAATAACATAAACATGTGACATAGCACATAACGTAAACATGTGACAGATGAAACGTAACATAAATGTTTGACAAAAAAGAAACATAAACATGTTACAATTAAAATATGACAATAAACATGTGACAAATAAAACGTAACATAAACGTTTGACAAATAAAACATAACATAAATATATGACAAATGCAAAGTAACTTAAACATGTGATACATAAAACATAACATAAACATGTTACAAATAAAAAGTAACATAAACAGGTGACAAATAAAAAGTAAAATAAACATGTGACATATAAAACATAACATAAACATGTGACAAATGAACGTAACATAAACATGCGACAAATAAAACATAAATATGTGACATATAAACGGAACATAAACATGTGACAAATAAAACATTACATATACATGTGACGTATAAAATATAACAAATATGTGACAAATAAAACATAACACAAACATGTGACAGATAAAACATAACATAAACATGCTACATATAAAACATAACATAAACATGTGACACATAAAACATAACATAAACATGTGACAAATAAAACGTAACATAAACATGTGACAAATAAAACATAATCTAAGCACAAATCAAAATTATCAATTAAGATAGAAAACAATCAAATACAGAATAAACTAACGTTAGAGGTCGCTCATGCGTAAGAACCAGTGGAAGTAATGATCCCAATAAAAACAATCAGACCGTAAATTAAAATCTTTACATTTAAGCAGATTAGATTATTCAGGCAGTGATCATTATACCGTTGCTGCAGAATAGTCTAGCCGTAGACTGCATGTATCGTAAAAATAATCTTAAACCAAACCAAACCAAAAAAACTTAAAATAAACTTAAACCAAATCAAATAATATAAACCAAATCTTAACATTTAAGCTGATTAATAAATCATTCAGGCAGATACAATTATAAACAATCACGCTAATAACTGATAAATAATTTAAATAACAGCTTAAAATAATTTTATCCCCTTTAATTCAGTATAAAAATAGGAATGTATAAAACAGGAAAGAAATACAGAAATGAACCATAAAAGGTAAAGTAGCATAGATTGCGTATACTATAGCGTGCGCTAACCTTTTCACCAGTGTGCGATCTCCTATGCACAGTAAGATTGCTGCAGTTTTTGAAAACCTTTCCACAGAACTCGCACGTATCATTTCGTCTACGAGCGGTCAACCCTGCGGCAGTCTTAGGCTCCTCGCCCTCACCCGGCCCTAGCGCCCTGCCCTTGTGGCCCATCAGTAGCCCGGCCACTCCGCCACCCTTAGGCTCGCCTCCCTCACCTCCAGGACTCGCCTCTACCCCATCTCGATCTACCTCGGTACCAGTCTGACCCACCGGTAGACCAATATACCCCATCCCCGGTGTCTGCACCCACAGGCAACCCATAGTGGGAGGAGCTGAATAGGGCAGGATCTGAGGGTTGATCAACGACAGGGAACTCTGTGGGTACGAGAGAGCCCTTGAGAAGTCTGATACGGTTGAGGGAGAGTTCTCCAGCTTTTCCAGTTTGATCCTCTTGCTGGCGTTACCCTCTTCATCGTCACCTGCAGGGACAGTCAGAGCATCAGAAGCGACTGAATGCTTGAAGACTTCAGTGAGGTTGTCGTGGTAAGACCCTGATCTCTGCAATATCCCTTCGATCATTTCTATCCTCTGCCGATTGGCTATGCCCTCCTCCTTCTTCGATAGCGTCATCTCCTCTGTCTTTCTATCAGTTTCGCAGCCCGCTGAGGACTTAGACAAATCTTTAGGCTGTTCATCGTCCTCAGAAGGTTTAATGCAATCCTGTGTCTTTGATAAATTATTTAAACCTAACAGTTTCAGATCGTTCTTTTGACTACCAGTAAGTTTATAATCCATAACGCTATCATTTTGTTTTAAGTCTTTCACGTTTTTATCGATTCCGTTAACGGTGGACTTTTGAGTATTGTTCTTAAACACATTCGACATCGCAAGCTTATGATATCTATCATCCAGTTTCTTTCCAGAAGCCACGCCGGAAGTCCCTAGATCAGCCCTCCCGGCGTTGCTAGTCCTCTGTGAGGATTCAGCGCTACTATATGACCCACTAGTCACTGCCGTCCTTCGTCGTCCACCATCCATCCAGGGTAGTACTTTTCCACCACCAATGGAATCCGGCTGCTCCTTCATCAATCCAGATCCGGAGATTCTGTCGGCTCGACTCGGACTGGTGCTAGACCGGAAAGCAAGCTGCCTCAATCTCGTCGAGCACGACGAATCCTCAGCCAGCTCTTGCTGCCTCTGAGCAGCGTGAGCTGCAGCTGCCACAGCTGCTGCAGCAGCAAAGCCCTGGTCATACAGGAAGTTCATTCCAGAATGCGCCGCCATCGGCGGAAAGACCGGAGGATGGTTTCTAGCCAGACGCGATGCTTCCGAACCCTGATGTGCCACTCGAGGGAGGAAATCCAACCCACCATGACTGGTCACGTGCGACAGAGTCGGGTGAATAAAGTTAGATATGCCGTTAACAGACGGCTGAATGGGAACCGAACCTGCGGATATCTGACTCACTGAGCAGCTCTCTTCATTGGAACTAACGCTGGAGTTATCATCCACCGAATCGTCTTCGTCATCAACATCTTCGTCATCTACGGAGAGGAGTTTGTGTCTCTTGGAGGAGTGTTTAGGCGTGGAGGAGGAGGGTTGCTTGGAGAGCACTGTGTAGATCACGACGCCGTGCTCGTTCTGAACGTGCTGCACGAGAGACCAAGGTGAGAGGAAGACCTGGGCACAAGAGCTGCAGCACAGTGACGTGGGTACTACAAACAATCAATCAATATATTATCATCATCATCATCATCTTTCATTAAATCCCAGTATAATCAGGATCGAGATACGAATAGACTTTAGTTTATCCATTCGTTTAAGTTTTTGTAGCAATTTCTGAAGAGCGGCGCTCACCAACCGAGTGCCCTTTCTGAAGTTGGTTTGGATCAATCAATATATCTCAATCAATCAATGAATAATATCATTCATTTAATCATCATCATCTTCCCTTGAATCCCTGTTTAACTAGGGTCGAGACACGAATAGACTGTCTCAAATCCTCTCTGTCTCACATCATACTATCAATCAGTCAATCCACTATTTGAGACTTTTCCATTCGCTTTTTAAATTTTTGTAGCAATTTCTGGAGCCCAGGCCATATCATTCATTTAATATACTCGGTAATTCTAATAACATCCATTAGTTTATCAATAATTTAGTCATCATCATTATCATCATCTCTGCTTGAATTCCAGTTTAACCAGGGTGGGGAATATAAATCTTTTGTATCAATTTCTGGAGTCTATAGGCGCTCACCAACCGAATGTCCATTCTGGCGTTTGTTAATCCATAATTTAATACTTGACGTATTAAAGTATCACCAACAGTCCATAACTAGTGAAATACGGCAATCGTGCAATAACAGAAGAAATTGTATTTTTTTAAATTTATAATAGTTTCATTTTTCTTCAAAATTCAAATCCAGCTCAATATCAAATCCAACATTCTGTCAGTCGTTCATAGGAACTGTTATAGGAGCTCATATCCTGTAGGCAGACCTATAGTTGCTAATGTAGTGGACTCATTCTGAAGAGGTTTCTAACGGTACCTGACAATATCCATGATATACTGAAACAGACAGTATGCTTGCATTTAGAGTTTACAGCTTTAGTTAATACAACAGAAGTGGGACACTACAACCGAGATGTAAGATAAACTAATTAAATGTCATTCAAAAAATCCAACAAAATTTATATAGTTTTAATTATACTCTCTCTTACTGCCTAGTGGCAGGTCCATGGTATACAACGCCTCCACACTTTTCTCCGTCTTCCGCCTTCCTCTTCATTTCCACATATGAGTGGGTCTTTAAATCATCTATCATACCTAATCTCGGCCTGCCCCTGCCTCTTTTTCCTTCCATTCTACCTTCTATGACCTCTCTTAATTAAAATTTAATCTCTCATAATAAAATTTATATTCTTTTAATTATACTCATGAATTTAAAACTTAAGAATGAAACCACGTCCTGTCTATGCCGATGAATTGACAATCACATAATCTAAGAAGAAGAATAACAACAACAACAAGGCCATACCTCCATCAGCAGCTCTGAGCTGTTCGCCGACCTCTTCACTGCACGACACTGAAGAGGTCTCCACACCAGGTAGAGATGAATCGCACAACCTCACGTCGTTAGCAGCTCCAGATCTTCCATCGCCACTTCCATCATCGCCGACAACCTCACTCTCAGATCTCTCTTTCCCCCCGCACACCTCTGATCCACCCTCACACCTGGAAGACCCTGCCTGAGAGGAAACAGTCTCCTGCAAGTCCTCCCTGTCTCGTCGTGTCAGATCTCTCTTTTCGCAGTTCCTCGCACACTGGCTGCCTGAATTTACACACGCATAGCCGCCTGTGCACTGACTACCTGACGTAACACCCTTATCTGTACACTGACTCCCTGACGTAACACACTTATCTGTGCAGAGACTCCCTGACGTAACACCCTTATCCGTGCACTGACTACCTGACGTTACGCCCTTATCTATGCACTGACTACCTGACGCTACACAGTACGCACACTGTCTGCCTGACCTGACATTGTCTGACGACGAAAACGACGTTGAGGAAGAAGCCGCCAAACCTAAACCTCGCTGCCTACTTAGAGGTGGGTGCCCGTTACCCCCCGTCCCACAGGGCTCAAAGTTCTCCTTGTTACACAGGTTAACCTTGTGCTCTATAAACTGTACAATATCACACAACAGAAACTCTCTGCGACAACTGCCGCAAGTCAGTCGATCTTCCATAGCAACCGTTGTTATGGCATGACGTACTGGCGTGACGTCACTTGCTTCAGTTGACTGCGATAGTATGACGTCACTGATTTCTCTGTTAGTGTTCTTGCTAGTAAAAGTGTTAACTGGTAGTTCATTCTCGTCTATTTGATCTGAATTTTTGTTTTCTTCTTCTCCGCCTTTAGCAATCAATAAAACTTACATGTACAAAATCAGTTTTAACGTTTATTGTAAAATCCCATAATAAATAAGTAACGCAAAATGCAGTGGTTAAAGCGGTGGGAAAAGCGGTGGGAAAAGCGGTAATTGAATAAGTGCGACATATGCTAAAAATATTTCCGATTAAAAAATGAAGCACTTAACCCAAGCACACAACATGAAGCAAGGATTGAGTAGCTTTTAACCCAAGCACACAACATGAAGCAAGGATTTGGTAGTTTTTAACACAAGCACACGAGATGAAGCAAGGATCGAGTATTTTTTAACACAAGCACACGACATGCAGCAAGGATTGAGTAGTTTTTAACACAAGCACACGACATTAAGCAAGGATTGAGTATTTTTTAAACTCTCAGTTGACGTGTTTCACCTGTCGCTCAATTCTCTCCATACAATCTCAATCACAATCTACAGCGAGCATCAAAAAAGATTTTCGCGCTGCTACCAATATCTCCTTCATTACCCGTCTCAATCCGCACCAGTGTCCCCTTAAATATCCTTTCAGTGCTCTGGCCCTTTGTATTCTATACCCCATAGGTGTTTGTCCGCTTACACATATCGGTTAAAATATTCTAAATATCCTTATCTATACCGATCTTGTTCCAGCTCTCTGCAGAAATCTTTTCTGCGTCTACTTGTGCTTTGTCGTATGAATATCGTCTTTCGTCCACTTCTATTCAGGCCTTGATCCTCTAATTATCTTCAATCATGCTTATATATCCGCCTCTCTACTTGTCTAAGCCCGCCTCATTGTTTGGCTTTGTGCTCATGCTCGCTAGCATTGCGTGTAGGTAGTATGTCACAAGAGGATCAGAAGGTCAGAGTTCTAGTAGAATCGTTGAGACGGTTGTGGCTAACCGCAGACCACGGCTGCCGCAAAAACTCAAACAAGAACCTCTTGACGTGCTTTACATCACCAGGATTTCATAATTAAATTCTACCAACAAAGAAATTCTATTCAACAGTGGGGTGTTCCTAGATCTCCGTAACTCTCTCTCTCTTTCTCTCTCTCTCTATCTCTTTCCCTCCCTCTCACTCTCTCTCTCCCTCTTCGTAATGGAGGGGGAGAGAGATAAAACACAATAGAGGGATATTCAATAACTTCAATAAAGTCTATATTTCTTTTTCAATTCCATCCATGCATGTCTTTAAAAAACACTATATAGACCTAATTAATGACTATAGGCACTTAAGTACGCTTGGTTCATTTCATAATTATAATTCACATGCATGTCACATAAAAAGTACGCTTTTTATATACTATATACTTAAACTAAATTGTTTCTGATACTGAAGGGCGCTTAGAATAAAAACTTGTATAGTTAGTAGAATTCAAGCATATAATACAGTTTTTAGTCAAATTAATGTTTAACGCTGATTCGTTTCAATTTAAAATTTATTTTATTTACTATTTATTTAAATTATAATTACGTATACTGCTTCAGTGTCTCTTATCTTTAGACCGTTATTCATAAAGTTAGAATTTATTGTTTCCAGAGCATTCAGCAGCTATAGCTAAGGTAAGTGATACTCCTATTTAAAAAATAATTTTAACAATCTCTCTTAGTGCACTGCCTACTGGCAGGTCCATGGTATATAACGCCTCCACTCTTATCTGTCTTCCGCCTTCCTCTTCATTGCCACACATGAGTGGGTCTTTAAATCATCCAACATACCTAATCTCGGCCTGCCCCTGCCTCTTTTTCCTTCCATTCTACCTTCTATGACATCTCTTATTTTTAATTTTCACAATATTCCACATAACTTGAACTCGCTTAATTTAAATTTAACATACTATTCATCATCATATGATAAAATCAGGGGCGTCTTGAACAATATCAATTATCACGGCTAATAAAGATAGCGCTAAAACTTGCACAAAACACACACAACGTCTTAGACATCTGCAAGTAGTGCTGATCAAAGAAAAGAAAAATTTCAAATTACGGAACAATACGTTTTATAACGACCACAACAGTTCAAACAAAACCGATACCCGGAGTTTGTCCTCATTGTTTAATCACAAACAATTTCTACCACAAATACTCCCCTCCCCCACAGCTTGCCCACTTATCACCATCTTGAATGGCTAAAGCAAGACTTCTGATCATAGATTTGAATCCAGTAAACAATACGCCTCACGCATTAGAGCAGGAGATTACGATTGTTGCTCGTGTCTCACTATTGTTCCTCTACATTTAATATGTCTAAACGGTATCATTGTATCCTGTGAACTCTCTAATGACCAGAAAAGATAAAGAAAATGTAGAGGGATAATCAAACACAACGTGTCTCGTAATAAGTCTCATTTTGGTCTGCTAACTGAAAGTAATTAGTAAACAGTGGGTGACTGTTAAAGAAGACTGCAAGTTGCACAAGAAGGCATAGATAGCACTTTCTGCATATGTGATAATGGTGCCTTTGCCGCCGGACTAGTGATATTGGTCACGTGAGAGACATACGGGTAAATTGAAGATCAGTTTCTTTCCAAAGTATTCGATTTGCTTATGACAAAAAATCTTCACTGATCACGTCAGATCTTTAAGTAAAAGCTTAATTGAACTTCAATTAATTACACAATTTAATAAGAAACCATTTACCACATCAAATCTTAATTAAAATTTAAATTAAATATATATAACAATTACGATAGATAACATTAAGATAGATAACAAATATATTTTCAAACACTCCACTATAATTTTGATTATTTTCAACTAGTTAATTCACAAAGTGCAGCATGTTCTAGGCTAAGCTCGACACCATCAATGATCTAGTTTCAGATTCTCAGTTACATGGATTCTACAACTAGTTTCCTATATAGCAGAGACGAATAGGTTCTTCATAGATCTGCATTATCAAATGGCGTTCTTTAATATGCTTTGCATATTTCGTATATATTTACAATTTAAAATGTCTACAATACTAGCCCCAGCACTGAAAGCAGTTTATCTCAGTATGGTGCTTGGTTTACATGTATACATGTTATAGACCAACATCGCACAATGTGTTACATTATATTATACTATATTAGTTGGCCTACAGCCCTATACACCAAAGGTCTTTATCAATAGGACAATTTATCCAGTAATGTGCAGAATGTACCCTGAAGTTGTTTTACAAATAACTCGAAGTAAATGATAAGCCTTTATATTATATTATATATATATATATATATATATATATATATATATATATACATATACATATATATATTATATATATATATATATACATATATGTATACATATATTATATATATATATCATATATTATATATATAATGTATTATAATAGTATATTATATATTAGTTGATTTATTAATATTATTATATATATATATATATATATATATATATATATATATATATATACAGTATATATTATATATATATACATCTATATGTATTATATATAATATAATATAATAAATGTATATAATACTCTATATATATATATATATATATATATATATATATATATACGGTATATAAATTATGTATGTTATTGATAATGTACAACTAGGTGACATTTTATATAATAGACGTGCAATAAAGAAATTGCATCATATTCTGGCCGGAAATTATACTTAATAGTGGTAATATAAAATTAACAATGGACGTCATGAGATACGAATCAGAACGTTAATTATACACCGGTTAACTTTCTGAACAGGAAAAGATTGACTACATCATTATAGGCTACTTGTCGCAGTAAACAGTAACAGTAATCGTAGCATAAAGCTTAATACCGGGATTATAACTTCTTGCACTATCTATGATATTATTTACTAATAATATGCTCTTATTTGTTTATTTAAAGCTGGTAAAGCTATTGTTAACGTCAGTTTCCTCCCTCGAAAGCAATGTCGATGTCAGTGACGGGCGAGCCCAAGATCTGAACACGGCAAATACTGATCCGCGGTCGAATATCGTACCGACATCGCCACTGGCTCCATGTATATTTACCATTTAACTAACTACAATTTATCGATATTTGTATAAATATATGCGAGATGTGTATAGTATGAGTGATATATGTATAGACGGTATTTGACAATATACTAAAGGTAGTGGAACTGACGTTATGTTCAGTATATACAATAAGTTAAGTCAGTATGACGACAAGACGTTATGTTTAGTATAATGCAGTAAGTTAAGTCAGTATGATGACAATGTCGGCACATCTTGACATGAGGTATAGAGTCTGACACCGCGTAACCCCTCATACCAACCCAACATAAATCATAACTAACACCCCACCCCCTCGCCTCACACCCCCCAAGTCCGCCCCTGGAGCCCTACAATACCGCTAGCCAGTAGCCCCCCTGACCCTGTCATAACCTGCACCCCTTGTCAAATATCCACCCCCTCCTCCCATAGCAATTCTTTAACTTTACAAAAGCGTCCAGGTATGCACAGTTATTTAACAACCTTCTATATTACATCAATGTTACAAAAAGATGAAAAGTACAAAAGTGTATTATACTGTAGAGACCATATGTATTATGAAAGATGCCATTAAAAGCACTATAACCATATAAGAGGTTCAATTTGGTATCGATGACCTTTCTATAAATTATAATATTTATGACTACTTTCTAACTAACATGGCTTACAGCTGTTCTGCTAGTACAAGAGAGTCTTAAGAAATTATTCTATGCCCACTCCATCACAGTCTCTCTCTCGCTCTCTCTCTCTCTCTCTCGCTCTCAAATATATATATATATATATATATATATATATATATATATATATATATATATATATATATATATATCCTAGACACTAGTCACACGACATGCCTCATATATACATAGATTTTTTAATAAAAACGCTCTCAATTATAAATATAACAAACGACAATAGCAAAACTTACAAATTTAAGACATTAAAACATTTGCTATTATGTTGTAATCCGACATCGCCACTAAGTCAGTGGCGATGTCGGATTACAGCTGCTACTGGCTCCTGCCAGTAGCGATGTCGGTAAGATATTCGAAAGCGGATCAGTAGGTGCGGGGTTTAAATCCTGAGCTCGCCCGCCACTGACATCGCTTTCGAGTGAGGAAATCGACGTTAACATGAGCTTTTAAAGCTTTTTTAAGACACGCACAAAAGCGCAAAAAACGCTCATACACGCACACTTCCACTAATAAAGCACATAAGAAAGTCCAACACTAACAGTAACTTCTACACAAGAAGGCTGACGAAGTCTCATAAGTTAAACCGGGCCGGCGAATCAACAGGGGACGTCCTAAAGTAATCAAGCACGTCCCGGATCTATATTCCCATTTGTCGTCTTAGTTTCACATGACCTCCTGATCAGGTCATCGGGTCAACTCTATGACTGACAGCCAAAATCTTGTCTGCGTTTTAAATGAGGCGCCGCGGGACGTGATTGGCCGGCCGACCTCCCGCCAACAACCAATCAGCAGTCGACTAGAAAACATCTGCAGTAGCACAGTGTTACCGTTATTTGCGGCCGAGGTCAAGGGACCAGTTTGTCCCGTTTCTAACGGAATGAGAAAATCTGCAGGACTTCCAGCTATGAACTTGTACGTGATATATTATAATAGGAGGATTAGTATAATGTCAAGTGAAAGATTAGTCATGTCATTGTCTCCATTCCTTCTCAGAGAATCTCAACGCCCCGCTAGGCCTTACCTCCATTCCGCTGGTACCCTTCCTCGGACTGATTATACCGACTTTGACTCGGACCGTTTATGGACCTCTCACTCTGCTAATCCATTTTGATTTGGTTGCATGGTGCTCAATGTTGTCATGGACAACAATAGCACTCTAATCGTATTGTTGTTGTTATAGCATTAATTTCAAATTCCTAAAGCACACATAAAGTCAAATTTAAAGCTAAAGCCAAGTTTAACGTCAATTTCTTTTTCATGGTACTGCAAAACTTCTCGTGCTACAGTGTGCTAGTTGTTCCGTTATAGAGTGCTTGTGCTATGGAGTGCTTGAGCTACAGAGTGCTTGTGCTACAGAGTGCTTGTGCTACAGAGTGATTGTGCTACATATTGATTGTGTTACATAGTGATTGTGCTACAGAGTGCTTATGCTACAGAGTGATTGTGCTACGGTGTTTGTGCTACAGAGTGCTTGTGCTGCAGAGTGCTTGTGCTACAGAGTGATTGTGGAACAGGATGTTTTTCTCGAGTGATTGTGCTATTATGCTATATGCCTACTGAGTGTTTATTCCATACAGAGAGCTTGTCCTGTACAGAGAGTTTGTGCTATAGAGTGTTTGTGCTATACAGAGTGTTTTGTGCAGTGCTACACAGAGTGCTTGTGCTATAGACTACCTGTGCTACAGAGTGTTTGTTATTTTGTTATATACTGCATGTTGTTGTGCTACTGGATGTTGTGCTGGTGTTATAAAACGCCTGTGCATCAGAGCGCTTGTAACAGTAACGCTTGTGAGTGCTTGTGCTAGTGCTACAGAATGCAGGTGCTTCAGAGTGTTTAGCTAGGGAGTGCTATAGTGTTTCTTCCACATACTGTGATACAGACTATCATCCCGTATAACCCCCTGTAGACCGAGTACACCTGCTGCACATTCCAACGGAACCACGCCACTCCAAGATCTAATCCTAACCGACTTCAATGGATGCGGAATACGACAGAATGGTCAAGAATTGTACGATGAGACACGTGATAGCATTTAAACAGGAAAGGTAGAATTAGTGATCCGTTACATGACCACGTGACCTCTAGATCACGTGATATATGACAGAGGAATTAGAGTCACCACTACGTAGATGCGTGACGCTATGCGAGCACTTCCGTAATGCGGATCTGAACCGATCTGCCCCCGGGCTGCACTTATCTAAACGTACTGTCCCTCCCTCTGATCCGCTATCCAAAAACAAATAATTACATTCGGACAAATCCATATCAATCTTTCAAATGCAAGATTCAATTCGATATGCTTAACTTCATTCGGATAAAATAGCACATACATAGCCGTCCATGACAAAATCGAGCATTAAGTCGTTATGAAATCAAAGCCCACCAGATATGTAAAAAGCGCAAAGTCTGTTAAACAGGGGTAAAAAAATTCATGAACTGTGGACAAAAAATAAATTTTACACACACGTGTACCGTTCAAGAATAAAAATTCACTAATTCATCTACAGAGGCTGCAGAATAAATGAAGTCCCGCCTATACTTGAGAACTCACAGTTTTAAGGAACGTTATAATTATTCATATATATTTTAATTTTCAGAAAGCCATACTTATCATCACGTATAGCTTATACATTTCTTAGGCTACAACGGTTTTGGAGAAGTTTTTCATATTTTTATAAGCGACACACGTGGACGAGCCATTGCCGAGCACTGGAGAAGAATGCTGAAATAACGCCGGCTGATTGAGGCTAAAATGTTGACAAGTAGCGCAGAGAAGAGAGGAATATGGGCATGTGGGGGCAGAAAGAAGGCTTATCAGCGGCCCGGCAGGGCACCGGAAACGAGCCACGGTCAACCTCTCGGCGCATTCTCGGGCCCAACTCGCTCATATCATCTAGCTGAACGCTAATAGTAAGAGCGAGAAATACGGCGCCATTGCAATCACGTGACAGTTATATTAGACGAACTGTCATTAGATCGAAACAGGTTCTTAGAGATTAGCATTTAATTAAGATATTACAAATATTTAGAAGTTAGCTAGCAAGTTTCAAGCAATGAATTATATATAAGCCCTATTGAGCAAAACTTGTAGCCTACTCTACTAAGCACAAGGACCAGAAAATAGACTCTCAGTTAGCCAGTCGCGAAGTGAAGGGTATTCTCAACAGAGAATGCAAATTTCTAAAATTCTAAACATTTGGAGCATAGGCTATACAGCTGCATATAAAGTTGTGTAATTTCAAATATGACAGAGAAGATTGAAGTTTATTAGAACCAAAGTAAAAAAAGTAAAAAATATAAGACAAATCACAGCACACAGACATATCATGCAAACATCATATCCATGAACAAATAAATAGATGCATTAGAAATTTCAATCTCAAGTCAAAAACTAACATCTTATTCAATGAATCCTGTGGCCATCAGAGAGGGCACAAGGTGCTCTATCTAGCTGACCACCACAGGAAATAAGTCCGAGAAATGATATTGGTAGTTTAAAACTACATGTCTGCAGACTAGCAAAAATATGAAGTATAACAGCAAAAATTGCAAACAGCAAATAACCAACACACTAGTAAAATTACTAAAATTAGAAAATATGAACATACGAAAAATGAATTTGCAATCATAGCAAAATGGCTAACTATTCCGCCAAGAGCTGACAGGAGACACTGTTACGAATGTATAAGAAAACTTTTGTAATATCGTTTGAATAAAATATATGACCTTAAGTTACGAATTTCAACAGGAATAGAGTTCCATACACAACATTCAAAGACATTTGTCAAGTAGTTTGCATGATTCGTAGGAGAAGAGAGATTACAATTTAATGAAAGCCTGGTATGACACCCACTATTTGATAGGTTTATATATATATACATAAATATATATATATATATACATACATATAATAATAATAATGGTTTAATGTCCGTTTCCTTATACGAGGATGATGTAAGCGACGTCACGTAATGCATATATATATATATATATATATATATATATATATATATATACACTATATATATACATTATGATCTCGTAATGCATATATATATATGACGTCGCTTACATCATATATATAACAACAATACCATTAGAGTGCTATAATAGTCCATGACAACATCGAGCACTATGCAACCAACATGTATATGTATACATTGATAACTGCATTAAGAAATATACGCAAAGACCAAGACATAAATACATCATATATACCACATAAATAATTTACTGCTTACAAAATGTAGAGGAGGAAATAAAAGACAAACAGTAGAGTGGAGTAGGGTGACATCTCGCGGGAAGCAAATCGTGATAATAATTAAACTATACCATCTCCTCGAGACACCACTTTCTCCGGGCGATACACTTCATAAACTCAGGTCCCACTAAGTTCTGCTTTCCATTACTCGTCCGCTAAGTCCGGTACAACAACAAAAACTATTCACCGCTTTGACCAGACACGTACCGAGGGTCCCCCCCTCTCTTCCCATTCTCTGCACGTCGCCGGTGAAGGGGCTCGGACATAACGGCCAGGTTCTTAAACCCTGGGGGTCTCTAGTGAATGACACGTCAGGATACTCACGTCAGTAAAAAGTATGATATGTTCATAGCGCGGTGTGGCACTTGATGAGTAACATATGTACCAGATCACTCTCACATCATCTTCTTTCACTCACTCTTTCCATTTTTATAGTGTTAGTTTGGCCGGCGCGTCGCCTGAACATGAATGAATTTAAATGTACAATTTCACATGAATGACTTTTTATTGTTTTCATGTTGAACTGATATTTGGAAATTTCGGAGAGCTACAACAGACGAAGTATCTACCGACAGAATTAGAAATGACGATTGCGGAGAGGCGACCATTGACGTTAAATTGACACTGATAACCAGACGCTACTTTCAAGATCCTGGATTCAAACTAAGAGCTTAATATATATAGATTTCAAAACAATAATAACTAAAAATAGATAAATTCAATAAGACTCAAAATATTTGCAAAATAAAAAAAGAGCATATAAAGTATAGCAACTGACTGATCTTCCGGCAAATGTACAATAACGCATAAATTGCTATAAACTCCTAAATGTTCACGTGCAGAATAGCTATTTCTCATATGGATCTCATACGGACCTCATATGGAGGGCTTGATAAAGGTGCAACAGGCTGGTAGCCTGAAATCATTGCTCAGGTCATCATAGCTTTGGAAAAGTTTAAATGAACCTCAGCAGCAGACTGACTCAAGAGAGAACGGAAATAGAGTTTATCAAAGGTCACGCAGAAATCATCAGAATCGTTCATGTATATAGAGAGAGTTAGCATGGACATTAGAACCCAGTAAACTATAAATTCTGCTGCAACGCATTACAAATTTAAAATATGGTATCAACCAAAATAAAACATGTAGGGCTTACGTTCTGCCAAGTAGAAACTGTTAGGTTTGGCGTCACTGGCTGGAGCTAGTGGCGATGTCGGTAGGGTACTCGACCGCGGATCAGTGCGGGGTTCAAACCCTGGGCTCGCCCGTCACCGACATCGCTTGCCAGTGAGGAAACTGGTGTAGGAGTAGGCCTATTCGTATCCCGACCTTAGTTAAACTGGGATTCCAGGGATGACGATAATGATGATGACGATGATGATGATGACGATGATGATGATGACGATGATGATGATGATGATGATGATGATAATGATGATGAGTTCATTATAATTATTAATTATAGGCTTAATTACGTTAATTTTAGTTAATTATTAGTTACACTGAACTAGTCCGAACAAAACCGATATCATGCAACGGTCCTAACTGACGTTTCGCAGAAAAACTTTCTTTTCGCTTTAATAGGTCAATCACTTCGGATAAAACTAATGTTAATAGCTCCCGATCGCTTTATGATCACACATGAGTTTAATTATATCCTGAAGAAAGTCGCCTTCCCCAGCAAACAGAGTACGAACCATCGGCAGACACAGTTAGATGTCATTTAGCGAATTACAGCAATATAACTCATTCACCACCTCCGTTACATTCCTACACTCCCCCCCCCCCTCCCCATTGCCCTCTCTACTTCACATCGAATGAACGTTTATCTTTTTCCAGATGGAAAACATTGGAAACAGATGGAAAACATTCAATTTTTCGATGAAATATAATAATATTTAAAGATTAGAATTAGGGCAAAGAATTTGGGTAGGATTAGAGTTAGATTATAGGGTTATATATAAATTTAGAGTCCCTTATAAGGGACTGAAGATTTATAACTAATTCGTTAACTCACCGTTACGGTCATTACATAGATTCGTTAAAAATTGAAATGATTTGTAACAACACGCCGTTTGATAACAGCAACATTGTATTTCTTTACTACTTTATTGGTAACACTTTGAGTTTAATCTCTAACTGAACTATATAAGTTTAGATTCATTTTAAAATATAGTAGGAGTAAGTTTTAAAACAAAACTTTTTGAGAGAGGAGAGAAAGAGAGAGTGAGAGAGAATTTCTTCAGCTTTGCTTTGCTACGCGACATTTCTCACCCCTAGGCAAGCATAAACAGTTCAACATCCCTTAAAATCTCTTACGGTTATAATATTTTCAATACTTGTAAGTAACATTAGGCATCGCAACAAATGTTTCACTTATTAGTAGCATGTATAGGGTAATAGAATGAATGTAGTAGATGCAGTACGGTTCCTTACTTTCTCACATAGGAACAGACAAAAGAGCTCCGGACAGAGGAAGGTCCCCATAATAAACTCCGTCCTAAATAACATTCGATTGAATCACAGCTAAGCCAATTCAAATCAAACAGCCAGTAAACTAAAGCGATAACGAACAAAATATTTATAAGATCTACGTTAAATTTGTAAGAACGAAAACAAAGGAAAGGAGAGAAAAAAGATGAAAAAACCAGACACACGATGAAACGAAAATAGCCTTAGGGTCATAGACTTGAGATGGGAGGGTACCGGGGGGGGGGAGAAAGATTAAGTGAGTAGCGGACATGTCAGGCAGGATTTGACATTTTTTACATAAGTAAGGGTCACCTAGCACTGATAGCAGATCCTATGTCTACACGGCAGGTAGACTACGAGCTTTCTTTATCGTTCCCGCTTCTGTAGACGGCCTTAGATTAAAAAGTCTAACGATTATTTTAAACTGATGCTAGTATTTAATTACTCACGAGTAATTTTATAAATTGAAATATATAACTTTACGAATACATTAACTATTATTTGGTTAATTATATGCTCGAATTCGCTCAACTTATCGCCATTGTTTATTAATAAATTTAGATCCCGCGACCAATCATATAATATATTTACAGTTTTAACGAAAAATATTAGTTTAAGATACACTATCTAATATAAGTTAAAATATATTTCGTTTGTTTTTTTGCTACCAAGACAAACACAACAGGTCTCAAAGTCTGTACACAGCTCAGTACTGGCCTCGTGCTTTCATTATTGTCCCGGCTACCGTAGGTGGCTTTAGGTTTTCAAAGCTTCTTAAATGTTAATAATGAAACTAACTTCATTAGCTCTTTAACGAAATAATTATATCAAAATAATTATATTAATTATATTAATTATAAAATTTTATTTAACAATCTTTCTATATTTAATATAGTAATAATTTAGCATAAGTATATTGTACGATAATAAACAAAAGTTGGTACAATTTTATAAAACAAATCTCAACCGCCAGTATTATGTAACAAAGAGGCGAGAACTTGGGGTGGGTCACAAACAGCTAATACCCGCAGAAGTGAAGCATAAAAGGGACGTATTTGCAATTTAAAGAGAAAGGGGCATGGCTGTAATGTGATCGGTTAGAGCGATATATATGCAGAGTTTATGCCTGACTTGTTCTTTAAATTAATCATTCTCTCGACTCGCTCATTCTTTGTCCTTTGAAAGCTTTCAATAACGTAATAACTTGCGAAAGCTGAGTAAAGAATTAATTCCATGGAAAAATGCCCCACGACTAGATATTAAATGCTGCAATAAGAGGCCTCATTTAAGTCAAGATGATCGATACACGTATAGCCTAATTTGAAATCTTTAACTACATTATATATCATTACAGGGTGCTATCTCATACATAATTACATAAACTACATTATAGTCACTACTAGCAAGTTAACCAAAAGCCCAGTTAAACGTCATGAAACGTCATCATCAAGATAAACGTCATCAAACCAGTTAAACGTCATCGTTCGAAAAGCAAGCAATCAAGATAAATGAAGTGCGCCGGTGGCTTGTTGGCAAGTTGTTCGACAGCGGATCAGTAGGTGCAAGGTACAAATCCAGTACCATTCCGAGTCTCCCCATCGCTGACATGCTATCGAGCAGAAAACTGACGATAAACGTGACCTTAGCCTTTAAATACTCGTGACTTTTAACTCCTCTCCACAATTCTATATAGGCCTATAAATAACGGTTTATTTAAGATTTACCATTAATTTCAAAAACAAATATTACATTAAGCTATTAATTAATATGTTCGAAAACAAAAAAAATCTGCACAGAAAACATTAAAAATGATTTATTCAATCATTTGCGTTATGTGGCAGAATAACTAAGAAAACTTGGATAAGTTCAATTTAACAAAGTTAACAACGCGTTTAACTGTATAAATAATCAATTTTCATCAGTATTGCTATAAAATTACAAACTATTGACTCAACACTAAAACCAACAATAAAGACGACGTCCCTGAGAAACCATTCCAATGAGGAACCGAAAGTTTCTATTTGGCCATTAAGAGTGAGTTTTAAACTAAGTATTGCTATTATCGTGTTATAGAAGAAATTGAGCAGGGAGCTATTAGCACTGTAAGGTCAACACTCAGAAACCGCTGCTAGATCTAGTCTGCGAATTGCTAATACATAGTGTTACTGGAGCAAAAGGTCAACAATAGCGCAACGTTGCGAAAGATATAAATGATTTCGTACCGACTCTATCGCCATAAAACATCGCATTCTGTTAGGATCTCTCGACAACGACGTTCTAACAGATTTATAATAGGTCAATGCGGCATAGATGTATCACGTGTTCCACACCTAGAGATATATCACATGTTATACACCTACAGTTATATCACATGTTCTACATCTACAGATATATCACATGTTCCACACCTACAGATATATCACGTGTTCTACACCTACAGATATATCACGTGTTCCACACCTACAGATATATCACATGTTCCACACCTACAGATATATCACGTGTTCCACACCTACAGATATATCACGTGTTCCACACCTAGAGATATATCACATGTTCCACACCTACAGATATATCACATGTTCCACACCTACAGACATATCTCATGTTCTGCATCTACTTATATAACCAACTGTCACATAGGCTATCAAAACTTGTGCAGTCTCTTTATCTTGTGTATAACAAGATTTCAGAGGAGGTTTCAATTAGACTTCTTCAGTTTCTACCTAGTCAGTAGTCACTTCTTACGAAACTTGCCTTTTACGACTAGTTTGTCATCTAGAAGCCCGGACACAACATGGATAAATCATACACTAATCAATTAATTAATTTAAAATAAATATATAATGGTATAAATAATAATATAATAATTATTAATATTAATAGTTAATAAATTAATACGGCGAGAAAAATCAGAAATGAATAGAACGTCAAAACACGGCTCAAAATGTAGCATCACAGTTGTGAGTATTGACTGAACATTAAACTGAGGGAAGATCGTCATAAAAGTCAAGACTTAACCAGACCGTGATACTAAAAAAGCAATGAGATTAATTTCTTACATTTAGAATCCGCAAATCAGGAATCTTTGACAAAACGATAATAAATGAAAACGTACGTCATCATTATCAGCTTCCATAAAACCCAGTTTAACTAGGGTTGGGATAAGAGTAGACTTGATTCATTCGTTAAATTTTTGCAGCAATTTTTGGAGCTTAGGTGCTCACCAACATAATGCCCTTTCTGACGTTGGTTTGGATCTAGTTTCTATGTCGCCTTCTACGTACGACACGTGCATATTTATACGGTTGGTCTATTCGTCAAATAACCCGGACACAACACGGGGAGATAATAAATGAACACATATGAAAGGAAACTTTATAATTTCATAACTCCAGCTATGAGAAATGATCACTGGATCGGCTCCCAATCCTCCCAATCCCCAGTTCTTGGCCCACCACTGAGTATCCAAGCAAGCGATAGAGTCCGGCTGATAGACAGGTAAACTACGAGATGATGAAGCAAGTTCATGCTTGTTTCACGTCCACGAGGGAACAGACTGTACCGGTCAGCGCTCAATATGGACAGAGAGAGAACCTAAGCGTTGAGAGACTCGATCGATGTGGTAACAATGCAGCGACAGGACACGTCGTGTGTTTCGTATGACACGGTATAGTCAACGGTATATACGTTCAAATCAATATATCTGCATTCTGTAGCATTGACAACTGAGCTTGAAATATAGCTTCTGAAGCTATGTTAGTTCAATAAATAGTACCATTTCTAAATAGTACTACCATTTTAAATAGTAATGCCATATTTGGGTTTTCTAATATAAACTAAATTAGCATAGTAAAATACTGTCATTTGCATATTGTGAACTCCATCATCTAAACTTGTATGCGTTCAGTCAACAGTACAATACACTGCGCTATAATGTTTAATTTTATAAGAGTTCAAAGTTCAACGTACTTCAAAATCTACCAAAATTTACGCTCAATCGATATCAGCAACGGTCCCATGAACTGATATACCAAAAATCTCAGTACCTATATTAGTGATAGGAGTATAAGCAACAACAACGTCATAAGCTTCACCATGTATAATGTTCAACATCGGCAACCAATCAAACTGCTCCGACATCTCAACCCTGTTTATTCTCAACCATATTTATTAATTTATTATTACAACCTATTGTTCTACCTCACAGAGTTTACAGGCTCTTTCGTGATCAGTGCTTTTACACGTTTCTGTTGTATTGCTACGAACTATCAGATATCTTGAAATTGCTCATCACAGGAGAAGCTACAAAAACTGATAACAGCAGATGACTGAGCTGTAGCATCTACTGATAACTATCAGTATAGAAGTATAGATGCTATAGAAGCTGATTACCAGTAGATGCTACGGCAGCTGATTACTAGTAGATGCTATACATCAGCTGATTACCAGTAGATGATACAGCATCAGTAGCTTAGCATGAAACTGAAGCGGAAGGACACAGATGCTGAGGCTATATCAGCAGCAGAAGATCTCAGCAACATCAGTAGCTGAGGATACATCAGCAGTAGAAGATCTCAGCAATATCAGTAGCTGAGGCTACATCAGCAGCAGAAGATCTCAGCAACATCAGTAGCTGAGGATACACAGCAGCAAAAGATCTCAGCAACATCAGTAGCTGAGGATACATCAGCAGCAGATGATCGCAGCAACATCAGCAGCTGGGCTAAGCAGCTGCTGAGGATACATCAGCAGCAGAACATCTCAGCAACATCAGCAGCTGGGCTGAGAGCGAGAGCGTGGGAAGACACAGCTGCTGAGGCTGATGAGTATAACAATGCCGGACTACGACAGGTAACAGGTGAGGCTAAATGGACGGATGTATGGATCGCCTGACAAACCAGTGACCAGGTGAGCTGATCCGCTAATTACCATCACCGTGAATAAAGCGGATTCAAGCCAATGACCAGGCCAGGTAGGCTGATCCGCTAATTACAATCACCGTGAATAAAGCGGATTCAAGCCAATGACCAGGCCAGGTAGGCTGATCCGCAATTATAGAAAATTGGCCGAAATCTTTCCTGTCGGACAACTGACTGCGTGAACACATCCACAAATTACAATGAACATGAATTACCTAAATCGCACAATTGACCAGGTACGTTGATCCGCTAAATACATTCAACGTGAATTGAGCGGATACACGATTGTAAAAACTAGAGACCAGAATAACGGATCCGCTGTTTTGTAGAAATCAGAATTAAGCCGATTCAATCACACAACTAAGTTAAACATCAACGAAGGCCAGTTTGGAGTAAGCCCTAGTGCAGAGTCTCTTAGATTGAAACCCTGTACCATTCTGTCTTTCCTTTACTCTGAGATTATAATTATAGAATTAATCCTATTTGAGAAATAACGACCAAAATGCTTCTCTAACTATTCCAAATTCGACATCCGAGCATTTATCCACGTATTTGGCCAGCTGTACTCATGTCTAATTTACGAATAAATCACTAAAACGATACAAAGTCATATACGTACATGTATATAAGAACACGTCAATCGATATTATTCTGGTAATATTAATTGCTGGAGAGAGTGGCGATATCGGTAAAATATTCGACAGCAGATCAGTATGTGCGAAATTCAAATCCTGGGCTCGCCCGTCACTAAAATCGCTTTAAGTGAGGAAAATGAAGTTAACATTAGCTTTATCAGCTTTTCGTAGATAGTTCCGTGACTTAACTCGCAGGAATGAACATCAGGAGCGTACTATTTTGTGATATATATTCATAAATAAGGGTAAACAGGATTGTTTTATCAGGGAATGACGCTCCAGTCCAGTAAATGTTAGTCGAAGCTGTGGATGGGGACCACCTCGTCATAAGCGTAATCACCCAAGAATAATGATATATCAAAAGAAATATTACAGATGATTTAAAGATCCACTCTTATGTGGACAAGAAGAGAAGAACGGACGATATAGCTAAGTGGAGGCGTTAAATACCAGGGACCTGCCAGTAGACAGTGCACTAAGAGATTCATACACATCAATCTAATGAAGATCTAACGGCTCTGCACTGAGCCGCCATGATGACGACGACAATGAGGTGGACTACAGCCGTGTATCGATTCACAACGAGACGTATTGATGTGGAGAAACAATGCAAGTACAGGTGAGCTTTGTCCATTACCTGTGGTCGTCACTGTCCATAACTCAGCCGATACACAAAGTCTTTCTATAAGCAGCTGCTGCATCAGCTGCATCAGTTGCATCAGCTGCTGCATCAGCTGAATCAGCTGCAGTATCAGCTGCAGTATCAGCTGCTGTATCAGCTGCTGTATCAGCTGCTGTATCAGCTGCTGTATCAGCTGCTGTATCCGCTGCTGTATCAGCTACTGTATCAGCTGCTGTATCAGCTGCTACATCAGCTGTTCAGCAATGAGGTCCTCGGCGTTTGGCATAGGCATATCATCACTACAGATTTTCAGCAGAATATGCAGCTTTTATAAGCAAAATATGCAGCTATTAAGCAGAATATGTAGCTTTTATAAGCAGAGTATATGTAATTTAATGTCCGTTATATGGCAGAGTTGGTTTTGAGCTGATCCGATGGCATGTTAAAATGTTGTTCGACAGAGGATCAGTGGGTGCAGGGATGAAATCCAGTTGCCCCCCCCCAAAAAAAAAATACAATTTTGGTATTAAAAGCTGAGGTTAAACAGGTGAAATTAGCTTCTGTAGCCTTTTTGTAACGTAATTTCGATAACATAAAGTATATATGTACATACATGTAAATTTTTTAATTATACAGTGTTGCACTCCCTGTGTTGTGCTCGGGTGTGGCTGAACCACTGCAGAATAGGGCAACCGCAAACAATCTGCTGCGTGTACGTAAGAGGCGACTAAGGCAGGAGCTGAGGATGGCAAGACAAGAGGGGATCCACCTCACCATGAAACATTTTCCCCAGAATTAAATGGTAATAAATCCATTTAACTGAGTAAGGCAACAAGAAACCGCCTCAAAAGCCATACGTTTCTCAAGCTATAGGCTACATATGGTATGGATAAGGCATACACTTTGTGAATGGATTAACTTATTAATCTAAGAAGTCCTCTTATGGAGCGAGAAAACAGACTTTGAGTATGAATATGTACCTCGAACCTGCCACTTGGCAGTGCACTGAAGAAGAAGACAGTGTTGCGATCGAACAACAAGGAATCACACTCGTACCGCATGTAGTGTAGAGATGAGGATAGCAACAAGAAACGTCCTAAGATACTATATTTATCCAGGCGGCAAAACTATAATAGAGTTCGATTATGATGAAGCCATAGCCAAGGAATAAATTTGTTATGTGAGAGAGTGCTCATTACAGAGTGAGAAAGAAGAGAGCGATGATGAGTATGGGTATAACTATAGCTAATGATATTAAACGTTTAATAAAAATGATTTTGATTTATCACCGTTCCTTCCTATAATTTTCTCAAAATAACATTTAATTATTTATACTCTTAAGTATATGCTTAATTTGTATCTCAAGGAAGAATAGAACACCCGCTTACTGCGCGCATTGTTAAGAGACGATTGAGCAATAGCTCATGGAAGTCACGGAAAATCACCTAAGAGGTCGTATCTGCCCTACACAAAATAATTCATTAAGGTTGGCTAACAGCACAAATTTTATAACATAATGAAATCATCTCATATTTCGATATTCCTTTTGAAGAAAAAGAAAATAGTGAGAAGGGATTTGCACATGGAACACGGCATTTTAAATTCATTAGGAAAAAGGACTTTTAGAAAAACGTGAGCAATACTGAACTGAACCCATAGTGTTCTGTAAATGAATACTATACTATACATATAATTTTATATAAACATTATATATACATATATATATACATATATAATATATATATATATATATATATATATATATATATATATAAACTTTACCAAATATTCTGTAACGGTAGCTAGAATGCGCTTAGCCGTCTCAAAGAACAAGGCGACAGGAGTCTTGAAAATATCTTTTCACGAGTTTTGCTGTAGCATTAGAGGCGAAGGATGGGAGAGAGAGGAGGGACTGAAAGAGAGCTGAATGGGAGAGGTGGTGGGGGGGGGGTGTAATGAAGCGAGAGACACGTGACCCCGTGTGGTCAAGCGGCCAGCAAACGGTCAGTAACGAGTTACAGATCACCGGACGATTGAGTGACCAATTACTTAGGCGTGATTGAATGGGCGTTTCTCCTCTAAAAAATTAATTAACTCGACGAAAAAAACAAGTCTAGACAAATTAACACATCCGTACTAAATCAAAAAATTTTTTATTGTTGAATAAATGAACATAACAGGATTTATGTATCGAAATAAAATGACTCGCTTAATATTACATTATTTCAAAACTTTATCAAATTTTACCAAATCTCTAATAAATATTCACAGTTTAGTTGTACTTTTAAATTTTATTTTCTTCATTAAATAAATGTATTGAAGTCTTAATGCATGAAAGCAAACACGTCAATCTGCTTCTAAATTTAAAAATATTATACTATCCTCTACTGTATAATTATAATCTTCTACTAAATGCCAAGTTTATAAAATATAATGTAAATACCTTAAATTTGCAATAAATATATAAATATATATATATATATATATATATATATATATATATATATATATATATATATATATATATATATATATATATAAGGTCTATTAATAGAGGTCATAGAAGGTAGAAGGAAAAGAGGCAGGGGCAGGCTGAAATTAGGAATATTCGATGATTTAAAGACCCACGCATATGTGGAAATGAGGAGGAAAGCGGAAGACAGAGAAAGAGTGGAGGCGTTATATACCATGGACCTGCCAGTAGGCAGTGCACCAAGATATATATATATATATATATTTATATATATATATATATATAAGAATATATATATATATCTATATATTATATATATATATATATATATATATATATTTATATATGATATATATATTTATATATAGATATATATATATATATATAGTATATAATATATATATATATATATATATATATATATATATATATATATATAGACTACATTATTATACAATAGAAATATATAAAGTACATGGTAGTAAAGAATCATTCATTACGTCTTAATAAAGAAAGACATCTACACTAAATAGGCGAGATAAGTCTACCCTCAACAAGTAATTTCCAAACAAAAACAACAAATTATTTTAAATAAAAGTTAATAAAAATATTTGTAAATTGCTTAGTCCGTGTCAAACGATGAATGCAACTAAAGAACATCTCTATAATCAATTTACCTTTTCATTATAATTTAATAATCAACTCCGGTTACTCGATATATACAATCCTGCAACGGTTGCAGAGCGGCCACGAAGTGTGCTGCATGTACACCAGAATTAGTGATACAATTTTTAGAGTACATTGTATATACAAACAATATACGACGTGAGGCATGGTTTACGAAGAGGTCAGAGTAGGATAGGTGGCGACCTAATATGACAAGTTTCGACATGTTGTCTCACAGTATGTCATAACGGTCGAGTCAGAAGCCTAATGGACCCGCTATTGACCCAAGATGTTGGATCATTTCATCGCTGGGTCTGACTCAACGGGTCAATCTTATCAAGTCATGACATGCCGACATCATATCATCGGCTGAAATACTCTGCTAAGTTGCTAAGATGCTAAACTATGGTTAGTCGCCGCTGATATGCTTTGCAACGAAAAATTACCAGAAAAATTTAGACTACAGTATAGCTACTGTCTCAGACTAGACTAAGAACTATGCATAGACTATCTAGATATTCAGATATTGCACCAACATTGGAAATTGTCGCCACTTAGAAAAGTATTCGTTCATATCCGAGATAGCAGAGAAGGTGCATAGAAATCTGTGCCTAGAACCTACCATCCAGTATAACCATATGTTTATAGACGTAAAAGAATGAGATCAGAAAATTGGTATGGTAAACTGGGAGAGACGCTACAAAAACAACACCTACACATATTTTTTTCATTTAGGGTAAAGTACAAATATAAAACTCCTGGCTATGCTCACTGTCAACCATCACCATCATTACTACCATCGTCATCATCATCATCATCGTCACCATCAACACCACCACCACCATCACCACCCCCATCATCATAATCATCATCGCCATCATCACCATCATCATCATTACCACCAGCACCACCTTCACCATCACTACCATCCCCATCACCACCATCACCATCATCATCATCAACGTCATCATCATCACCATCTCATCATCACCATCATGGTCATCATCATCATCATCATCATCATCATCATCGTCATCGTCATCGTCATTGTCATCGCCATGGTCATCATCATCATCATCATCATCATCATCATCATCATCTTCATCTTCATCTTCATCAGCAACATCATATCTGTCAGCCACACATGCCTAACGGTAAAGATGAACTAATACAGCTACAGTACAGAGGAGTATGTGCAGACTTGACCTGGTCACTGCCTCATATTGAGGTCACGCTCTCTGTCAACGTCCATCCGTTCATTGACCTCACTCAGACTGACCCCCACTCTAATAACTCGTCCCTCCCCACGTCACCCACCCCCTGCCCCCACTGCAAGCTTTAAAAGCACTAGAGAATTATAAGCTGCAAATTATGAATTATGATTATGAATGATTATGATTATGAATGATGATTATGAATGATGATTATGATTATGAATTATGATTAATAGTGAAATATGAATTATGATTAATAGTGAATTATGATTAGTAGTGATTTATAAGAATAATGAGCACACAAAATGAATTATAAGGAAAATTCGTTTCCATAATTAAGTGCTTTATCAACGCTCAGAAATCTTTATAGCAATTATAGGAACATCTTTGTAGAAATTACGAACAAATCTTCGAACAATCGTCATAGAAATTACGAATTAATCTTCGAACAATCGTCATAGAAATTTCGAACAAATCTTCGAACAATCGTCATAGAAATTACAAATTAATCTTCGAACAATCGTCATAGAAATTACGAATTAATCTTCGAACAATCGTCATAGAAATTACGAACAAATCTTCGAACAATCGTCATAGAAATTACGGATTAATCTTCGAACAATCGCCATAGAAATTACGAATAAATCTTCGAACAATCGTCATAGAAATTACGAATTAATCTTCGAACAATCGTCATAGAAATTACGAACAAATCTTCGAACAATCGTCATAGAAATTACGAATTAATCTTCGAACAATCGTCATAGAAATTACGAATTAATCTTCGAACAATCGTCATAGAAATTACGAACAAATCTTCGAACAATCGTCATAGAAATTACGAATTAATCTTCGAACAATCGTCATAGAAATTACGAACAAATCTTCGAACAATCGTCATAGAAATTACGAACAAATCTTCGAACAATCGTCATAGAAATTACGAATTAATCTTCGAACAATCGTCATAGAAATTACGAACAAATCTTCGAACAATCGTCGTAGAAATTACGATTAAATCTTGGAAAAATCGTCATAGAAATTACCAACAAATCTTTGTACAAGTTATAATACGAACAAATCTATGTGCAAGTTATGAGCAAATCTTTGTAGAAATTACGAGCAATTCTGCGTATAGTAAGTACGAACAAATCTTTGTAAAGTTGCAAAACAGGTATCTGACCTCTTTGGTTTAGTATTTTACACTTTACAGATAATTTAATTCGTGATGGTCACGATGACATAATTTAAACTTTCGACTACAGTTTATATGCGCAGCAATAATAAACCTTTCCTTAAAAACTTAAAAAGTCTCACAATGTTACACTACATTTATACGGATTTCTATAGTTAGTTAGCAGACATATAAAATATAACGTAACAATCTCAGCTTTTGGATAACGTTTTTGGATAACGCTCATAATTCATCTGTACACAAAGATATAAAATCTTCGACATACAAAACAACATAAATTAAATGAAAGAATAAAATACCTCCTGAGCCGGAAAACGTTTCGTGGGAGAATACAAGAGAGTTTATGAGAGTATTCACAGGTCTATGCGACGATCCGCTGATTAATGTATCAATGCTGTACATAGTAGAGCCTAATTCAAGTTTATTAAAACAAATACCATATCACATCGTCTTCTTATCAGATGTACTTCAAGTTTATCAAACTTATCAAACCTACTTCATTTCACATCGTCTCTCTATAACACAGTCAATGATCATTGTACATCCTGTATATACTGTAGATTTATCTAATTTCATCTAACATTAAAACTTATTGAACAATGTTAAGCCTCGATGTGAGAGCATTAAAAAGCAAGTCTACACAAGTTAAATCCATTGTTCTCCCCGTCACTGACAAGCTATCGACCAAGAAACTGACGTTAAACTCAATGCCTTAAACTTAACTTAAACCTTTTTAGCTTACGCACACTCATACACACGCACACATACGTATATATATATATATATATATATATATATATATATATATATATAATCCATCACCTAAAGGCAGTAATTTCGATATCACACAAAAATTTAATTATATCATTTTAAATATAATTTTCTATGATTAATATAACTCTACGCTACATATATATTTATTGTGTTTATATTTGCATAAAGTGTAGACATATATATGTACTAAAAGTGTGTATGGTAGTGTATATGTGTATATATAGTGATATAGTAGTGTATATATTTACTAAAATTACATCTACCAGAGGCCAGTATCTCAATTGGCTACATGCAGTTGTCTAACAGCGGTATGAAGAAATGGACGTTAAATTGCTCCTCGTTCCCATTCGCTCGAACTATCAGGGATTTATCTCCCAGTTAAGATCCGTATATCAATTTATCGAAGCCTTTATTTAATTCAATTTAAATCGCGTCTCGTTATTTAAACATTATGAGACATGAGAATAAGAGAAACTAATAATATTAACGTAAATTTTTAAAATTAAACTACAAGTCATTGAACGTTATTAAATAATCTAAAATATGATGACAGTTAACAACTATCCTATTATCCAGATTTTCATATACTCCTTTATCATTTTATCAATTATTAATTATCATTACGCCGATACTTTGGACTGAATTTCTGGATTTTGGAATTTGCACCGTTTTTGGACCTTCTTTTTTGCTCGCCGGCTTGATTTTGTCTCAATAGTGCTCGATGTTGTCATTGATGACTGTAGCACTCTAATTGTTGTTATTATTATTATCCTTAGAAGTCAAATTTAAAATACTCTTAAGAATTTTAGCGCTAGTGTTATAAAAATAACCGATAGGCTAAACCTATTGCAATTAGGCTAAACTAATCCTATACCAATCTTATACTAGTATAAGATATGATAGGATTTACTAGTATTTACTTATACTAATAAATCTCTTTCAACTTTAACAGCACTTATTGGTATCACAATTGCGCAACCAAACAACGCTACTACACAAGCACAATCCTATGCCAGATCAGTGATATGTGGCACAGTTGAGGCACAGTTGTGGAGGCACGCAGTCAGGGAGAGTTTTAGCGGCACCGGAAGGACGCTATGAAGCGGATAACTAGGGGAAGGGTAGACAGGGGGTGGGGTGAGACTCTCCACCCCCTATATACAGTCGTAACGGTTGGTTGGTCACACGTCACGTGACAGTGGTTCCTCTATTCGCGCTCCGATTGGTCAATAATAGAGACGTCACTAGCACGACTTGTTAAAGCATTCAATAAATTAGAACTTTAACTTTAATTTAAATTTTGAAATTTAATTTTAACTTTAAGTATACTTCACTAACATTACGCCGATAACTCGGCAATATCTCTACGATACATCGAAGAAATTAGCAACAATATAGAATGAAAATAATATATAATTTCACTTCTATAAGTAGTTCTAACTGCTCTACTGTTATTTGAATATTTATACATTATGCTATAACGATGTAAGTTCATCAGGCTGCTTTATAATGACACAAGCAGTATAACGTCATTTTTAAGTGATTATATGAAGAGTATGAAGTATCAAAATACTTTTCGTTTTACAATTACGCTGTGAAAACTTTTAAATGTAGAAATCAGCGAGAAACTTAAAAAAACTAATTTTACATCCAAGTAGAAAGTGAACGTTAGTTAGAGCCTTTATAATGCCTCCTACCTCGCAACACTCTTCTAATAACATGTCTAGGACAGTGAAGACTAGAGAGAAAGAAAGGGGGAAGGATTAGCATCCGTTATAAAAAAAAGACAATTTACACAGAGCTCTATATAGAATGGCGCGACAGACCGCAAGCACGCGAGCACAAAACATAAGAGATAGCGGTAGTAAACCACTCCTCACTCCCTACTCTCACTAAACTCTCGTCTGCCACATACTAGTTAAACAATACCATAGTCCAGCACGTGTGGCCACATAAAACTCTCGCCTTTATATATTAAATGCTTTACAGAAAAATCGTTAAGTTCGTGCATTTATTGGAATGGTAAAGCGTGATAATACGAATGATAATATTATCCTAATTTAAGCAGTTCTGCCGTATTATCTTCAAGGCAATAGTTATGCTTAAATTTCGATAAAAAGTTACGTTTTTACACAGAGCATTTTAATCGTTTCGTCAAATGAAAAACATAGATATAATTATCAATTCACCAATGGCATCTGTCAAGTTTACTGTGTTTACACAGACAATAAATTAAATTAAATTAAATATAGAATTTAATTATAGAACATTTTAATAGTTTCGTCAAATGAAATTTTTTTATATAATTCTCAATTCGCCAATGGCATCTGTAAAGTTCACTGTATATTCGAACTGACAATAAATTAAATTAAATAAAAATTTAATTTAGAATTTAATTATTACACATATAATCGTTCCACTTTAGTACGTCACCTACCTAAAGGCAATTATCGAGCTCGACTGGGATATCGCCAGACAAAATATTATTTCAGCTAATTCGATTTAAAAAACACCAGAATCTGATTTCCTTTAAAAATTTATACATAATCGTTAACATACAGTAGGCCAATACTATAGTCCAATATTACATGTATAACAGTAGCAGTCAAATTCAGTGTTTTAGAAATAAAAGAAGCAAAGAGTTAGACAAGGTCGACTAAAAAAGAGAATACAGCAGACTCTTGAACTAGGAATTTCACTCTAATGGCGTCTTGAAGAGAAGTTCTTCGAGCTTCTGAGCGGGACGTTAAACTCACTGCACTAACTAATTATAATAGTCGTAAAAGTTTACATTGACTAATTTATGTACATAAACTATGTATCAACATCTTCCCTTTAATCCCAGTTTAACCAGGGTCGAGATACCTTCTCCATTCATCTCTGTCCCATAACATACCATCAATCAATCCTCTATAACCTCTTCTGTTATAAAATTTTGTAGCAAATTCTGGAGCATAGGCTTCAACCAATCGTATGCCTTTTCTGGCGTTGTCAATAAATTACGCAAAAATCATGTATACTTCTTTTATGCATACTTTATATTTCCATAATTTATGTAGGCCTAATAAATTATATTCTGACATAAATTATTCATACTGTATAAAATGCATCACTGCACGATTTGATTCGGAACACATTGTTCCGAAACCTTCACCGGTATAGACTGAAGTCAGCCTGGGGAAAAAGCTGTGTGCAGTAAAACATTCACACGCGGCGCAGGCTTGGTCAAGGCTATTTGAAAACAAAAAACAAACGCTGCGGTAAGTCGGAGTTATTAACGGCGATACGTCCGTACACTGAAACATAAATACTGCAGGGATTATACGAGAAAAGTTACGGAATAACGGATGTTAAGCCTTAAAATTAAACGTGCCATCGACATTCATTTCTCTAATTTAGACTATACGAGAATTTGAAAGAAAACTGTGTGCGAATATGAATAAAAATCGATTAAAAATATTCATTAATATACAGAATTGTTAGTACTATTAATATTGAGATTTGTGATCGCGGTTCATTTTGGTATCTAGCGAACTCCCAGCATTATCTCTGGTTAACCAGCACATTCAGAGCAAACAGTGTCTACAGTC
This sequence comes from Enchytraeus crypticus, assembly GCA_905160935.1. Classification (NCBI taxonomy): domain Eukaryota; kingdom Metazoa; phylum Annelida; class Clitellata; order Enchytraeida; family Enchytraeidae; genus Enchytraeus; species Enchytraeus crypticus. Next base: position 1,694,492 of record CAJHZI010000452.1, on the reverse strand, counting down.
ACGTGATGCTCACGAGCGGTATGGAATACTGAAAGAAGAATAATATAAACTATACTACACGTATCATAATGTATAATACACACCAAGGATATATAAAATACTCCACACGGCTAACAGTCTACCACTGACGATCTCTAGAATATAAAAAGTATACATCAGTCAAACTGACAAGTGTAGCGGCATATATCACATTCTTTCTGTTTAAAGCTGATTCTTCTCTCTATATCTCTCTTTGCTGCTCCAAGTGGCAAGTCCAAGATATATGTTATTCACTGTCTGGTACTCGAAAGCGGATCAGTATATGCGGGGTTCAAATCCTGGGCTCGCCCGTAACTGACATCGCTTTCGAGTGAGGAAACTGACGTACAAGCTAGATTTACAAACTTTTGATCACACAAACGCGCTCAGTGTATTAAGAAAACTCCGCTTACCCAGTTTACCATCACAAAGGCTGAGCCATTATCAAACCTATGTAGCCAGTATATCTCTTAATGTAGCCATTAGCTTGACCTCCTGGCTGGTTTGCCATAGTCTTCTTCAGTTCATGCTTAGTTGCCTCATACGATACAGAAGTCTACGTTAGTCTACAGTGGTCAGGACAAACACGAGGAAGAGTTATCTCATAATGTGAAATAGGTATGTCTTATTTATCGCACAATAACTTCATTTATTAACTCGGGTTCTGTTTATATATGTCGCCTTAAAATATCTATCACTATTGCGCAGAAAGGCATAGATCAATTGTATTAAATTTTGATACAAGCTGAAATAACTATTTCATACAAGAACATTTCAGCCACGAGAACCGAAATCAACCTCTCTGACACAGAGTGACAGAACAATATCAAACTACGATACAAAAAATCGCAGTTCTTTGCAGTATACTCCACTCCAATATATGCAATTCAAGTTAGGATATCTAGCAAAAAGTCTACAATCAACGGGCAAGGCCTAATCTCTGATGCTTGTTCTATTTGTGTAAGTGAACGTGTAACGCGGAGAGATACCGAGTCTACGGTTACCAGCCTAAACTAGTGGATACATTAGAATTCAGGACTCAAAGGCGTGCATGCAAACTACTGCATGTTACTATCAAGCAGTATTTGACTATCAAACAGCATTTCAGACCTGGAGCCCCTCAGGAGCATTACAACGACTTCTCTTTAAGTCTAATTCTGCAGGCTCAAACTTCTTCGCAAATATAGGCCCTATCGACATGAAACGAAGAGTGTTGTGGTTCAAGTCTGTATAATATTGTTTTACACAAACTACAGCAGAAAATTCATCAAATTAACGGCTAATTTAGTGCATTGATTGATTGATTTATTGATTTATTGATTGATTGATTGACTGATGATTGATTGATCGATGATTGCTTGATTGATTTGGTCATCAACCACTTCGCAATAGAACTACGACTGGCTAGTTAGAAAAAAAGGTCTGCTTGCGAAGTATGATTTCATTCTCATACAAAATTTTACAAATGCAATTAAATTACGACCTATTACGATGGTAAAAAGAATCCAAAGTTTTTCTTTCGCTGAATTGTATACATTTATAGATTTGAGGATAGGATTACGACAAGAAAATGTGAAAGTTTCAATTGAGTCATTTACGATAGTAACTGTACGTTATTTAATGGCAGCATAATAAATGTACAAATCAGCATAACTTTCCTCTGGACGTATAGTAATATGACCAAAACAGAGCTGCCACCTACTGTTATTTTTATGAATGGTTGAGTGCAAAGGAATTTTCATTTTTTCTAATATATTTACTGCACATTAAATACAAATATAAGTAATCTTAGATGTTTCGAATTTCTCTAAGTCGCATGTAGTCGATTTGTAAAAAATTGTAATCGGTAAGCGATATCAGAAACAGGGAGGTCCCTAGCATCATCTTAGGATGAGAAAAAGGTCGCTAAATTTTTACTACTTTATTGTAGTATCATTACGAGACACAGTACATATAAATCTACAACACACTGAATAATAACCTCAGAAAAGCAACGTTAGCGACTCATACTGAAGCTATGTAATCTTATTACGTCCCTGACATCGCCTTCTGCTGAAGAACCCGACTAGTAATCTTCGCTGTATTGCATTTTATCTTTATTACTATTTATATCTTTGGACTGATTTTCCTGATTTTGGAATTTGCACCGTGTATGGACTTTCCTTTTGCTCACCGGCTTGGATTTATATCAATAGTGCCTCATGTTGTCATTGATGACGGTAGCACCTTAATTGCTGCTATATTACTGAACAGTAATTAATTAGAATCAGGTGCGAATGGTATTTTAGAAGGCCTACTAGATCACAACAAACTACTGCAGATAGAAATACGCCTAGAGTTACTCAGCTTTCGTTAAAGAAAATATTTAAATATAATTGAGCGAAAACCGTTGCGAGTGGTAGCACTGAATTATTATATACCGCCCTGGTTAGCATGATCAGAAATGTAAGTACACAATGAAAGTACACGCCAGACATGTCTGCCAACTTTTCAAAATGCAATGAGGTCAAAGCCGCACTAACCTACAATCCAGCCTCGATCAAACTGATATGATTTTAGAGAGCCAGACAATCATACTCTCTCTCTCTCTCTCTCTCTTTCTCTCTCTCTCTCTCTCTCTCTCTCTTTCTCTCTCTCCTGACAGGTCCATGTTATATAACGCCTCCACTCTTCTCTGTCTTCCGTTTCCTCTTCTTGTCCACATATGAGTGGGTCTTTAAATCATCCAGCATTCCTAATCTCGGTCTGCCTCTGCTGCTATTTCCTTAAATGCTACCTTCTATGATCATCATTAGTAAACTACATCACCTTCGAATGTGTCCTATATATCCAAAATCTTCCCATTTCTTATAGCATTTATCAACTGTCTATCAGTACCCACTCTCTACAAGACTTCTTCATAAGTAATTTTGGGGCCCAGCTTACATTCCATTCCAATCTACCATACAACTAAAGATGCTATGATAAATGCTTAAGCATCCTGAATTAATCAATCTTCATATACATGTATCTGTATGTGCGTAGCTTCTGAACACGTGCGGTTGTTGCCAAGTTCAATTCTCTATTTTCGATCTGAAGTGGGTCACTGTATAAGTTACGACATAAAGTGCCAATGATCAGGAGATTTGAACTCCTAATTCATGCCTTCAGCAAGTTTCCTGCTAGCTGTTGTCATAGGAATAATATTAGATTTCATGCCTAATATATAGGTTCATCGTGCTGTGTGCGGGCCAACAAAGCATAGACCAGCCGTAAAATATCCGTGCCGTAAACGAAAAGCAAGAACTGATAAAGACAATGGGAAACCACCCCAGAAGATATATTTTCTCTAAACAAAGGCCGCATTAAATACGAAAAAGGCTTAGCCTTTACGATTGGATCAACTTGTTGGTCAGAGAGTGTTCTTATAAAGGAATATGCACCTTGGACATGTCACTTGATAGGACACAAAAGAGAAAGGGATAGATTGCCTATCACACAGTCAACGATTCACTGGAGTTTTAAGAATCAGACCAAATTTCTGCTACACCGTATTCGATTAGTAATAATATCATATTTTGTCAGTGCTATTCCATCTTTTGTATAATTGCAGCAAAATTAAAATAAAATATTGATCTATTGAATGTGACTCATAAACTATACAACAATATTTTAGTAATGTAACATTATCATCTACATGTATACAATACAGCATCTACGAAGTAGACAAAATTAGAATAAACAAAACCTTTATTTTGGGAAAGTTTAAAAAAACTCGCACAAAGGTACTAGAACAGGGTGACCTATGGAGCCTTAAAAGTTAAAACTATGGAACAGCTGGATCTATATTATGATATGTTTTTCGATCATATTATGCCTTATATTCATACTCTGAAAAAGACAACCACACTAACTCTAAAGATCTACGTAACATTCAAATGTGACTGTTAAAAAAGATGTGAAATCTTTTAACAGTTACAAATGATCGGCTACCAAATTGATTTAAATCAACAGATCAGGCAAATGATGCGGTTTAACGTCAAGGAAAGAAGCCAAAAGAGCTTTTCTTCAGCACGGGTTGATAATTTAATCAAAACATCACACAACTCAAATTGGTCATAGATATCGGCGTTAGGCTGCACTATACAAAGGTATGACGAAAACATCGCCACAATTAAAATAAAACAGATCAGATCAAGCCGGATCTTTAGCGGAATGACTTCATAAGCGCGTATAGACCAGATCCGTCAGTATACGATGAGACTATTAACCCGTCATCCGCCGATACCATTACTACATAGCAAGAATCCGTTACATCAAATCAACTTGAGACTGATGTACAGAGAGTTACATCGACTGAATGAAATACGCAGTCGAGAAAGTTTTATAGCGCCATCTTCCTTGATCTTTCAGCTCCACGATGAACTCTGAACAAGTCCGTGCACTGCTGAGGCAAAATAAGTTCTTGAACGTGCTTAACCGTTTGACATGAATTACTGACATAGATATAATTTAGATATAATATGTACAGTCGTAGTTGTATAGGTCAACCAAAATGGACGGATCCATACAGGTTATACAAGATAAAAGGTTAATCAAACGACGACACTGGTCAGTATAACTTCAGCTATACATCAATCAATTATATAATTATCAAACCAATAACTAGATCCATATGTCTTAGTTTATATAACTTAAGAAAACCAACTAATTATTTACCTATATCACTTGGGCCTATATAAGTTCGGTATAAGTTATAATCATCATATCACTTATATAAATTATATTACTTCTATGATTTTTATAAATTATAGTTATAAGTTAAATTATTTTTCGCATAAATATAGCCTATCTTTCCGCGCCTCCCTAGAGATAAATAAACTTAAATATAAATATTTGTTTGGTCTTTTGGTTACACCCATGCATGACAAATGCAGGTGCTACTCGCTTTGTTTCAGGTTTTGTAGAACTTTGTAGTTATTTCCTCCTTTCCATGGTTATTAGTAATTGTTGCCTTTTGTTCTAGATGCGCCATACAATTAATTTTAGACGCACCAAACTGCAACATGATTAATTTAACTATTAAGAAAATACTTCTATAAAAAATTAGTAGTAGTAAAATATTAAATTATAACATAATTAATGTACATGTATAGCGTGTGATCAAACGTCAATTTTTGCAAAACTTCATATACCATTACTTTTGTGGAACAAAAACTTCGATCCGTCTAAATTATTTTATATTAATAGTTAAATTCATATTTTATATAGTTTATATCTGTAACATTACTAATATTACTATCTGTAACATTAGACCAATAGGCCTAATTTCCTATCTTATTTGTTACTGCGTTATGCCTTCTGATATAGCTACATACTGCACCCAGTTACGTACTATGTATGAAAATGATTACGCTAATTATTTATTTTCAGTAAGCAACATTCACAATTATGCTTAACTGGCTACAAAGAGACATTGAGATGCAAATAAATCTAAATCTAAACCCCGAAGTTACTATTCGACTGGAATGTTCAAGGACAATGAGGTTATTAATATTAAATTAACTTATATTCCGTATAGTTAAATTAACTTGTATTCCGTATGACATGCATGTCATACGCATGTGTAGTAGAGTTTCCTTTCTTATAGTTAAATTCTACCATGTTATTGATAGAATATAACTAAACTTGACATTATAATGTTTTCGATGATTGACTGCAAAGTTTTGAATGAATTCAAAATTAGTACGGCATTCAGAAAAATTAAGAAAACTATAGCACGGCACGGTTAAAAAATTAAAACTATTATAACAATTATACTAACCATTAATTATAAAAATTTAAACAATAAAATAAATAACTATAAAGGGTTGGCGAAACGCGATGCTACAGATAGGCTATTAAACTGCAGGTCCGAGATTGTCTAACTAAACAACATGACTTAATCCTACATAACAGAGAACATTATGAGATGAGCCAGCAGAAACCAGATGTCTAATTCATATCATCAACGACCGGACCTTTAAATCGACCCGACCTTCTTAACAACACGACCCTCCTAAAGACAGCTCAATCTATCAACTATTATGAAACGGGCCCAATCATTGGAAGTTGTTCTCGTATCTCATCTTGGTCTATAACTTCATATGAACGTTAAGGCCCAGTATATATATATATATATATATATATATATATATATATATATATATATATATATAGAGAGAGAGAGAGAGAGAGAGAGAGAGAGAAAGAGAAAGAGAGAGAGAGAGAGAGTGTGTGTGTGTGTCTCACTTACTTATTAGACGCTTCAAGAAGGCTAGGGTTCCCTAGATCTGTTTTTATCATCCATTCGTCAAAACCTCATAATTCCATTAGCCAACAACTTAGCGGTGCCAGTACAACAATAGTTCCAATTGAAGATCTATTAGAGAGAAGGACAGTTATAGATTGATAGTGGTCTGATTGTGTAACGTATAAAGTCCTGCCGTTTAAGAGAAAGCGTGGGAACGATCGCCGTGAAACCAAAATACGAGCACAATATAAAGTGGACGATAGAGATAATAAAGTCTGGCTCACGCAGGCCAGTCAAAAAACAAATCACTCGTCTTTATCAACGACCAGCATGATACATCTAGCATTGATCTAAACAAGGTTTCCTAGCCGCCTATACCGTGGCTTTGACTCCTATATACAGTGATATACATACTTATGTATATACGTGTAACGTATATACATAAGTATATATGTATCATAAGTATATATAAGCATATATGATATCATGATATATATATATATATATAAATCATTATATATACTGTATATATATATATATATATATATATATATATATATATATATATATATATATATACAGTATATATCATGATGTCGGATCGCGGATCAGTATGTGCGGGGTTGAAATACTGGGCCCGCCCGTCACTGGCATCGCTTTCGAGTAAGGAAACTGAAGTTAACATTAGCTTTACCAGCCTTTATATTATATATATACATATATATATATATATATATATATATATATATATATATATATATATATATATATATATATTAATGTTATTAATTTGTATTGCAAAACAGAACAGCGACTGTTACAGCAAATGACAAATCAGTGCAAAATCAGGGTATGCCTACACTTATAACTAGACTGAATATAACGGTACGATGGAAAAGCTATTGTATCATACGACTGTAGCCATCTCTTTTTCGCATTAATGTTCTGCCAAATGGCTGGTCCAGGGTGCATATTCCTACTCGAAGTCTGCTTTCAAGTAGGAGCATACCGTTGATTACCCAAAGGCTTAGCCCTTTTTATTACTGGATCTTGAACATTGATCATTACTGCTGCTGCAGTACTACAGATATCTGCAAAACATCTTAAATCAAACCCATAAAAACCGAACTCGCCAGAAAATTAAATACTAATAAATAATTATAAGAATGAAAACTAAATAACATAGTTCACAAATTAACCAATTATTATAAGCAATTAGCTTATAGCGTGGTAAACATCAAAGGCAGAAACAGACATGAAGTGTTACTACATGAAAACTTATACAATTATAATATATACCATCACTAATATGTTGACCTAAGGCGGAGCTTAGGCGTAAAAGGATGAAGAGGAACAAAAGAAGAAAAAGTTGGAAGCAGAGCAGAAGAGGAATAAAGAAGAAAATGCAAAAATTAATAGAAAATATCAAGAAATCATGAACATAAAAAATCATGAAAACATTAAAACTTACACAATTATAACATGCAATCATTAATACGTTGACCTCAACGCAAAGGGCCGGCCATGAGAACAGGCTCGTACAGTCGAGCAGCTAGCGGTACAGAACGCCTTGTTTTACACCGCGCAGCCAGTTTTCTACAGCGCAATTTAAAACGCTTGACCAGTTTTACAGCAGGTCAACTGACTGCGATTTGCAGGCGTCTGAACGGCTAAACCAACAGAGTTCTGATTATACACTTGAACAAAGAAATATAACCGCGATCAATCCGTTCACAGGCCTAGACTCTACAGTGTAGTCCCTTTGTATGTCTGAGGAGACGTCTATATAGGCCTTGCTACGTCTCTATGTCTACGTGTCGATAATATGCATAAATTGATTTATATGTTACAAGTTCAATACTGTTCAATTACAGGTGTTTGACTTTTTTTTCTTCTTCCATCACTGTCACTGCATATAATGTTAATAATAGGTTTGTGAAAGGCTATCTATTATTTATCTATAATTACAATACTATTATTTATTGTTATTGTCTATTACTTATATTAGAAACCTATATCTCTGGCATATTAGAAATAAAATGCTGTCTGCACTAGTAAGATACCTATAGGCCTATATATATATATATATATATATATATATATATATATATATATATATATATATATATATATATATATATATATATGCAGGGGGGGTCCAGAATAAATGAAACTACTTTTGAAGGCTAACAACTTTGACAAATTTTATCCAAAAGTCTTATTTGATACATTAAATTAAAGACAATTCTCTTTTTAGCAAGTTAATAACTTGCTAAATGTCTAAGAGATACTAATACACATGTTTGAGAAATTATCATTAGTCACCGATATGTCATTTTCAATGAAATTGCGTGAAAACTCAAAGTCTAACAATCAAGAATTCAAGATAATACATTAGGCCTTAACTATTTCAAAAAGTGCATTGCAGTTGCTATCAATGTCCTAAAGGAATTGAGAATTAATTGAGAAAATGTTCAATGTGTCCACCATGTGCCCGAATAAATGCATTCACCCGCTGGGACCACTGATCAATTGCCAAGTACACGAGTGTCAGACTGATCTCAGTCCAACGGAGGACAATGACTCGTTTCAAATGTTCAAAGTCGTCAATTGGTTCACGATGGACTAATTGCTGAAGACAATAGTAAACGATTGAATAGTAAATCGGGGTTCAAATCGGGGGGGGGGGCTGTTAGGTGTCCCGTTCTATGGTTCAATTAACCCTGTCAGCTGTCAGGATTACTTTCGTACAGGCGATCATATGAAATGAAAATGACATATCGGTGACTAATGATAATTTCTCAAACTTGAGTAATAGTATCTCTTAGATGTTTAGCAGATTAATAGAAAAGAGAATTACTTTTAATTTAGTGCTTTATGCAAGACGTTTGGTAAAAATTGTCAAAGTTATTAGCCAAAGTAGTTTCATTTATTCTGGACCACCCTATATATATATATATATATATATATATATAGATATATATATATATATACATATATATATATATAGATATATATATATATATGTATATATATATGTATGTATGTATGTATATATATATATATATATATATATATATATATATATATATATATATATATTACTATAATAATATATATGATAAGCACACTATATACTGTTGGCGCTCCATTATAGAATCGAAGACATTTTTAGAATAGCAAAGTCGAAAGCTGAATTTGTCATATAGGCATCAACTAATCCAAACACTGAAGATAACTAAATCATCGGCTACTTTAGAAAATTCAACTTTTATTTAGAGTTGAAACAAAGACTGTGATAACATAATGAAATCAATCAAATTGATTAAATTTAAGCGATCGATACCAAATCGATGTTTATCAGGGCCAGTCGACAGTAAAGTCTGTGTAGAAGATATTTCCTATCTCGGATCTGCTTTTCAGCATAAAACTTAAACATAAAAACTAGACAGTCAGTGGCAGATGAATTGGTCAGTAGCTTAGGTATAATCTGAAGAAGCAACACAATAAAGAAAAGTTCAATTGAGTCCATTTATAGACAGTTCAGAACATAACTAGACGAATGACAATGAGTGGCTACTGTTTAATACAGCATTAATAAAAACCTTATTGTCCATCTTTCTCGTCCCACGCAAATACCCTGCACCTGCCATACTCCCTCCACCTAACACCCTCTTTATATGTCCCTCGTCTCCTCAATCAATCAATTAACAGTATTATAATGTCCCTCGTCTCCTCAATCAATCAATTTATAGTATTATAATGTCCCTCGTCTCCTCAATCAATCAATTAACAGTATTATAATGTCCCTCGTCTCCTCAATCAATCAATTAACAGTATTATAATGTCCCTCGTCTCCTCAATCAATCAATTAACAGTATTATAATGTCCCTCGTCTCCTCAATCAATCAATTAACAGTATTATAATGTCCCTCGTCTCCTCAATCAATCAATTAACAGTATTATAATGTCCCTCGTCTCCTCAATCAATCAATTAACAGTATTATAATGTCCCTCGTCTCCTCAATCAATCAATTTATAGTATTACATAAAGTGTTATTGGATGAAAATTTCCTAAGTACTGAAAGATGAAAATGAAAAAGGGGAAAATGGAATCGAAAAAAGCATAAAACTGTCTAATGACACAATGCTACAAGCGGTACTTATATCCAATTCAGTAAGCCTACTTATATCTACAGTTATTAAATTTTATACAGACACACGACTATCCGAAACGTAGACGTTAAGGAAACATGATACAATTCAGAGACGGTTCGGCTGTGATTCGAACCGGTAACATTCTGCTTATCAGCCGAGTAAGTAGGCCTACACTAGGACAGAAAGCTTAACTGACAAAATTACAAACAAATAAGTTCTTGAAAGAGTTTCTATACAGAATACAGATACAGTCTGATGGACTGTTAATAAATGCGATAAAAACGAAAGAAAAGCTGGCTGGGTATGTCAAATAGGACGACACGAGTCGTTAAGAGATGTAATAAAAAGCAGCGAGAGATGAAATACAGTAAAATAAAAAGATATGTAATAAAAAGCAGGCATAATGCATGGGATAAGGTTAGATGAAGAGCCAAACAAGGGACGTTAGATGATTTTGCAACAGTTACAAACTGTGGACTTGCTGTTAGGTAGTACATTGACAGGTAGTAAGAGAGAGAAAGAGAGATAGAAAGAGAGAGAGAGAGAGAGAGAGAGAAAGAGAGAGAGAGAGACAGGCAGACAGACAGACAGACAGAGGAAGAATAAGAGAGAGAGAACAGAAAATACATTTATAACTTTATCAATTAGTTGCAGAAGTATATTACTATAAGTATATTACTATTATTTATTACTATAAGTATATTACTATTACTTATTACTATAATTATATTACTATTACTTATTACTATAAGTATATTACTATTACTTATTACTATAAGTATATTACTATTACTTATTACTATAAGTATATTACTATTACTTATTACTATAAGTATATTACTATTACTTATTACTATAAGTATATTACTATTACTTATTACTATAAGTTTATTACTATTACTTATTACTATAAGTATATTACTATTACTTATTACTATAAGTATATTACTATTACTTATTACTATAAGTATATTACTATTACTTATTACTATAAGTATATTACTATTACTTATTACTATAAGTATATTACTATTACTTATTACTATAAGTATATTACTATTACTTATTACTATAAGATTCTGCAGCTGATAACAGTTAAGGTAGTCCAAATGTCATAACAGAGGTTAAAATATTGTAAAATTGGAACTGCAAGACCGTTTTAGCACAGAATAGCCTTCTAAATACTAATACAGAGCTAATAGAGGGCACGGCTTGAAAGAAATACAGATTAGTGGAAAAAGCATATACATATATAGCTGCAACAAGCTGTCTACAGAGATTTCAGACTCTTAAAATGTAACGACAACACCGCGAGATAACATCGCACATTAAAATATACAATGACGATAATCTATGACCCCTATCAAGCAAGGTTTAACAAAATTAGCACTCATTATTAACGAATGAAATTCAATGAATATAAAATAGAACATATACACGTTTGTACAATATCATCTCAAGTAAACACCTGCTAATTAGTATCGAGCGTAGAAACAGATTACTATCTCGATGATTTTGCTATGCCGATGATTTTACTATCTCGATAAGAAATCAGTGACAGATGAGCCTAGAATTCTACCCGAGCACCTTCTGATCCGAAGTTATACACGCAACAGTCTCCGCAATACTGAACGTTTCTACCTGTCAATGTACTACCTAACAACACACATTGGAAAAATATACATCGACTACGTCGTCCGAAATGGAAAAATAAATCCAATGTACATAATCCATCATCAACAGTAGGATGTAGAAACAATGGTCACGTGATGAGTAATGTTCGACAAGATACATTTGTGAACGCTGTTTAGAGCAGGAAGCTCTTATAAAATTATAATTTGGAGGATTTTGCAAAGGCTTCAAACATAAACATCAAGAACAGAATTGATGAAGCACTAGGCATGTAAACATTACCTAAAGTGGATAAACATCTACATCTTTAAAACAATACTTACATGTAGGCCTATTTAGAGACTTTTAATTGCGTCTACAGTTATAGTTGCAAACTGCGATTCTTAGAGTCTTGCAATATGGTAAAATATAGTAAATGAACATAGGAAAAGATCGATATTAGTTAGAGAGATTTCGATTCGAAATGATATTTGGCGCAAAAATTTAAATTACTTGTTTTACTGAATTCTACAAATAAAAATTTAAGAAAAGAGCAGTCGCTATTTTGTGAATACGGTTAAGAATGCACAAGCAGGAGACGCAATTAGAGGGCTCTGTTTAAGAATAAATTGTGCCATATTCAAAATACAGCGACAAAGGTACATGAACCTTATGAGAGCTCTAAACTTGCGGTCAGACACTGATACTGATTACTGATTTTATCGGTTATTGAAGATAAGTCTATTACAGAAATGCAGAGAACTAAAAGTTCAGTAAGAATGAGTATTTTGCCCTTTCTTTCTCTTGATAGATTACTGCATAGAAAACTGATACTTCATCATAGATTTTATGCCACTATCTATTATGCGCACTGGCGGAGTCGAGTAGCTCAAAGAAATTACAACTCAGCGCGTCAGTATATAATCTCTACACACTTCGCAACATTTCGTCATCAACACCACAAAAATGTAGTATAATTGTAGCTATTGTTGTCAGTAATGTTGACTCATTAGGCAAGGTAAATAAATCACACAAATTACATTAAATTAACTGCTAGCACTATCCTAACGACTATAGTAACGGAGAACATTACTAAACGTCTAACAACCTCATTATTTAGGGAGTGTGTATCATTAGCAGATAATAAATGATTCGACCCTTATCTCATCAAAACTTCTCCGTCAGAGCCCCAGGGGCTATCACTCGTAGTCAAGAAGTAAGTGGTTAAGCTAGCGCGCGGTCAGTATCAAAGAGACACTTTTCCCTACTGGTCCGCCCAGTTAACACGTATGTCTCAATCTACAGTATACAGTGTTACATAGCAGCCAGCATGAGATTACATTACAAGAAATCATCTCCTCAATGCATGGTCTCTTTGCCAGTTAAGATTTGTAAATAATTTTAGAGAGACAGCTACAGTGAGAGAGAAGGATTGAGAGATAGAGAGAGAGAGAGAGAGAGAGAGAAAGAGACAGAGAAACTGAGAAATAGAGAGAGGCAGACAGATACCGAGAGAGATAGAGAATGACAGACAGACAGCAAGACAATCTCTAACCAATACGCTATTGAGCCATTCAATAAACTTCAAATATCTACACCGTTAACTGAAAAACAATAGAAAAAGCCTGAATAAATATATCTGCAAAATCGACTCAAAATTACTTCTATGGAACCTTATAAAAACCTCTTATAGCAACGATATAGCTACGATTTATTTAACTTCAATTTTCAGTCTCGAAAACGTGTCAGTGAGGAAGTTAACTTTGGATTTGAACCGTGCACCTAATGATACTCGTACGGACACCTAGCCGCTGATGCTATTGACTAAGCCGTTGAATTGCACCTCCAGTGGAGCAGGCAGGTGCAAGAGGCACTCGAGGGGTCTATTATAGCGGGCTGAGCGGCGCGAGCAGACCATATGCTAGTAATTCACCGTGATCTCTAATTATCTCTCCCCACTGATCATTAACAGCACCCTAGTGCAAAGATACGATCAACACATCCAAAACATCCTCCTCCTCGTTTAGTGAAAAGATTTTGCTTAGGAATATAAGTAGTTTAACGAGCATATGATGAAGCTCTCTGCGCATGTATTCTTCGGTCATTAGTCGACATTAGAAGTTTAAAACAACAGCTATTCAGGCTCTTTCTTAGCCAGGCAAATTATTAACAAGTTGAGCACAATTAGAATGTTAAACCATATAGCAGACCATTTAAACATTATGTTAGAAATACAGCACCATTAAGTAGTTACACAAGAACATAGTCTCAGAATTATCTCCTAATAATATAATATAATTAATCATCAATATTATTAAAAGGATTTTGAGAAATAAATTCACACTATTTGGACAAAATGTTCCTGAAAATTCATTCCACTGAAAAATTCCATTAAGTAAAAACTTTCAAGCAGAAAACATTGCCCGTCCCCTACATCTACATTTTTAAACTCTGACAGACGACTGAAGCAGCTTGTACAGGTAAGAAAAAGGATAGGGGAGACATTCTAACATAGATAATATATCACAGGCATTAATTAGCTCTGCAATCAACATCAAACACTGGCAACACCTCCACAATGTTGTCGACTGCCAACACATCGTTTATAATATCTAGCTAAACTATCCTTAAGTACTATTTACACTCTCTCTCAGTGTACTGCCCACTGGCAGGTCCATGGCATATAATGCCTACTCACCTTTCTGTCTTCTGTTTTCCTATGCCCACATATTAGATGGATATTTAAATCTTAATCAGGATTAGGAATCTAACATTCCTAATCTCGGTCTACCTCTACTTCTCTTTACTTCAATTCTTCCTTTTATGACCTCTTTCAGTAAACTACCCCTCCTCTCCCAAGTCTCTGCCATACTCTGAGACAACTTTAACACCATTTATATACCAAATTGGTACATGTTATATGTATATTATTAGATCTCACACAGCATGGCTCAAGTCTTTGACTATATGAATCAACAGCAGTATTTTGATATATTATATAATAAAACTATGCTGTTATACAAAGTGCAATTCAAAGTATAGAATTAAAAATGTATAGGCCTATATATAGGCTCAAGAAAACAGCAGCAGTCCATAGATGCAATAAAAAGACCTATCAAAATGGTAATGCATAGACCTTAACTAAATATACAAATATTTAACATTATATAATATATGTAATGTAAACTATAGAATAAGATGCTGTCTATAAACACGACAAATGCTAGTTCTAAATGCTATAAAACTGTAGTTTAATTCAGCAGTTAGAATTTGAGAAGCAAATTAAATTAAAACTTTCTGTTAATGCTCTGTACATATATAAATTAATTTAAAAATTATTTTAAAATTAGCATAATAAATATATAACAAAGTTTTTATAATATCGACCTATGATACTTGTTATAAATTAATTAGGTATTTTACTGTGTACAGATATGTGATATTAGGCCAAAATACTAATAGAAGTATACATTTAGAAATTTCATATAACTATAGTCAATATAGGTTTACTTGGGTTTTTTTGTGTACTTGTATAAGGTAATTCTCTATTTCAATGAACTTAATATTAGTGTTAGTTTTTTAGTGAATTGTAAACAGGCCTGTCATTTGCTTTCTAAATCAGTACTGTTATGTTATGCTATGCTATGTTTATTATTGAATTATAAATATATAATATAGGCCTATAGAGTGAAAAAGTGATCATTAGTTGGAAAACTATGTATTAATTTTTTTATCATTTACAATACGTAATATTAAGAATACAATTATACATTAAGACCCCTAATCAGATCTAACTGATATACTAAATTAATTGGTTGAACTGACTTATCAATTGAGAAAAATATTTTTAGATTACGCAATTATCCAAGTTTGATACACATGTAGGTATGACAATTAATATATTGAATTAAAAAGTGCTTACCATCATCGATAGTTTTCCTTTGAGGACATTTACGTTTACGACGAGATGACATTATTCTAAGAGACTGACAAACACGTGAACAGTGAGCAATACACAGAGTGTCATTTATCCAAACTATCAGCAGTACATCGAGAGATATTTAGACATATAAACAAGCACACTCTTCCACACTTTCGATCATGGCGGTGTCTGCTAGCTAATAGTTTGCATTATTTAATTGGTGGAATGTAATTACTGCAGCAAGTACCTGCTGGCTGGGCCAGTTTTAAAAAACACTGATATTTTATGTTCTACCAAATGAAAATCTGACTGACAACATGGCCGCTCAGGCTAAAACTTGCTTTTTGGGCTGTCAGGTCGTTAAGGATTCTGTTAACTTAGCAACAACGGTCTTGTCGCAAGAAATTACAGGCACAGCTCCAAACTCGCGAATACTGTTCCGTGGAATAGGGTTGCATTTGTTAAATTTTTCCAAAGGGAGTGTGGATGTGTGGTGTAGGACAGAGTGGATTTGAGACTGTCTATTCGTGTCCGATCCTAGTTAAACTATGATTAAAGGGAGGATGATGATGAAAGCCTTTAGATGGTGCAGAAGATAAATATGATATCCAGTGATGTTGAGATTTGCAAGGCCATTGAGGAGGCCTGCGTTAAGTTCAGATGTTTCCCCAACATTGTTCGATCATTAAAGTTTCATCCGGGAACTTTTAAGTCATTCTCCATTCTTGGCGAAATATTTTTGTTAAGTATGTTAGATATTATTACGTGTTTACACTGCTTACTTTCAATATATATATATATATATATATATATATATATATATATATATATATATATATATATATATATATATATATATATGTATATATATATATATAGGCCAATCATTTATCCTTGCATGATTGGACCGTATTAGTCTAACATTAAAAATTATAATCTTTAAAAGTAGGCCTACCGTCTACAGAAATGACTATAGTGTAAAGAGTGGAATTTTCACATAGGAAAATGTGAAAGTTAAAAATATTAAAGCAATCTTTTTCTTCGATGGTGCGGTCATCACGGAGCATTTAATAGACCCAGAGCGCTCACCCTGGAGGTGCTTCCACCAGTGTAAGAAACAAATTAGGAGATAAAATTGGAATGAAAGCGTAATAAATTAAGGTAATTTATTTTAGGTATCCGAATATGTGGATTAACCAGATTTTCAGGAAAAGGTAAAATGGCTTACATCTTTATGTGAATTTTTTAAATTAAATTTTGTGAAATTACATGTCATCTATGACAGTCTACCTAGATAAAGAATATTTAAAATTAACTGCATGGAAGAAATGCAGCATGTGTCTATTGCACTGGCCTAGTCTCTCAAGCTTGACTATTTTTACGTTTAACATCTGCACATGACAGCTACAAATTATATTAAGACATTGGCTTCAAATCTTCTCTACAAATCTTAACTGGCGAATGAATCATCTACCAGTATTTACACTTAAGCGTGTCAATACATCTAAATATAGGGCCTATAGACCTGCAGAACTGATTCAGCAGATGGAGGTTCTATTTTTAGAAGCAGCTCTAGATCATATTAAGTGAAATATTAGGCCTAATGTTTCGGTGGCACAGCGAGTAAGCGCTTTATAATAGGTAGCGGCATGACGTTGCCAATGGTCGTTCCTGTGGTCCTGGAGTCGATTCAAGGTGGAATCCGAGTGTAAAATCTCGGACATACAAGCGATTATACGAAGATCCACTTCGATGTAGCATCTAGAGGAGCCTATAAAGTGTTTGGGACCTTCGAATAAAAACTCCGATATAGACTTTGCTTCAGTGACTTGTGTCTTTGGACTGGCTTTTCGAATATTAGATTTGCACCGACGCTTATTGAACCCTCTTTTTTACTCCTCAGCCTGGCCCTGATTCTTTAGAGTGCTCCAAGTTGTCAAAGACGACAGTGTAACACTCAAGGTGATGGTATTATATAATAATGTAGGCTATATTATCACTTGTAAATATTGCACTGCCTACTGGTAGGTCAATGGTATATAGCGCCTCCACCAATGGAGGCCATTAATATGTTGTTTCAAAGCTGACGGGCAATTTCTCTGACAAAACAGTTGTGGTAAAGAAACAGACGTCAATTTTAGCTTACTGTTAAATTTGATTAATTGTTGAATGGATTGAAATATACGATGATTATTTCAAAATAGTTATTCACACATATTTCCCGTGTTGTGCCCGAGATGTTTGAAGAATTGACCAACCGGTGAATGCACGAGTCGAAGAAGGCGACTAAAGAACTAAGATCCACACCAACGTCAGAAGGGGCATTCGGTTGATGAGCGCCTAAGCTCTAGAAATTGCCACAAAATTTTCTAAAATGAATGAAAGAGATTTTGATATGTATGAAACAAAGAGGAGTGGAGAAGGTCCATTCGTATCTCGACCCTAGTTAAACTGGGATTAAAGGGAAGTGATTATGAGTTATTCATACATGATTAGATTAGCATATAACGTTACTCCAGTAGCTTTTTTGTTAATATCGAGAACGTCGTTGAATATATTTTTCTGTTAGCTAACAACACAAAATGCTACTCTAATGGCGTTTGTTGGTTTCATGTAGCGCGTGAGACATTTACTTTGATTTGTTTAATTATTTAAATGTTTTAAAATATGTAATAAGATCCAGTCGTTACCCATTTTATCACAACTAACTCTTGCAAGCGGTATCTCAGTATATTCCTCTATGGACTAAAGACTCTACTTATTGCAAAAAGTTAAAAGTTCAAACAAACTTTAATCATAAATTCATCAGGTTTCTACACTTTACACTTTCTGCAAACGTACATTTCGTGAACTGCACGTTTAGTAAAAGACAACAAAGCTATAGGATCACTAACCAATAAAACACCAATGTCACAAAGTCAGAAAGGGTATTCGGTTGGTAAGCGACTAGGTTCCAGGAATTTCTATACAAAATTGTCTAGTCCCGACTCTAGTTAGATTGGAATGCAAGGGAAGATGATGACGATGAATATGAGAGCTATTCAACATATACATGTACAAGTTGAGCGTTGTATAGGGGTCCACAATCTGTCATTGTTGTGTCGTGTCAGATCTGATAAACACTGCAGGGGACAAATTAAATTAAATTAAATTAAATTAAATTAAATGAAATTAATCTTCCCATATATACACCATAAATAGGATAAACAGAACAGTGTAGACAGGATAGTGTTCTCAGAGAATGGCGCCCCTGCTCAGTAAATGTTAGTCGAAGCTGAGGAAGGCACAGGGGGAAAGATCCACTCGTATGTGGATATGAAGAGGAAAACGAAAGACAGAGAAGAGTGGAGGCGTTATGTACCATGGACCTGCCAGTAGGCAGTCCACTAAGAGAGAGAGTGAGAGACAGGGGATAAATTGTACCCCGTAGTTTACTCTATTCTAAGGGGACCACTTTTGCAAAGTATTTTTTACATCGAGGATGCTCTTCCCTTATAACGTTAAAGTCATTATAAAACGACTAAGCGATTTTCCTCACAGAACTCTGTTGAAAAAAGTACTGATGGTTTCGAGACCACGGTCTTGATCTCCAGAACACTCAAGCCACTTTCCAAGGTCTTGATCAAGTTCTTGAGACTTTCGGTCTTGGTCTTGAGACAGAGACTTGTGGTCATGGTCTTAAACCCGTGGTCTTGACAACCACATTGGTTGAAACCACTGGGAGCATTAAATCACTCAATCAGTCAAAAAGAATTTAACGTCCGGTTCCTCGTCATAAGGCAATGTCAGGGACGTCGAAAACGTTCTTTCACTAGTTCATTATTGAAGAAACAGCAGACGTAGATTTGCATATGCAAGCATTTATTTCAAATTTGTAATAACGAGACAAACAGCAATGAATTGAAGCTGGTATAAAGGCGCGTAGCTACAGAACAGGCGAAACAAGAGTGAACAACGGCAAGTGCTTTACTACCAAGTCTGCAACTAACGCAAATACTCCAAAACCCAACAAAGACTTGAATATATATATATATATATATATATATATATATATATATATATATATATATATATATATATATATATATATATAAATACACCTATATATACATATATTATATATATATATATAATATATATCTATCTATATATATATATACATATAATTATATATACACCACATATATACACACATCTATATATATCTATATATAGATATATATATATATATATATATATAGATATATTATATATATATATATATATATATATATATATAGCTATATATATATAGCTTAGTGAAGTGATAATATATAACTATAATGTACAGCAACAGTATCAAGACTAAAATTATTGAAAATGGTGTCACTGGCGTACGACATAATAAAAATAATAAATTGAAACTCTATAATTAAGTATTTACATGTATAATATGTATTTATATACATGTATTTATATAATCAGTTGAACCAATGACGGTGAATATTTTAATCACCCACTTCTGATGACGTCACACACACATACACAGTACAATAAAATAGTCTTATTAGATATGAGACAGTAGATAATCATAGGACTAATAAATAATACTAGCTATTTAGTTCTCTTTATCGTAACCTTACTAAACCGGACTGCGTTATAATGGAATCGGACGGCAATTATACAAGCATAAGTCTTCACAGATGATCTAGCTTGCGCAAAAGAAGATATTAAGTAGTGTTAGAAGAAGCCTTTTGCAATTCAGTTACGAAAAATATTAGCCCAGTTTTAGCACCAGATATAATTATAATGATATGTTATATGGATCATAAGTTTCAAGTGCTCGGAATCTGAAAACTTAAAACTGAAATTATCAAGGTAAGCTGGTGTAAAATCTCGGCATTAGATATGTTAATATGATCTAAACAAAGTTTGCTTCATCCGTTAATATTTAATGTAATAAAACGTCACATCATATATTTAATTGTATACTTCACATATATTAGAAATAAGTAGGCTACGTTTGCCATGTAAAGGCATAAAATCACAGAATACAATATAGTACACTTTTTTAAAGGGACGCTAATGTGTAATACAATACGATATGATGGGAAGGCGCTCTTCAATCAAATACAATCTCACTAAAGAATTATTGAGTAGATACGATATTATGCAATATAGAGTTATTGCTATTGGGAAAGAGCCTCATTGTAACAAGGCAGATATTATAAATCAGACCCAATGCACAAATTAATTAAAATAATTAAAGTTTTGTAGTTTATCTCATCGACGTGTATTCGTCATAATAATCACTAAAACAGTCATGTAATCTACATCATCGTTATAATATTATACATCTTCATTATCATCTCTATAAAAATATGCATCCTCATTTTAATCATGCAAAGTTTGAAGTTTGCCAGCGTACCACAATGGCATAGTATGAAACGGTTCGGCTGGGATTCGAACCCGTGGCCTCGACCTTCACGGACTGCTAACACAGGAATGCCGATGGAGACATTCCAGCTGAGATTCAAATAAGTCGCCTTCAATTTGTACGGCGAACGATCTAATAAATCTAACACCCAACAGGTATGATGAATTTATGCTATCTGGCGTACTTAGAATAAAGGAGACAAGAAATGTTTATCAAACTACTTACTTACACATGAAAACGTTAAACGTCCACACAAATCTAGTCTGGCTCAGTTGTGAAGTTTAAGACATGCTTCATTGAAAGCAAAATATGCTCAATTAAGATTCTGCACTGGCACTCAAATTGCACCCAAATTAAAAGAACTATAGGATATACAGGTAGGCCTATAGCTATGCTTATCACAAAGACGTTTTAGATAATCATGAGTTTATTTACACTGTCAATTGTAGATAAAATTACAATAGAGAAACAAAGAAATTAATAATTACATTTCAATGCAGAGGAAGTTATAAAATCACCCGATTTAAGCATAACACTACTTTTAAAACTTTACACAAAGTTACAATATAATTTAAAAAAATTTGAAGAAAATCCGTCAATAAGCCTCTCACATGAAGATATCATTCCCCTCAGTCACAAAACAATAAATGCATACAAAGATTGTAAAAGTATATTAATAGAAATGCTTAATGTAGTTATTAAATTTAAATCTAAATAGCTAATAAGATTCAGTTAGGCCTACATCAATTCCTTACATAACACTAGTAAGTTGTAATATATTAGTGCATTTTTAGAATTTAAATCTTAAAAGATAAGATATTACCGCATATTTAGAATTTAAATGTTAGAATATTTGTTATTTATTTTAATAATTGAGAGATTCCGATAAAAATAGTAATTCACTTTGACTCATACAGGCCATAGTGAACCTGTACAATTGAGACTCTATGAAATATATAAAAATTTAACTGCATCGTATCATCAAAAACTTCATATAATGGCATAAGGACCGCCATAAAAAGACATTGAAGAGAGTAACTGCCAAACCGCCTCTGAATTCTTGAGTTTCCTTGATAGGGTCTAACTGAAGATTTGAAATTGGCAAATCCTTTGTGAAACACAAACTCATTACGAAGCGAGATAGACGACAATGTAAATAAATTTTTGTCTTAGACATGCAATGTGGCAGATCAATGGATAAGAGATAAACGTGTAACTAACATTAAGTATATACAGTAAGAACTCGTGTGGGCAAATAGGATTATAGATTTAATTTCAATAAAAATATTAAAACATATAAACTTCATAATATTGAAATATTAAAACTTGAATATACGTCAATATATGTGGGCAAAGAAGAAAGACGAAAAAATAAAGAAGATGAAAGAAGATTAAAGAATATGAAAAATGCTGAAACTTACACAGAATATCAAAACTTTTCGGCATCTAACCAGGCATAGCTCATAAGCATTTAAAAATTCTAATTTAATAGATAAAAATATTAAATATATGATCATATATCTTACGAAGAGACACGGCTGCCATGCATAAGCTAAAAATCTTATTTAACGTCGATAGATGGCAACAGGCAAGAAATTGTAAGAATTATTATCAAATAGAACAACTACACACGTTTTTTAATATTAGAATGGATTAGCTGTTTCGGCTTACATTTACAATCTGAAGCAATATAAACAATATAAAAACTTTTCCACTCATATTATAATAGAAGATATCGAATTTGTCACCTGGCATGAAGCCACAAAAATGTATTTTCGACTGGTTGAATTTAGAAAGCAATCCGTTATGTTATCTAGAAGTATTTTCATACTTTCTAAATATTTTCCATAATCTTTGGTATGGACTATCTGATCAGAGAACACAGTGCAAGGAAATTATAAGGAATTCATAAAATGCCTATAAAACAATCAATATTATTACAAAAATAAGTACTAGTAATTATAGAAAGTATTTAAACACTTGTATTACAAGTTTTCAAACAATTGCCAAGCCAGTCAGTGGATAATTGCCCTGTTGCTGCTAATAAGAGCCAATCAGGATTCTGCCACAACAAGATCACGTGACCAATAGGCAATAATAATAATAATAACCTCCAACAATTTCTAAAGCGGTGTCATGGCCGGTGTCCGGTCTTCGAGACCGCTTTACAGGTTCCTGGCAGGCAACTGCAATTTCTGAGTATGGGCCGAGTTAATTAACTCGCTTAAATTAAGAGTTGTTTAAATTAAACTTTACCTATTATTGTTTATTATTATTATTATTATTTATTTATTTATTTTTTATACCCCGGGTGTAAAGAACCCGAGGTTTCAAAAAACGATTCGAGAGCAATACGTGCTGAAGCGCCGACCGGCTACTCGAGGCCATCTAGCTGCTTAAAAGAATTGCTGAAGCAGACTGTATTAAACCTGCATTATTATTATTAGTATTTTTATTATTAATAATAATAATTATAATTATTAATTTAAGTTAAAATTAAACACGTTAACTGACTGCTTAGATGAACTCAACTGTCAATCAAGGGTGACCCAGTGCTTCTAAGAGACATCATAAGCGGAGTTGGGCGTGGCCAAGCTCTTGAAGTGATTTAAATATCTACATTAGAAAGTACACTGACTTTTTATTTGTGCTAAAAGTATTGCAGGTATATACTAAACATATACAAAAATAGAATTCATTTCATAAAATCTAAGCACACATCTTACGAACGATAAGATTAAAAGAATGACAAATACGAACAAATCAATTCACCAATGATCTTCAATAACTCAGCAATTGATCAGTATTCACTATTTAAATCATACAAATGCTACCTAAATCAATTAATTAACCTACAAAGATAAATTTAACGTCTGATTTCTCATCCCCGACGGATTTGTCAAGGTCATAAAAGTTATAAACAATTGCTATTAAATAAATAATCGTAGTCTAAAAAAAGGGAATGTAGACATTCGATATGTTTAAAATTGAAGGCAGCGAATAAAAATGTGAGAAACAGTGTAACACTGGAATTAATCTAATTAGTAATCTAAGTACTCTAAGATCCACTAGGTTCTAGGATCTGCATTGTAAAGAAGAAAGCACTACAACTTTAAACAGAAAAAATTGAATGCACTAGCGGAATGCACAGCAAGGAATGAATGTGGTAGAAATACGTCAATAATTGCAAAAATGTCAAACTAAAAGTTAGACATGTCAAAACTCTGACTCTTCGTCATATTTTCCTCATAGTAAAGAATTTCATTACAAAGAATACTTTTTATAATATTAAATTGCTATAATATTTATATAATATTAAATATAATATTAATACAATTTTTATATTACAAATATAACTTATTTAGTTAAATTTTCAAGATGAGAGATCTTGAATCATTAAGTTTGTTGAATCATTATGTATGTTGCGCCTGAAACCAGATTTCAGTAGTACAATAAAGAAGAGGGCAAAGTTCTGCATGTCCTCCTTAGCCAATCGTATCCAAGAGAAAGAATAAGGAATTAATGAAATTAACACATAATTAATCACCTGACGAAGACATCAGGCGAGTCTTACACAGAAAGAGAATTAATTGTGAATAGCAATATCGCTATTATATATTGAAGTCCTACATAGAAAACTATCTAGTTCAGCAAACATCTGATAATTACAATCAGAACCTCTCGTGTTTAATGAATATTCCAAAACTGACAAAGAAAATTCAACGAACATGCATTGAGCTCAATTTGCTAGATATAGTCTTTTCAAAGAATCAACATTATTCATTGGTTTTTCAGATTCAAAAATCAGATTATATTTTTCCAACATACTTTTTTCGATCTGAGGGATTTCTCATTTAGTAAAACTGGAAACTACAGTGGAAAGTCTCTAGCAAAACACGAAATACTCTTGTGACACTAAATACTATTGGATACTCGCGGATAGCACTAGCGAGCTGTCTGGAATCTAGCCAGCAGACTTCTAGTAGTACCCTCAGCAGGTAATTCTTCCTCCACAAAACTATCTGACTCCCTCACCACCCCAGATTCCCTCCCTCTATCCTCCTCATCATCCATCACTCTTCTGCTGGCTCCTCCCACATTACCCCCGGCTCCGCCCATATTGCCACCTACTCGTTTCTGATTGGACGACTGCTGAGGAGTAGGCGGGGCCTTGGTGACGTCCTCCATAGATTTGAAGACTTGTAGAAGGTTGCGAGTAGTTGACGGGGCAGGCAGTTCTTCTTCTTTTATCTCGCTGTGACTTGCAGGAATTCCGTCAAAACTGTCCGGCTCATATGCCACTTTGGAATACCTGACAATATTATCAGTTCTAACAATATCATCACCTGACCAACAATACCTGACAATCATCAGATATTGTCATCAGATCTTGTTGTAGCAGTTGTCAAAATCAACAACAATTCGTCAACACGTAACATGACATTTTATTTTTAATAATAGATATAAATCATTAGGTTGCTTGAAGAATAGATCAACCTCGTTAATATGCATGTGTTGTAGAAGGCGACAAAAAAAACTAGATCCAAACCAACATCAGAAAGGGCATTCGGTTAGTGAGCGCCTAGGCTCCAGAAATTGCTACAAAAACTTAACGAATGGAAAAGTCTATTCGTATCCCGACCCTAGTTAAACTGGGATTTAAGGGAAGATGATGATGATGATGTTGAACAGATACTAATTACATAAAAATGAATGGCAAAGCTTTCTATTTGTAACGCGACCCTAGTTAAACTGAGATTCAATGGAAGATGATGACGATGACAAGTACATGCTAATAAAATACAACAAACCTCAGTATTAAAATTAACCACCCTAATTATTGTTATTTTGATCAACAACTCGGTGACACGGTCAGCGGAGGTTATTTGAGCCAATTCAAAATCTCCTTGATTTCAATGGACTGGTAAATTGTTCAATTCTTAGTTTTCTTTTCTTAATGCAATGGTGAATTCAACGTCAGTTTCTTGCTCGACAGCATATAGATGACGGATAGGTACTGGCTTAACTTTGACATTTCTCAGTTCATCCAAAGCAATTAACCTTGGACGCTATCAAAGGCACGATTAAGTAAAAGTATATAGTAGTAAAACGTAAGCTACTAACCGGCGTTTCATATTAACTAGCTTCTATACTCTTACACATACTGGCTGGTGGTCTACTTGTTAACAAGCTTGCTTAATAAGCAAGAAGTCAAGAGATCAAAAACACTTATGTGCAGAAACAGACCTTAAAATTAATTCCTTTCTCTAAAATAACAAAAACATAAACTAACCACAATTAAATAAATGAAATATGAAAATAAGTAAAATACTTTAACGTAAATATAAGTATATAGTTAACAATATAAAATAAATAACTAGTGAAAAGAATTAGAAATAAATGAATATGCAAGTACTCGCTGTAGTCGGCCTCGCTGGTGCTACGATCACGAGGGGTGCTCGAGGTTTCACTGGTGGAGGGGGAGACAAAGGTCTGGGTGGACCTGAGCTTGGCGGCGTCACCCCCCACTACTATGCCTCTTCTACTGGCCGGAATGCTGTCCTTCACCTCCCACTTGAAAGTCTACAATTTAAAGCAAAAAAGCATGGTTTAACTTATACATAATTTGATTTTCATCATTGAAATACTATTTCAGATATTATTATCAACAACAACAGAATAGTGCTACTGTCGTCCATGACAACATTGAGCACTATGGTATCAAATCAAATCCGAAGAGCAGAGTGTGGGGTCCAAAACGGTGCAAGCCAAAATCCGCGAGTTCAGTCCGAGGAAGGGTACTAGTGGAATGGAGACGTGTTGGTCTCAGTTCCCGTGCAATGGTTGAATAGGAGAGGTCAAAGAGAGAAGCCTTCAACCGTCTATGAAACTGTTCATTCAGAAGGAAAGGATGACCAGGAGAAGATATGTGTATAAGTATAAGAATATATTCTGCTGTATAACCTTTTATACTATCAATGAGATAGTGTAATAGCTTATACAGCAAAGTTTAACGTCTGTCAAGTACCACAAGGGGTCCTTCAAAGACGGTCAGGCAAGTCGTCTGGGGGATAACGCAACTAACAGTGATCCCGAGATCTATGTATGCACTAGCTTGTGTACTGAAACTAACGAAGATGTAGAGAACTACTGTATAAATCACCTCAGATACTTTATTTTTGGTTTAAAAGGTATCACTTTAGATGAGAAAAGGTAGGCTCAAGTCATAAGGCAATAATCATATTTTGGTAGATCAATGTCATGATTATCTCAATAGGTAATTGCTCTAAACTATTCATAGATTCGCGTAAATAAATTAAATTAAACTTTATTACTAGTTTATTTGATATAGCAAAAATGTTAATAATTAAGTTATACACGCAGATTAAAGAAAAACTAGAAGTAACACAAAATCAGAGAATTTCAAATTTTGAACAAGAAATAAATAACATTCATAACACTGCCTTCCGTATTAGCATTGTGATATGCATCTCCTAGATACCACATCCTGCAGTCTCAACCATTTAAACTTCAAAATATTAAACATTGCAAACAAATGACTGCTGGTATGAAGGTATTTATTTGATTAGTAGTGTTTACTTCTAAGTCAGCAATTTATGTAAGACAAGCACATTTATCAATGTCATAGTCGTATAGATAATTGCAACACATGAAGCCGTAACTTAACATGCTTAACATGCATTATATACAAAGAACTAACTAAATTTAAGGACAATTCTAACAAAACTTTCTTTACTACTGTGCTGGATAATTAGAAGCTAAATATAACAGAAATGTTAGTAGAAAATCTTTCATAACGTTAGTATCCGTCGTTAATGTTAATGAAACGATATTAGTTATTGAATATTCGATTACATGGGTTAATGCTAACTTAACTTTTTATGTAAAATATGGTTTAACTGTTTTATGTCCAGTTCTCTCCGCGTAAATTACTATTAAACACTTGCATATTTTACGATTGAAATATTTGTGACTGCAAACAGTATCAAATCTTCAATATTTGTTACACATTCATCATCTTTTACTTTTATGATTTATTGAAATAAATGATAATTGTTCTGTTTTAGTTTGCTTTCAAACTTCATTTAACTCTTTTACGGTAATTGGACACTAAAAAATTTACCCCGAGTTATTGTTCCAATAGTCAGTGGCATATCACGCGAACAGTGAACAGTGGTTTCAATGGAATTACAAAACCCTTTCAGAATGTAATCATATATATTAATATTAACATTACGTGTATGTTTCACTGCACGTATGTGTTATTGTATGCAGTGCAACACTTTTTACTCGGTGTTACTCATTTGCTACTTTCATTTTAATACACAATAAACGTTGCTAAATTTTGACAGTTATTAAAAGCTACGTAACTGGTACAACAATTTAAAATCTTAACAGAAATGTTAGAATTCCCTCATGTCAACTAAACTAAACTTAATTATACTGGTTCAGGAAGTCGTGCAGACTTGTAACTTTTCATTTATCTTTCATGCTATCTTTTCATTTATTTGTTCCCTTTACGGTTTTTATGTATAGAGGTATGAAATTACATAAAAAAACTGGCGTTACAGGTCCTTATGACTTCCTTAACCAGTATAATTATGTTAAGTTAAGTAACACCAGTCTAATGATACTAATTAATCAATAATTGAAAGCGTTTAAGATAGAAGCACCTCGACAATATTCCCAAACCACATGCAAATAGTGTAGAAGATAATGGTAAACAGGCCGCACCAGGCATACAATAAAAAGTCTTAATACTATAGAATTTAAAAGACAAATAATATAAGTGTCCCTACTCTTGATTTTGAAGAAGTTTCTTCCTGAAGAGGCAACAGATACAATGATTAAATTAACAATCGTCAAACTAACTAAAATTGTGATATTAAAAATTCATTAATGGCAAAAGATACGCATTCGGAAAACAACAGTTTTGGGAGATACAGCCTTATAAGTGGAGCCTTTACTAAGCACTGATTTTGCAAAAAATATGTTGCAGAATGGTCAATAAAGAAGGAATTAATTCCTTAAAAACTTAAGTTAATAAAACATACAACGCTTTGCATATCTGGGTTGGCCTACTCGAAATTATAAGCCGTGATTAAATTATAACAAGTGAATTTATATAAGCTACACATTGTAAATTTTTATTATTAATTAATTTTCCATTAAATTTGACAAGCTATCTTTTCATTTATCTCAAGCAAATAGTACAACTATATAAAAGGCATGAACAAAACTCAAAATAGCTTCAACAACTACGAGCTTTACCAGTAGAAAACTTTACATACTTAATTAAAATCGTATGTGCTTTGTCATATTGAAATTAAATGAATCTAATATAGGCCTAAGAGAAACGTAATTACTAAAAATAAATAAGAATAAATTACATGTATTTACTTAATTACTGAAATTACGACTGTGAATCTGGCAGTTGAAATAATAATAGAAGTAAATAATAAATAAAATACCCTCTCGCATATTTTGAAATTGTGTTATCCTCTACAGAGGCATTAGATTTGATTAAGTGGCAAGTTTAATACAATATAAAAAGCAAAATCCATTAAAATACATAACTATAAGCAATATTAAGTACATTATTCTGATGTTTCTGCTACATTAGCAAATTTGGAGCAAACATTGAAGCATATGGTAGTCGATTGTATATAATTATTTGCTCTACTGTTAAATGGTAGACTATAAAATCTACACAGTCCATCTCACCTTGTGATTGTATTGCTGAGAGCTACGTGGCATGTAAATAACAAGTCTAATTGCGCACGCATGATGAACTCACAAATCTAAAAATATTCTCTCTCTCTTTCTCTCTCTCTCTCTCTCTCTCTCTCTCACTCACTCACTCTCTCTCTCTCTCTCACACACACAAAGCACTGAAGATTTGCAGATCCATGGCATATAACTACTCCACGTATTTCTATCATTTGTTTATCATCTCTTCCTATCAACATACGAATTAATTATTTAAATATATTACTGCATAGGGAAGCTGAGGAAGGCATAGGGGGCTCACCCCTTCATAAGCAGAATCCCCCAAAAAATAATGGTATATCATGTTAGATGATTTAAAGATCCTCTCGTACGTGGACATGAAGAGAAAAAGGAAGACAGAGAAGAGTGGAGACGTTATGTCCTGTTAGGTCATGGACTTGCCAGTAGGCCGTGCACTAAGAGAGAGACTACTGTACACTAACGCAGCTCCACAGTTTATTAGAGTATAAAATATATACGTTAAACTATGCAGAAGAGAAGGTGGGGATACGGGTAATGTGGGGGAAATGTGGGAGAAAACAAAGCATACCCTCTTAGGCGTCGACTGATATTTGACGGCGGCTTGAGACTCAGCCTGCAGCTCTTGAAATATAGCCAGTCTATTCCTCGTCGTCTGAGGCACTGGCAGCTCACTCTCAGCATCAACCGTCTCCACCTCCCTGGACACCATCACATTGTGCACGGTCGCCTCGCCCTTATACTCTCTCGCTCTCTGAGTCGTCTCAGCTCTCGACATCGACTGAGATCTTCTCCCGTCAAATTTGGCTCTGCCGGTCGAGCGACCCCTGACCGGGCTGCCCTGAGTCTCCTTCAGCTCCTGGCTGGCTGCCTCCAGCGCCCTCCAGTGCTGGACTAGGGATCGAGCCATGCCTTGCTGCGGAAGCTCTTCTTCCGGAGCAGGAGTCCTGTCGCCGGATGCACTGGAAGTGTTGGAATCCTTGCGCGAGGCCGGAGTGTGGCCGGATGTCCTATCCCCTGAGGGACTGCTGTGACCAGCTGGTGAAGCCGTTTTATTGGAAGACGCTCTGGGTGCAGCAGCTGTTAGCGAAGTCTTGTACCAACAAATACATTCTTTACGCTATTACGGGACTTCACTGCGTTAAGACTAAGCATTTCATGAGACAGTTTATGCCATTAATTTTGTCACACCTTAATTTTGCTAATTTTGTTAGTTTAAAAAATTAAACGCTAATATAAATGTTATTCGAAGGTTTGCTAATATTCTATTAAACGCAACGTAACTTAAGTTATCTTTAAATTTTTATAACAGGCCTATTACTCAGCGAAAACGTTATTTTATAAGAATACGATATTTGTTAATTTTTCTAATTAAGACAATTGTAACTATCCATAGGACTACTCCAGGGGAAAGTTAAGGGGTGTGGGTTGGGGGGGAGGTGGGAGTGAATTCATAGAAATAGCAAGTATATCTTTAACTTAAAATTTTGTATTTTGAATTTTTGAACTTTGTATTCGCATTAACTTTACTCCCCGTGTTGTGTCCGGGTTGTTTGAAGGATTGACCAACCAGTGACTGCACGTGTCGTAGAAGGCGACTAAAACACTAAGATCCACACCAACGTCAGAAAGGGCATACGGTTGGTGAGCGCCTAGGCTCCAGAAATTGCTACAAAAAATTAAACGAATGGAAAACTCTCAAATAGGGGATTGACTGATATGATGTATGACAGAGACGATTTGAGACAGTCTATTCGCATCCCGACCCTAGTTAAACTGGGATTCAAGGGAGGAGGATGATGATGATGATGATGATGTATTCGTATTAACTTTGTATTTTGTATTATACTTTTTATAGATTTATTTAACAAAATTATTGAAAATTCTTAAAATTCTTCAATATCTATTAAATCTGAGCAATAAATTTATTCAAACATCCAAAAATTTATTTTTAGTTTTTCTGATAAGCCTCCTATTATTATATAATCTAATATTATTATACTGCATTCGGCCAAATAAATAAAAATGTTATACAAAAGTGGAAACGTTAGATAAGAGTGGCGAGTTGCAAGAGGCAACTACGATGACGATAAAGAATACAAATTACCCAATTCGTAAAAATATTTTTCTAATTCTACGGCTATTTTACGGCTTTTAGGTATGTAAAGACACACCGTTTTAAAAGACATAAACCTGTTCATCGTCAATATGATAAACTTGAATAAATATGAGCCCCCACTTCCTATATGCTGTTTCAATTATTATCTTCACAATGGCGTTTAAATTTAATAATACTAAGTTTCAATTTTTGTAATATTGGAAAAATACCTAAAACTGTATTTCAGTTATAAGCCTATTTCCGTTTTAGAGCACTTGTTCATAGATATTCTAATTATAATAGTATAAGATTTGCACTTACACCTAACCTAAGCATACTGTACTATGCAGTCAAACACAAGAAAAAAGATTCAAATAACACAGGAACCCAATGGGTACAAATGCTTACAAGCACCAGGTGCACAGCATATGTAACCAACAGAAACACAATGAAGAAAGTGGCTAGGCCTGTTAGATATACACAGTTAGCAATCGAGAAGGTATGTGAGAGAAATTCAAAATTAACATTAGCTCAGTTATTTCAAGAAGAGAAAATAAGAAACGAAACTGTTATATTATGCAAAATTCAGTTAGAATTAAAACTACGAATGAGTCAGATAAAGTTGAAATATAATAATAGCACAACGGCTGTCAGATTTGAGAGAAATAAATAGTTAATGCAACTTTTAAGCTGCCTTGGAGTTTCACAACTCCAACAGTAGAAAGTGCCATCACACGCAGCCCTCATTAGCATAAAATTCAAAATTTATCCATCAAACATTATTAATCGAATCTAGCACATATCAATCACTCAATAAATCAACCACTCTGTCAATTCAGACAATACTATATTACAAACAATAAATAAACAAAGACTCGAAAAATCCAAAATAAATCTAATGTTACCACGAAAAAACCCACACATAAAAATGCAACGCTACCTTGGTCGATTTCTCTGCGGCAGGAGTGGTCGGCACAGCTGGAGGCACGTACCCTCCCACAACAACCTTGTGCTGTCCACCACCACCAGCATGTCTGCCACTGACCACTGGGGTAGGACTGGACTGGACTGAGCTCTCTTGTTCCATCTGCTGGAACTTTGCCGCCAGGCTTCGAGCCATGGCTCTGGGTGGCAGCTCCTCTTCCACTATAGATGTACTGGACGACTGAACCACATCACCTGCCGGAGCTCTGCCAACAACAACAACAATAAGCTCAAAATTAAGTCTTTTTCTTTAAAAATGTTTATACTTTTGAACGTTCCCAGCTCAGAACATTTATATTAAAGTTTTCCTTTATGATAATATATGATAAAGTTTCTCTCCTGAACTTCTATAAATTTCGTTTCTCTGAATGTTTATAGTACAGATTCTTCTCCAAACACTTATAACAAATGTTCACCTCTAAACAACTATAACAGTCTAAAGAGTTGATTCATTGAATACAGCGAAGAAGTTTTTATTTAAAAACTTATAAGTTTAGAAGTTATTGAAGACAGGGAGAAGCCAAAAGGTTAAGGTCGGACTGGAAATAGACTACCACAAGCCGATGATCGGACGCTGTGTGGAGACAAATAAATAAAACAAACAGATAAACTAAACTAGTGGATTTTTCATTAGCACTGCTCGTGTGAGGCAGTGAAGCGGCTTGGGATTCCCTCAGAGGTGGGAATTCTAAAAAACCATTTTCGGGAGTCAATAACTACACAGTATTCTATCTCCTTGTAAATTAAAATCAGTGTTAAATTGTGCATTCTAATTTAACTGTGCAGGTAATTTCTCGACTCGGATCATGGTCATCACTAGATTGTGGTCTGCATCTGCTTACAGATAAGAACATAAACACAAAATGACTAATAATATTAGAAGCTTCCACTGGACAATTAGAAAATGAGGCAATGACTCTCAGAATTGTTGCGATCACCAATTAAACCTCTTTTCCGAATTTCTTTATCTCAGGACTAGTTTTCAAGAATATGTACAGTTTTAGGCCCTTTTTTGATTGTTGGCTTGGATTTGGTTAAATATTGCTCGATATTATCATTAACAACAGTAGCACTGTATTTGTTATTGTAGTGGTTTTAAATAATAATAATAGTAATAATAACCTCCGGCGATTTCTACAGCAGCGTCATGGCCGGTGTCCTGTCTTCGAGATCGCTTTACAGGTTCCTGGCAGGTTATTATTTATCCTTTCCATGGTTATTCATAACTCTGCTATTGACTTTGATATTTGGTATTGATATTTTACTATTTGGTATATTTTAAAATTGTTCCTATTTAAAATCAATCAGCAGCACAGTACCTCCCGGCAGAGTCGAAGGCTGGGCTGGACCTCGCCCCCACCTCAGGGGTGACCTCGACCGAGCTACGACTGTTCACCCTGCCGCCCGCCACAGCAGGGGTTCCTCCCCGAGAAACCGGGGCAGCCTGGTGGGCCCCTCCGTCCCCTGAATCCACCGCCATCTTCTCAAACATACTTCTCACTGACTTTATAGCTACGGTAGGTATCTAAACATTACAGTTGAACATATTCTATCAGTAGCTATAAAACTGTCAGTACAGCTAGTGAGTGAGTGAGTGAGTGAGTGAGTGAACGAGTGAGAGAGTGAGTGAGAGAGTAAGTGAGTGAGTGAGTACAACTCATCCAGTATTCATTATAACACTGACCGTGGTGGTTCAGAACTGAAATCAGGGTAAGTGATATGCGATGTACGGTAATTTTGAATTTAGGTCATATAATATCGAGGTGATGATCGGAGGTAAAAGCGATACTTCATACCTTATAGATTGCATTCGCAAGATCTTCAAATATAGAAAACGAGAATCTCACTATTTAACAGAATCAAAGCTTTATAGTGAAGAGCGTAGCGAACGGAAGAACCATTTGAGAATTATATTTTCTCAAAGCAATATTATTGCTGTGTAAAAGGCACGGCCGTGAGATGAGATCATTTTAGAATACTATCACACGTTACGAGTGGGAATACTAGAATAAATAATAAAGTACGAGTAAGTAGAAAGAAACTTGGATCAGTAGCATGAGCCTTACAAGTACATACGCCTGATACAATGAAATTTACGTGATTAGTCAAGACAAACATTCATATAATTCCAGTTGTAACTGATGAAAGAGCACACACCTCCTCTTTGAGCATTCCCTTAGGATGAGAATCATCCTCGCTATCTGAATGACTGCAATTAATATGAAATTATAATTAATTATAGATTACCAGCATAAATGATTGATAAGTCAGTACAGTAGGTTACAATTAAGTGAAGTGTAATAAGAGCCAAGCAGTTAACCTGTACAAGTTTTAATCAGGTTAACGTGTTTCTCAACATTTGTGAATAAATATATGCTATAGGCCTACTATTATATAATATGAAGGTGCTAGAATTAAATATAGACACCTCACAGGTTATACATAATACTTCTTCTTCCTCCTCTTCTTTCAGTGCACAGCCTAACGGCAGGTCCATAGCATATAACTCTACCAAACAATTCCATCCTCAGATTCCCCTTTAGTCTCTATATGTGAATGCGTCAATTCTTCCAACATCCCATGTCTTGGTATTCCTCTAACCATTTTCCCTTGCATTCTTTCTTAATCACATCCCTCAGCAAACCATCATCTCCAATATTATGTCCAATCCAACTTGTCTTTCTATTTTTTATCACACTTATTAACTATATCTGTACCGACACTTCTTCATTTGAAATTTTGTGAGTCCAACTAATCTTTCCCATCGTTCTCCGTAATCATATTTCCAATGCCTCTAGTTTCCTGATATCCTCTTTTCTTAATTTCAACGTTTCACATCCGTACAGAAGTATCAGCTACACTAATAAAATACTATACAACAACACAATACTATTAGCTTCATAAATTTCTATAAACTTAATAAACTATATCATAAAAACGTCGATCAGTTCAGCATAAAGCAGCCTACAGTATTTTGAAATAGGAAATGAAAAATTTATTCTTCTTCTTAGTCCCTTTAATCCCAGTTTAACTAGGGTCGGGATACGAATGGACCTTCTCCACTCCTCTTTATCTCATACCATATCAAAGTCTCTTCTATTCGCTTTAGGAAATTTTTGTAGAAATTTCTGGAGACCAGGCGCTCACCAACCGAATGCCCTTTCTGATGTTGGTTTGGATCTTAGTGCTTTAGTCGCCTACTGCGACAAGTGCAGTCACCGCTTGGTCTATTTTTCAAACAACCCGGACACAACACGGGGAGAAACAAACACGAAATGAAAAGCAATAGTTTAAAATCAACCAACCGGGTGGCAGCTCTAGAGTCTGTGTAATCATTGTTGTCAGCACGACGAGCTGTGTGAACAGCAGAAAACAACAACCAACACAGTAAGTAAACACGCATTATAGTGAAAAGATCGACTATGTTGATATCTATCACTTTATAATCGCACATGTTTAAACCGTTTGGCAAATTATTTAATTTTCCGTGTAATCAGTCCAGTATCAGTGCGGCCGAGAATCGAACCCACGAGGGTTCAATTCACCTTGGAATCTGTCATTAAAAAGTTCATGACGTTAACCACTGCATTACTGAAACATTCAGACATACAGCTTAAATAAATGGCTGGAAGTTAAAGCAAGCAAAGTACCCACACTTTTACTTATCTATAAGATTATATAGCAAGTAAAAACATCCCATTCACTATCAAAGTTTTTCACGTTTTGTACATTTTTACTTACACTTTGATTTAGACTGACTTCGTACTCGGGAATATTATGGTGAAGGTGGGTGGGGGCGAGGTCTTAAAGCATTGATAGAGAGTGCGCACAATTGAAGAAAAACTTTTTGTTTCGGAAAATTATTTTTAAATCCGCGCTACCAGCAAATACGAATTAACAAGGCAATAAATTCTAGTAATCATTTTAAGTGAGTGGGAAATAAAGAAAACTACACGAAAAGCAGCAACAAAGCAAGGAAATAATAATAATAACAACAATTAGAGTGCTACAGTCATCAATGACAACATCGAGCACTATTGAGACAAAATCAAGCCGGCGAGCAAAAAGAAGGTCCAAAAACGGTGCAAATTCCAAAATCCAGAAATTCAGTCCAAAGTAAAGGGAGTTAAAGAAAAGGTGGTTAGGCGCAGGTCGCTGCTCATGGACACTGGATGGAAAAGAGAGATGGAAAAGATAGGTCTTCAACTGCTTATGGAACTGCTCATAGGAAAGCAAAGGCCGATGTGCTTCAAATGAAGATTTCCGAAGATTGGATGGAAGAGAATTCCAGATCTGCGGTGCAGCATGCTGGAAAGAACGATTAGATAGCTTAGAGCGCGAAGGTAAACTAGGTCTCACAAGAGTAATTAATTTAGAAGACCGAGTAACAGCAAGCTGCATCACTTTAATCAAGTGAGACATGATCATCAAGAGCCAAGGATTTGAACCCGCATCAACTGAACCGCGGTCGAGTATCTTACTGACATAGCCACTGGCTGCAGCCGGTGATCATATAGAAATTATCTTGTAGATAATTTCTCCGAACATTTATATCTGTGTTAGTGGACAAGTTACTTAACTATCTATTGAGAGTTTCAAACATAAGCAAACTGAAGTTAGTTTCGAATCTAATTAAACTACTGAATAAGGAAATACGTTTTTCCCTTTAACCTGACAACTCCTTGCACATAGCGTTCTTTAACCTCTCAATAAGGTTTTTACAGTGGCACTTACTTAAAAATAAAAACGAGAACTACCTTAAGAGGTATTTTCTCCATTAATTGACAAATATTCAGAACATGCAATGCTTCATAAACTCAATAGTCAACACTATTGCAATATTCAATTACGCCAACAATAATACACAGTGCAAAATATTTAGTAAATGTTTTAAATAAACAGAATCAATTATAAATTAAGCAATAATAATGCCCATAAAATCACATTATATATTACAAGCAGAAGAATAGAAGAGGTAGCATATCAGTAAGGTGCTCAACAGCGAATCAGTTGGTTCAGGGTTCCAATTCAATACTGTATTTGAAATGTGAATAAAGTGCTTTTTTGAGTCATGAAACAGACGACAAACTAGGCTTAGGTGGTTTAACGGAGTCATGGACTTACTCTCACTGGCAACTGTTCCACTCGATTCAGAGGGCTGATTGAAACTGTCATTGTAGTTTCCTACAAATATTAATTAAAACACAACAATTTATAGAAATTAAATTGAATATGTTAAGTTTAATCTAAAACGATTTAATTCAGTTGTTTAATTCGGGGGTCTGTCAGATTGATGATGAAAATTAAAAATACACACACACACAAACATATATATATATATATATACATATATATATATATGTATATATATATATAATATATATACATGTATATATATATTATATATATATATATATATATATATATATAAATATATATATATATACAAACAGACAGTAAGCTATTTGAGGTATTTCTTGTAACTCGTACCTTTAGTTTTGAACAGCTCAATGAAGTGAGGCTTGCAGTACATCTGCCCATTGAGTGAGGCGTAGTTTCCAAGACTGCACACAAAATACAACAATATACAAAAGTGAAACAGCTAATAATAAGATAAATCTTACGAGTAATTTAGTAATTAGCAGAGAATTTCTTAAAAATAACAAAATTAAGATTACTTAGTCATATAGATTAATTATAATGTCATACTCGATCGGATAAACAAATTTAAATATATATCCAAAACTGCAGGCATTATCTTATAAGCCGTACCTTTCAGGACTACAGCCATCACATTATCAAAGCCTTTGAGACATGATAAAAATAAGCTTTCAGACTCTAACTGATATCATATTCTTACGATTGGTACAATAGCAGAGAAAAATGAAGACAAAAAAGATAAAAGTGGGAGGTAGATGAATAGAGAAAAAGAGAGAGAGAGAGAGAGAGAGAGAGAGTGTATGTAAGAGAAAGAGAGAGAGAGAGAGAGAGAGAGAGAGAGAAAAGAGACAGAGAGAGATAGAGAGAGTGGGAGAGGGCTGAAGAATAGAGAAAAATATTCAACTGTTTGAAAATCGACGCCCATCATTAATAACATAGACAGAAGCAGAACAAGAAGAAGAGAAGAAGAAAAAGAAGAAGACGAAGAAGAAGAAAAAAGACAGAACAGAAAGAAGAACAAAAACAACAAGTAGCAGAAGAAGAAGACCTGAGAATACGGTTGCACTTCTGACAGCGGAAGCAAGACTTGTGATAGACGAGCAGGTCAGCCGTTATCTTCTCCATCTCGTACACTCTCTTACCACACTTAACACATGAGTTGTCATCCGCATTCTCCTGTGTCACATAGTAAGCAATCAATACCAATCAATCAATCAATACCAATCAATCAATCAATATGAAACAATCGCGTTAGGGTACGCATTCTCCTGTGTCACATAGCAATCAATCAATGCCAATCAATCAATCAATACCAATCAATCAATCAATACCAATTAATCAATCAATCATTCAATATCAAGCAATCAAGCAATACCAATCAATCAATCAATCAATCAATATCAAACAATCATTCAATATCAAGCAATTGGTATCAAGCATTCACTTTCACAGATACTCAATCAATCAAACAATCAAACAAGAAATCATTCGCTCACTAACTGTTCCATTCATTTAATCAATCAAATAATCGATCGAACAATCAATACGTCAGTCAGAAATTAATCGATCAGCAATTACATTAGCACCCATATTCCAAGAACACAGATAATCATTTATTCCCATTCTATTTACTAATGACAGAGAGCTAAGGACCAATAAAGTAGATTGAAAATATTCAACAAAATAAATACAACTAAACAATCAGTACCGCAAAGTAGATCTGTGGTCCCTTGTTGTCGTGCTGCTGCTGTTGTTGTTGCTGGTACCTCGGGGCCGAGGATCTATCAGCAGCGGGCGTGACCACTGGATCGTCGCTATCACTGATGTTACTCTCTTCAAACTGTCGCGTTGATCTCGCCTCGTACTGACTGGTCTGACTCTCAGACCCTCTGTTACCTGGCACCTGTGATATCACTCTGACCTGAGTCACTGTGCCTGATGATCTAGTCACCTGTTAGTCGATAATCAATCAATAACTTGTCGTTTAGTAAATTGATTAAACAAGTAGTTGACTGATCAATTGAATTGATTGATCGATCAAGGATTTATTGATTGATTTTGTGATTTATTGATTTACTGATTGATTGATTGATCGATCAATCGATCCATCAATCTATCGATCAATCGATCGATCGATCAATTGATCAATCAATCGATCGATCGATCTATCAATCAGAACAATACAGCCGATTCCTTAAAAAGTGTGTTATGTAAATTTTACAGCCGCAAGATCAGAGGTCATTATTTAGTCCAAGTAGGCAAATTGTTAAAGGTGTACCTGTGATTGTGGCATTCCTCTATCGTAATCATCATCTTCTGCATTGAACCGATCTAAGGCATGGCCACCCGCATGTTGTGATTGGTCGTAACCGGAATAATCCGGCTCTCCCGCATCGTCATGTTCAGTTTCAACCGGTTCCGCGTCATAGTGGTAGCCCCCAGAGCCCTGCGGCTCGTGATAGTTCATGTCGTGATATCCACCAGGGTGTTTCTCGTCTAGTTCCTCATAAACGCCATCCTCAATCGCTGACTGATTACCATAGACTCCGTCGTCCTCGTGCTGTGGGTAATCGTCTGTGAACATAGAAATCAGCTTTAAACAATTGAGCTTACTGACGACGTATATCCGCTGTATATACTAGTACGTCTTCGCTCTTGTTTTTCTCTTTCAACTTTCTCTAGAAAGCTTAAGACTTACCTTTTCCTACCATAGACATAATCAATCTACCCAGACCATTTTTGATCATCGGACTGGCTTTCGTTTAGGACCTTACTTCTCCTCAGCACATTTCTTTGGCAGATTGGTCTGGGTAAACTGACCTGTAGTGATGTATACTGTGGGGACGTCCCAGACATCATCCTTGGATGAGAAAACGGACGTTAAACCTTCCTTATTATTATTATTATTATTATATGTACCACTATACTATGTACTATTACGCATATATAGAAGATGTGGCGCTATATACTATGGGCCTGCCAATAGGCTGAGCATTAAGAAAGAGAGTGACGGAATCGAAATGTAAACACTTAATATATTACTAAGTCATTCAAAGTGCAATATCATAAATATGAATATGTCTCAAATTTTCCTTTACCTGGCAAAGAAATAAACAAATAAATAATACGAAGAGGGTTACCACAAAAGAGCCTAAGCCCTGCGAGGTAATACAGTGTAAAGTAGCTATTAAATGTAAATATACATTAAAAAGCCAATAAAGCTAATGTTAACGTCAGTTTCCTCACTCGAAAGCGATGTCAGTGACGGGCGAGCCCAGGATTTTACCCGGCACATACTGATCCGCGGTCGAATATTTACTATTTCAATTAGAATTATTATTAATCTCTTCTGTACCACAGAATAGCCTACTGTATATTGCATAGAAAACTGTGGAACTCTCTGGCAGCCAAGCAATATAGTGATTATTCATATAAGGAAGTAACTACACAACATTTAAAAGCAAAATAAACATTTTAAGGTTCTTAATTTCAGGAAGTAAACTAAAGAGCCAGTACTATAAAATTATAACATGCTGTTTACGTATTAGTTACACAAAATATAATATAGAGGTCTACATGAATTTACATGACAATCTGAGGAAGGCATAGGGGGTCCACCTCGTCATAGGCAGAATCCCTCAAGAACAAGGTATATTACAATAAGCATGAGTAATGCTAGATGGTTTAAAGATCCACTAGTATGTGGACATGAAGAGGAAAGGCGAAGACAGATACGAGTAGAGGCGTTATTTACATGACCTGCCAGTTGGCAGTACACTGAGAGAGAGAGATAAAGATAGAGAGAAAGAGACAGAGAGCACGACATTACTTTTAAATTATAAGTATTACGCTCAAGTTAATTATTTCCTATAAAGATGACATAGGCGCTATATTATTAAAATATAATCTAGGACATCCATATTTCTTGATATAAATGTTATTTAAGATCTGGGCAACATTAACTATGTTAAACAATTATGGAGTTTAAAATCTGAAAATCTTACACATAGGAAAAATATTGTACCTCTCTCATTGTAGCTTTCTCTTTCTTGATGCATATTTGCATACTCTCCTTCTCCATCCTGAAACACAAAATTGAAAAACTCGTAAAAAGATACCTAAACCTGTCATAGAATTCTCTTCAGAGATATTGGAAAAGGCAAATGAATTTTATTGGTTAAGATCAGATAGATTTTTATGAATAAGTACAAGAATATTAGATTAAATTAAATAAGATAGTAGAAAACAATTTTACTGTTTAAGATACAAGAGATTACATCAATAAGTTTAGAAACATTACTAACAATTATAACGTAGGTATAGTAATTAAAACACGAAAGATATTATTAAAATATCTACATGCATATATTGCTGTCTAAATATTGTAGTAATAAATTTTAAGAATATGAAAGCCATTCAACATCTTCCTGTTTCCATAATAACTGCACATTCTTTATTTTTATCTTTTCCTTGAACAAATTAATTCGTATGAATTCTAGGGTTAGGGTTATATCTAAGGTTATGGGTTCGATAGGATTAGGGTTTGAGCTAGAATACGTTTAAGGTTTAGAAGATTGTTGTGGTTTTCATATCGGGTCAGTATTTAATGGTTAGTAGGAATGCCTGCAGAAATCAATTGACACAGACTTGTAAATTTACTACCAAACAAAAGATGTTTTAATTATCTACAGAAAGATGAGAAAACACATTATAAGTTATAACATGCATATAATATAATACTTTATTACTCGTGCAGAACCAGGAATGCAGCATTGACTAAACTGAAAAAAGTAAAACTCAAACAAATCATTACAGACGACTAACTATAATAAAATAAAACAAATAGTATATAAATGACAAACTAAATACTAATCCGTAAACCACACTACATTCGTTTTACGCCATGTACAGGAGAGTAGAGTAAATATCATTGCATGCTTGAGCCATTGCAATATTTCAAAGTGTACTTTCAGGATTATAGAAGCCTATATTACATTCACTTACGATCATTCAAGGTATGTGCAGAATATAAGTATTAAGACCACTTAGTTACAGAGCAATGTCATAAGAGATTACTACAACGTGTTACAGTGGCAGGTCAAACCTCTCGTCAATATTCTCAGACCATTTATATCTAGACCACTGAGCAAGAAGCACAGAAATCAATAATAGATCAACTTTTGGCGGCCTACATGTTTAGAGCTTAATCTCATATTTAATAGTTTATTTGAAAGAGGATATCTCGTTAAATTGCTGTATTCTCCATTAATTATCAATCAATCAATCAATCAATAAGAATTTAACGTCCGGTTCCTCGCCATAAGGCAATGTCAGGGACGTCAATGTCAGAGTGTAATTATACATGATCTGGCGCAATATTACAGACTCGTACAGTCGCTCATGATGTAAGGGGCCCGGATGTTACTACTTGGGGCCCGGCGTCAGATTATTCGGGGCCCGGATGTTATTCAAAGGGGCCGGGAATCAGATTATTCGGGGCCCGGATGTTGTTCGTAGGGTCTGGAGTCAGATTATTCGAGGCCCGAATGTTATACGTATGGGACCGGAGTAAGATTATTCGAGGCCCGGATGTTATACGTATGGGACCGGAGTAAGATTATTCGGGGCCCGAATGTTATTCATAGGGGCCCGGAATCTGATTATTCGGGGTCCGCATGTTATTCGTAGGGGCCGGATATTTTAAGAGATTCCACAACAGAAAATGTATAGTACCACTACTGGATGCAAGTAATTACCAACGGTTTGATCTTTAAGACTACAGCATAAACGGATGCAGTCAAATCATGCTAATCGCTTTCCCACAGCATCTATTAGAAGTACTGATTCATTGAACTCATAACTATAGGCCTAAAGACTTAACAACTAATGTCCTCTAGATTAGATCATTTTAATTTATTAAAATTGAATTTCATCAGAGGAATGAATTCTAATGCTACAGGATAACATATCTTAAGCCTAGATTAAATGCTGTTGTATATGCATACA
Organism: Enchytraeus crypticus; assembly: GCA_905160935.1. Lineage (NCBI taxonomy): Eukaryota > Metazoa > Annelida > Clitellata > Enchytraeida > Enchytraeidae > Enchytraeus > Enchytraeus crypticus. The sequence goes on along the minus strand of CAJHZI010000452.1, from coordinate 1,650,079 downwards.
ACTTAAAATAACAATTTAAAGCTACAAAGTCATCAACAAGTTATGTAAAATATAACAGAGACACCTGACTTTAATTTAAAGAATGTATCGTTTCAAATAAAAAATAAAAAGTCAAAATCGAAATTCGTTAAATAGAAACACATAAAACCGTCTAAATTGTTAAACATCGTTAAAAAGTTACAAATAGTTATACATGCAGTTAAGAATATATCGTTAAATGAATATCGTTAGATATGTACTTGTTTAGTAGGTAGGTTGCAACGCATAACTAGTACGATGGTAAGATTTAATGCAATGTAATGTAAATGTAATGGTAAGCAAGATTGCAATGTATAACTAGTACAATGGTAAGATTTAATGCAATGTAATGTAAATGTAATGGTAAGTCACGATTGCAATGTATAACTAGTACAATGGTAGTAGCTACATGTACTAGGAGGCTATACTGTGAATATAAGAGCATTTTTGGTCTGGACATAACAAGCCAATTTCTATCAAATATTTGTATCTTTTCATACTGACATATTAAAATGAATAAAAAGTAACATATATAACTAACATAACATAACATTCGTAAGTTTACAGCCAATACACATGCTTATTAAGTCAGTAATATACGTATGTCAGTTGGTACTAGAAAATTGTTCACTGAATCGGTTACATATCAACTAGAACCTCGCAAACAACATTTGAATGTGATCATTACAATTCAGCCGAAAATGAGACGAAAAATCGAACCGGAGACCCTAGCGGCTGGATCTGATTACCATAACGCATGATCAAGCAATCAACCAGTGGCATTGCAGAATCAACATCAATCAACAATCAACCATTGCAGAAATTACAAGTCACAGTTCATATGAAAGAATGATGCTCAAACAAATCGAAATCGTGTAGAGTTAAATTTGTAACTGGAGCCTAGTATTGAATGATCTACAACTAATCACTGTTTTCACATTCTAATTCAGAACGATTACAAGGACTGCGTAGTTTTCTAATAGATATAATCAGCGCTATGGGATTTGCAGAACTTTAGACAGAGCGGCCAATAGTCTACAAACTCAATACAGCGATAGCTTAAGAAAGTTAAAAAGCGACATAAAACTGTTAAAGCAAAAATTTTACTTTTATCATTTCGGAAGAAAGAACTTGAACTAGTATCAACTACGTATCAGTTACAACTACGGAACTGAAACAAACAAATCAATCAAATAATTAATAAATCCGAAAGTGAATTTAATAAACAATAAATTTAAATAAAATAATTCGTAGATTTAAAACAGTCAACGTAACAAATAAACATTTCAAATCAATCAAACCACACCGAACATTAGCAAGCGAGTAAAATACTAACAAACATGAATGTGTGGGTCGGGTATGAAAAATCAACAAACTAAACATTGCACTAATTTAGCAACGCTACTGTTAATAAATCAAACAACAGGAGGAAGGATAAAACCGACGACTAGATCCATCTACTAGTCTTACCATTAAGGCAGCAGCAGTGCCGGATGACATCTTGGATGCTTGCTTAACTCCAGGAGGTTCAAACACATCATAGTCATCGACGTACTTGTTCTCTTGCACCATCTTCTCTTCATGTCTTGATGTTGAAGTCATGTTTTGATTAAAAAGATTTCCAGAACTTTCGCCTCCTCTCACCACAGCTGATGCTACGTTACTAAATCTGTTCTCTATTGTTCCAGTCTCAATCACTTCGTTCATTCTTCTAGAACTATTTTCCACGTCTGACTGACCCACAGATTCAGCTGCCACAGAAGTTGCTTGGAAAGCAGACGAACCAGACACAAGATGTGTCCCTGTGGAAGCGCTCGCTGGAGCATCGTAGACATCGTAATCATCAGTGTACTTCTGCTCGCTGCTGAATTCAGAGGTTGATCTATTGCTGCTCGTTCCCTTCCTCTCCACAGTTGCTACATTCGACGAATGAATACCGCCAGGTTCTCTCACAACATGCTGCTCGCTGGATTCAATGCTCTCACCAAGGCTTCTAGTCTGCTGCGCCTCTTTGAGCTCTAAATGCTCTCCCACATTTCTACCCAGCTCCCCAGTGACACCTTTAGTCGTCACAACAGTCGAGCGACCTTCTCCACTAACACCAGCCCCGGTCTTAGTAATGGTGAGAGTCATCTGATACTGGGGTTCCTGGGATTCCATGCCACTTTTATTCTTTATAGAACTAAAATTGTCGCCAGTTACAACATCAGTAGCAATAACTCTGGCATTGCTATCACTTGGTGATGCAGCAGACTTTTCGGCGTCAGAGTTACCAGATCTCTTGCCGACATCAACTGACGGAGACTGAATTGAATCTAAAAGCATCTTTACAAGAGGATCATCCAAGTTTGCCTTTGGTTTATCCTCAGTCTTTTTCTTCATCATAGGGTTAACCTTTTTGGTTGAAGCTGGTTCAGAAAATGAAAATGCTTCAGCATTTTTGTCAGTTAAGAGTGGTGACATCTTCAGACTAGCAATCTCATTTCCACTTTCATCTTCAGTTGTCACAGCTCCCTGAGATGTACTATCACTCACAGCTTCACCACATATCGGCCAGGCTATTCTAACACAAGGCTTCTCTTCAACCTCTTCCTCTACTGGATCGTCCTTTAACTCACCATTAGCCGCTTCCTCCATCCCCGTCCCTCTTTGAGGAATCTGCGGCATGGAAGGAGACAGAGGCGAAATCTTCAAATCCTCCGAAATATCCGCTCTAGGCGCAGCTAGATCTTCCATCATTCCATCCCCTTTCCACTCAGCCGTCGTCATGTCATCTACGAGCCCATCTAACATCTTTCCAGTTTGGGTCACCACGGGTCTGGACGGGGTCAGGGGTGACAGTGCAAGGTCCTCTGAGAGGTCAGCTCTGGGAGCCGAGTGGTCGAGCAGGACGTCATCGAGGGCGTCCATCATGGCGCTGCCAGTCCTCGCACCAGGACTCAGACCACCAGCTCCACCAGGAATCTTCTGGATAGGACACGAGTCCGCAGTGCGGGATACACAACATCGTAATTTACATGTGCAATATTACAACAGCTTGTCGCATAGAACACTGCTTAAGAATGTTAGAAGCCAAATATTTACAGAATTAGAATAAATAAATAAATAAATAAATAAATAAATAAATATATATATATATATATATATATATATATATATATATATATATATATATATTATATATATAATACATACATACATACAACACACACATACAAATATATATAAATATATATTATATAATATATATATATATATATCTTATGTATATATATATATATATATATATATATATATATATATATATATATATATATATATATATATACATACATAAAGATATATATGTATGTATTTATAGAGCAAAGCCTTCATAAAATTGTAACTTTAATCGGAATAAATATGGCTTCTCAGGTGGTTTTCCCTTGCATTCCTCAGTTAGTTTCTGCTTAGTCGCCCCTAACAAAGAAAAACACTTCACAACTAAGCTATTCTGCAAAATTCCGGACAAAACAAGAGCAAAAGTCCTCACACTTTCCAAAATCTCAAAATCAAAGTATCTGATGTAGCCTTTCGAAGACGAAACCGACGTTAAACTCACTGAGAAAGTATAAACGCAGAAAGCATGCACACGACTCGGCTATTAACACAAACAATAGACAGAGACAGAACCTTATATAGGCATAACAAGTCTCACGCTCGCCTCAACATATTTCACATAGTCACGCATGATTTCATTATTAAAGCCGCCGTGTATACAACACCATCGTAAATAAAATATAATAGGTACGGCACTCGTGCGCCTGTTGCTCTCTTTATTACAAATTACAAGAGAGCGCGCTGCAGTGCCATGAGGCGAATATAGGCTTAATTTACATCGGTAGCTCTAAATGTTAGTATTCAGAATGAAATTACATTATTTTTGCTCAGTCTAACTTAATGTTGTGCTTGGTTCAACACGATCAACAAAGATTTGAAAACTTTGCACATTTCATAGAAAGATGCTGTGAGGGTTGCTAAAGACAGAAAAGAAAGGAGGAATGTTGCCGCCCTATGTTCCCTTCAGAAAGCATGGAACTGATTAACTTAATCTCAGAGTAAAACTCAAGGCAATAGCTCTCCAGATCCACTTATAAGAACTTCCGGACTGCAATTATTAAAGTTTTCATTGCACTGTTTCAATTTATTCACTACAGCGGATGACAAATGAACAGTAGAAAACAAGTTACACAACCAATTGTTAAATTTTTTAAAAAACAATTCACTAGATCTGCAAAATGCAAAATAAAATAAAAACATAGTCTACACAACACTTATGTTTGGAATAACAATAATAAAGCTGAATCAAGAAAGTTGATTGTTTTCCTAAGCTGAAGTACGAATTTTAATTAATTAATTTTCAATTTAATTGATTGATTTTGTGGAATTATCTACATACGACAAGTCGGCAAGTCAAGTCTGATAGTTGCAGTGCGACCATGACTAAAGCGGCATAAAGCTGCAGTACATGACTAAAGCTACAATACATGACTAAAGCTACAGTACATGACTAAAGTTACAGTACATGACTAAAGCTACAGTACATGACTAAAGTTACAGTACATGACTAAAGCTAAAGTACATGACTAAAGCTACAGTACATGAATAAAGCTACAGTACATGACTAAAGCTACAATACATGACTAAAGCTACAATACATGACTAAAGCTACAATACATGACAAAAGCTACAATACATGACTAAAGCTACAATACATGACTAAAGCTAAAGTACACGACTAAAGCTACAATACATGACTAAAGCTACAATACACGACTAAAGCTACAATACATGACTAAAGCTACAATACACGACTAAAGCTACAATACACGACTAAAGCTACAATACATGACTAAAGCTACAATACATGACTAAAGCTACAGTACATGACTAAAGCTACAATACATGACTAAAGCTACAGTACATGACCAAAGTTACAGTACATGACTAAAGCTACAGTACATGACTAAAGTTACAGTACATGACTAAAGCTAAAGTACATGACTAAAGCTTAAGTACATGACTAAAACTACAGTACATGACTAAAGCTACAGTACATGAATAAAGCTACAGTACATGACTAAAGCTACAATACATGACTAAAACTACAGTACATGACTAAAGACTAAAGCTACAGTACATGACTAAAAGCTACAGTACATGACTAAAGCTACAGTACATGAATAGCACAGTACATGACTAAAGCTACAATACATGACTAAAGCTACAATACATGACAAAAGCTACAATACATGACAAAAGCTACAATACATGACTAAAGCTACAATACATGACTAAAGCTAAAGTACATGACTAAAGCTACAATACATGACTAAAGCTACAATACACGACTAAAGCTACAATACATGACTAAAGCTACAATACACGACTAAAGCTACAATACATGACTAAAGCTACAATACATGACTAAAGCTACAATACATGACTAAAGCTACAGTACATGACTAAAGCTACAATACATGACTAAAGCTACAGTACATGACCAAAGTTACAGTACATGACTAAAGCTACAGTACATGACTAAAGTTACAGTACATGACTAAAGCTAAAGTACATGACTAAAGCTTAAATACATGACTAAAACTACAGTACATGACTAAAGCTACAGTACATGAATAAAGCTACAGTACATGACTAAAGCTACAATACATGACTAAAGCTACAATACATGACAAAAGCTACAATACATGACTAAAGCTACAATACATGACTAAAGCTACAATACATGACTAAAGCTACAATACATGACTAAAGCTACAGTACATGACTAAAGCTACAGTACATGACTAAAGTTACAGTACATGACTAAAGCTACAGTACATAACTAAAGCCATCTCGACATTTATTATATACTGTTTGAATTTTAATCAAAAAGTTTAAAAGAATTAAGAAGAGACCATTCATCCCCTCTTGCACAAAATTTCTGGAAGCAATAGTGTAACTAAAAAGTATTAAGCTAAAAACAAATCCCTTGAGCAAACATTAAATCTACAAACCATTGCCGCAAAGAATAAGCGAAATGGGCACATTTTAGTAGCATCAAATTGTATTTCAACCATAATTACACAAAATATTAATAATTTGAGAAAGCTCGAAATGATCATTACACCAACACTACAAATGAATTCAAAAGTTCTTTTTCATTTATTTTCATTACTCTATTTTATCAAAAATGTTTCAATAAAGAAAATCTTCAAACCTGATCACTGTAATCAGCCTCTCCGTGCCCACCAAACCCATCGTGTGTCCCAGATACATTCCCGTTGCTTTCACCAAACGGATCGTCGTGGCCACCATTGGGACGTCCGGCTCTTCCGTCAAATCCGTCCATGAGATCCGCGAACTGATCGTCGAACCTGTGACCCACTGCTCCTGGATCAGCAGCGAAGGGATCAGAGCCGGTGACAGTGGTGGAGTGGGTGGTGCTGGAGAAGTTAGAGAAAGGGTCGAAGTCGTCAAAACCCTGAGAGGTGGAGGTGTTTGACGTCACCGTCACAGTGGTAGTCTGCAATACAATCAGCGTATCAGGCTGTAGCCAGTGGTGACAACCATATCACTAACGTCCCTGACATCATCCTTGTATGAGGAAACGGACGTTAAACCTTTATTATTATTATTTTTTTTTTTTTCCCTCTGAGTCCCAGTTTAGCTGGGGTCAGGATACGAATAGACCCTTAAACTTTCCATTTGTTTTAGCAAATTTTGCAGAAAATTTTTGGATCCTTTCTCAATGCCCTTTCTGACAGTAGTTTGTATCTTAACGCTTTGTCTTCTTCTACCACACGTTTAGTCCACGGTTGGTGTATTCTTCTGCAACTTCTGGCTGGAGCCAGTGGCGATGTCGGTAAGATAATCGACCGCGGATCAGTATGTGCGGGGTTCAAATCCTGGGCTCGCCCGTCACTGACATCACTTTCGTGCGAGGAAACTGACGTTAACCTTAGCCTTACTCGAGTCTTAAGTAAATGCCTTTAACGTCAGTTTCCAGTCTCAACAGTATGTGTATGTCAGTGGCAGGGTGAGCATCGGAATCGAACTCTGCACCTACTGATTAGCACAAAACTCACATGAAGTCACAACCTCACCGATATGCAACAGGCTCAGCTCTGGCATAAGTTACCGGCTCGGTTAACAACAAAGTATTCAGATTTTAAAACTTAGGTTTCTTTTTGATTCTCGGACGTACACCATTCAGTGAATTAAATGATTAATCAGCTGATGAATGATAATGGGCATTAATCAATCATTAAGATCGCCAGCCCTACTTCAGTTCCTGCAAGCCCGCACACCAGACAAAGGAGCTTAACTAAGTATTAATCGTTTGTAGCAGCCACCATTCACTTATCTTCTTAATCTTCTGTAGCTGTCACGATTTATTTATCTTCTTAATCGTCTCTAGCAGTCACCATTCAATTATCTTCTTAATCTTCTGTAGCAGTCACTATTCATTTATCTTCTTAATCGTCTCTAGCAGTCACCATTCATTTATCTTAGTAATCGTCTCTAGCAGTCACCATTCATTTATCTTAGTAATCTTCTGTGTCAGTCACAATTCATTTATTCTCGCAGTTACGCCATAGATCTAATAGCCATAAAAGCTAAACAAAACCTCGTTTGGCATCGCGAATGTTACTACAGAAGTCTACCCATTGCTAATGCTACTAAAGAAGTCTACCCACTGCTAATGCTACTAAAGAAGTCTATCCACTGATATTGTTACTACAGAAGTCTACCCACTGCTAATGCTACTAAAGAAGTCTACCCACTGCTAATGCTACTAAAGAAGTCTACCCACTGCTAATGCTACTACAGAAGTCTATCCACTGACTATACCCACTGCTAATGCTACTACAGAAGTCTATCCACTGCTATTGTTACTACAGAAGTCTATCCACTGCTAATGCTACTAAAGAAGTCTACCCACTGCTAATGCTACTACAGAAGTCTACCCACTGCTAATGCTACTAGTCTAAATGCTACTACAGAAGTCTACCCACTGCTAACTGCTACTACAGAAGTCTATCCACTGCTAATGCTACTACAGAAGTCTATCCACTGCTATTGCTACTACAGAAGTCTATCCACTGCTAATGCTACTAAGAAGTCTACCCACTGCTAATGCTACTACAGAAGTCTACCCACTGCTAATGCTACTAAAGAAGTCTACCCACTGCTAATGCTACTACAGAAGTCTATCCACTGCTATTGTTACTACAGAAGTCTATCCACTGCTAATGCTACTACAGAAGTCTATCCACTTTTATTGTTACTTGTATTAATAATTAACTAGTATTACTAATGAGCATCTTACCGACTTCGGTAAGATGGAACACACTGCAAGGAATACGACCAAATTCTTCAATAATATCATTTCGGTAGTTACGTCTACTTGTGCTTTTAGCCTAATGCTCACTAAAGAGCCAGACATGAATACTTTGGGCATAGCCTTCAATGATTTGAATACAGAGTCATCGCAGACTGACTGATTCAGTCTACTACACTGATTCAGTCTACTCCACTGATTGAGTCTACTCCACTGATTGAGTCTACTACACTGATTCAGTCTACTACACTGATTCAGTCTACTCCACTGATTGAGTCTACTACACTGATTCAGTCTACTCCATTGATTCAGTCTACTCCACTGATTCAGTCTACTCCACTGATTCAGTCTACTCCACTGATTCAGTCTACTCCACTGATTCAGTCTACTCCACTGATTCAGTCTACTACACTGATTCAGTCTACTCCACTGATTCAGTCTACTCCACTGATTCAGTCTACTACACTGATTCAGTCTACTACACTGATTCAGTCTACTCCACTGATTCAGTTTACTCCACTGATAAATAGAACCAAACTCTATTTATCAGTGTAGTAGACTGAATCAATCAATCAATCAACTTTGAATCAATTACTTATAAGCTAATTTATATTATATTCATATTATATTATACAGTGTATAATATTTTACGTTATATTCTGCATTGTCCTCTCTCTCTCTCACCCTCCTCTCTCTCCACTTATCTATTTATATATCTATATATCTAGTATCCAGGATACATATTCTACTCATATTTTACTATCAGGATCCACTCAAGGTACTCCATTAATTAACGAGTTAAACCCTTCACAAAAACTCTAGGCACCCATACCTTAATGTAGCCTATATATTGGCAAAAATATGAATTCTGAGGTGGCGTATAGTATACTATAAAGTATAAGTCCCAAACCAACGTCCGAATGGGTATTCGGTTGGTGAGCGCCTATAGGCTCTAAAAATTGTTACAAAAATTTTATAACACCGATCTTGGTTAAACTGGGATTCACGGGAAGATGATAATGACGACGACGACGATGATGATGATGATGACGATTATGATGACGATGATAATACTAGAAGGCAGTACCAGGGTGGTCGCAGGCAGAGCCATAGTCATGGACTATCTTAATATCTGCATAGTCATAGACTAGATTAATATCCTCACAGGCTCTTCACTACGACTCCGAACCACTGAATTTCCATTTCAATCAATCAATAATCAATCAAGAAGAATTTAACGTCCGGTTCCACGCCAAAAGGCAATGTCAGGGACGTCTCTTGCGAACTCTACACAAACAGGCGACAAGGCACCACACGATGACGACTGAGTACACACAGACGACAAGAGAAAGCGAGACCAAAACAGTGCAAGTCCAAGATCCAAGTTTCCTTCACATTCAATGTTACGTGGAAGCATAGGCAAGGCAGATGTACTTGTAGTTAGATTAGCTCTAATCCCATGCCCAGTCATACATAACCTCACAGCCAGTTTAAAATAAAATCAAGATAAAGATATTGATAAAATCTCCATTTTTAGGGATACCCACTATATATAACAACAATCTCTATATAAAATTACACAACAAAATTCCGTAAATATTAATTTATAAAATTCACTGAATCTTACCATTGTACAATACTGACAAAAATATCCTTACCAACAGTTCTAAAACTCTGTGTCTAAAGCAATTTACTTATTATTATCCTTATAAAAAATGTTCAGCGCCACGTACACCACGTAGTTTAGCCTGAGCAGCGTATCAGCATTGTGAGGCATGTAAGGAGGCAGTGTTACATGGGCTTACAGTAGGTACGTCACTACACTGGCTGTGGAATCAAAGCCCAATGTGGCCGCTTCCTACTTAACAATTCATCGAGCCATGTCTATTGTGAATCTGATGGGCTACTCGAGAAATGATCTGCGAGACGTTCAGTTCAACGCCGACCCGGCAAATCAAATCCGAATTTGTTAGATGTAAACAAGTTGAAATATAGTTTAGGTTGAACGTTCATTTTATCAGCTGATAGTGGCATCAGGGACGCCACAAGAAGTACTGTTTTATCGTTACATAGTCTCTCTCAGAAAGGTACACATTTTAGTGCCGTCTTTAATATATAATACACTTATACAATACGTTTAATAATGCAAATCATATCAACTACAATGCAATATAATAATCAAGTATTCACGTAATATAATATACATAATTTAAATAATTAGGTGATATGTCTATCAACAATTCAGAACAGCTCGAATGAAGATTTGAAGCACACGTTCTAACTTGTAATCTTGATCACTAACTTGAATATGATCTAACAAACATAGGCATCACTCATCACAACGATTGGCCTTCATCCTGCTGTCAGTTCATAGCAAGAGTTGGGAAGACAGAGGAAGATCGAGACTTGGACTGGTTCATGACTTTAATAAAGCATTCGCGTGTAGATAGATTGAAACTGAAGCTAAAGAGAAGTCAAAGAATTACACGCCATGATCTAACGCCATAGACTGTACTGTACATAGGGAGAGTTAACAAAACGAAAAATGCTTTCTAATGGGGGCTTTTTGATGGAAGTTTCTTAATGGCTATTAATTTTCTCTCAGAATCTGCGTTAGTCGCCGCTTTGACGTCTCTCTCACCATATTTATGAAAACGAACGTTAAATCATACAATACATTACTTAAATACAGAAACACACATAATTATGTGGAAATAAAGAGTAAAGGAAAGAGGATGATAGAGAAGAATGGAGGCGTTATATATCATGGACGTGCCAGTAGGCAGTGCACTAAGAGAGAGCGAGAGAGATACAGAAACAGTGTTTGATTGCGAAGGCGGGTCTACTCACAAGTTATCCGAATAAAAAAGAGATTTTGAGGCTGACCGGCATTTGAAAGCTTTCCCTCAAACCTAAGTTCAGTAAGACATTGTCTGCAGGGCACGAGAACAGAATGTTTTATCACATCGTGAGTCACGCAGCACACGATCATAACAACATGCCGTAGATCACTAACACGCTTCGATGAGCTCTTGTGTGATGTCGCTACAACGAGGTGGCGCTGCCATCACTCCTGCGCTCCTCCCTTCTCCCTCGACAAGGTGACTGAACCCTTAAACTTTGGAGAGAATTGTACGTTTGGACTTACCCGCGTTTTGTCCGGGTTGGTAAAGCTAAGGTTAACGTCAGTTTCCTCACTCGAAAGCGATGTCAGTGACGGGCGAGCCCAGGATTTGAACCCTGCATATACTGATCTGCGGTTGAGTATCTTACCTACTTCGCCATTGGCTCCAGCCAGAAGTTGCAGAAGAATACACCAACCGTGGACTGTACGTGTCGTAGAAGGAGACAAAGCATTAAGATCCAAATCAAGGTCAGAAAGGGCATTGAGAAAGGATTCAAAAAAATTCCTACAAAATTTGCTAAAACGATTGGAAAGTTTAAAGGTCTATTCTTATCCTTACCCTAGATAAACTGAGATTCAGAGGAAAATGGTAATGATGATAATGTACAATTTACATCTGGATTGTACCGTATGGATAGAAAATTGTCAATAAAAGCAAATGGTCTATGAAAGTTTATTTTACAACACGTACATTTAAAATGATAAAGTGGCTTAAACACTAAAAAAAAAAAAAAATGTAGAGCCCTTAGCCTCATCCAAACGTTCTAACTTCTACATCTTAAAAAAGCTGTAACAGTCGTGCTGGATGTTTTTATTGCACAGGAGCCTAAAGGATCAGGCGTGACATTATTACACTACTGGTAATAGTTTATTATATGTTTACAAGCGTCCTTTCACATGCATACATGTATAGGACTACGAGTGGGGTTCACACACACACTCAAATATGTATGAGTGTCATTATTATATGCGACAGTGGGATTATTATACATAATAACTGTTATATAACGTCAAACTCTAAACCACAGTTTAACGTCCCCTAAAGTCCATGTCTCTAAGTCCTAAAATCCAAGTTTCCTGTCTTCACAAGACGACACCTCGATCAAACTTTGACGACGTCTTTACGGTAAGAACCCGAAGTCAACAGTAAACTTATTAATACAAATCGATTGTTGGCAGCATTTAGAAAGAATTATTCAAGCAAGGGATTAGACAATCGATAAATTATCTAATCAGTTAATCAGTAAATTAATGATCTATAAATACAACGGTCTGTCGATCAATGCTTTTATTAAATCTGTTATTATTATTACTATTAATTCTTATTAATTACTATATAAGTAATATTATAAAAGTCAACTCATAGCAGCGTTATGGACGACATCGATCCTAACCGTTAGACAATAAAGGCTTAGAAAAATAATGCAACAACAATAAATCAGTCAGGTTTTGACTAACTATAGTACATAATAATTCCTAAACAACATAAGTTATCAAGTAAGAACACAAAAGCACTAAATAATAAATATATAACTACAAAGATGATTCCCAATATATTACCGCATCTGTAGATTCAGTATCGAAAGCAGTGTGATCACGGTACATCTACAGTGTCTCAACTTCACTATCAAAAGCATTATACTTATATTCTGTCTCAGAGCAAGAAGTGTTTCATTAAATCTATTACTATAGAGAACAATTGAAAGAAAATAAACCATACCTTGCTGCCAAAGTTGTCTCCAAAAGGATCGAAGCCGAAAGGATCATTGGACACAGGCGCAGCATGATTCTGATCATTCACCCCGTTAACGTGAGGCTCAGAAGCCTGGTCTGAGCTGACGGGGTCAAAGTTCACCAGGGAATCCATCACCTAGGGCCCCTGGTATCACTTGAAATCGTAGTAGGGATACTTTTCCCAACCGGCTGGATTAACAACAAAACCTCTCTTGAAATTATTCTGCACTAATTAATTAACAGATGAAATTGTAACGTATGAGGTCTTACTTTTAAGGTAATGTTAGTTATACTGAGTTAAAGATATTCAAACGTTGTTAGATAGTTTCTGCAATAAATAAAATACACATTTAATTCAATAAATTGTGCATAAGAATATATTTTAGGCGCAAGATAAAATGAATACTATCAGGGCAGTTCCAGAAAATCCCAAGCAACAGAAAATATAATCATTTACATAATTGAGCTAAGAGCTTCAATAATATCAAACAATTTGCGAGATAGGCCTATGGAGGGTCTAAGAGGTCAAACCTGAAAATTAGAATGAGAGAATAAGCAAACGGAAAATATACGACAGAAAGAAAGACATAGATACATAAAACAGAGAAAATTCAAGATAGAGAAGGTAACATCATCTCTAACTATTCCCAATAACCAAATATTTACAGAACTAAAAAATATTGCAACTCTTGAACAAATAATATCCCGAAAATCACAAATTATTCACAAAATAAATATTAATAAATTTAAAATAATAAAATTACAGAAATACTTCTTAGACCTGTGTTACAAATGGACCTATTAAACCTATCTCACTTCCTTCAGGCCCCTTTTATCTAAATAACTAAATATCGACGTACAGGAATTTTTTTTCAAAAACGGCACGTTTCGTGCTGTTTTTTGTTGTCCCAGAAAATAGCAGTGTTTTAATTTTTGTCATGATTCATATAGCAACAGTGTGTATTCAGACCAGGATCTGTCAAATGAAACTCGATACAATTCAAATTATTTTAAAATTCCAAGCAAAATTAGTCACGTAGGCCTACTATAACTTGTGAATAATAGAATATGACGTATTCTTGCGCACACATATACCGCATACATCCTACAGTATTTAAGAATCGAATCGGTTTAAATAAACATCAAAGTTACGCGGCAGTGACATTACACCTGTGAATAGCCAACCAGAAATGTGGTAAATCATCTTGCAGCTAATACTTCAGTGTGATTAATGATCCTGCATAATAAATAGCTATAACTGGTTGCTCACAGTGCTGGTAGAGGTTTTGATTAAACCTGGCTCGAGCAAGCTTTGACCCTGCGCATGCGCTAAACAAGATTTTAGGATGCAACTGTGAAAACCATTTTGCCAATTATAATTCGATCACGAGCTCGATGCGTACTTGATGTATTTATGTTATTGCTAACAAGAAAACTGGAGAAGTGAACAAACAACTTGCCAAAGACGCAGGCAATATTAAGAAGCAAGCTTCACAGGCGAAATTTACTACGAAACACTCAACTACATTAGTACATGAATTCTAGCACTAGTACAATTATACTACTATAATAAATACATAAACTTACACCGTTTCAATTGTTCCTATTCTTAAGTGCAGGTTTGCCTTTCAGTCTAAACGAGTAATAGCCTATGCCGCAATAGAATATTAACTCATCATCATCATCGTTTTCCCTTAAATCCAAGTCTAATCAGGGTCGGGATTGGACCTTCTCCAATCCTCTCTGTCCCACACCATATCATCAGTCAATCCCCTATTTCTCATGTCCTTCTAGCAATATAATATTAACTAACTCTTATTATTAACTAACTTTTATTCATTAGCTACTATTTGTGTTAAAAATAATTATTACATAATTTGATTACATCGTTTCTAAACGACTCCTATTCAGCATCGAAATGAGCTAATATATAACGTAAGCCATACCTGATAAGTACTGTAAATACTATAATTAACACTTCAACATACTGAATTAGTATAAATTAAGAATTATTTACCAATAGCATATACTGATCCTAATGCTTTTTAAAAGTACTAATGCTACTGTTATAATAATTCCCATAAAAGTAAAAATAGTAATATAGCACATTAGTCCTATAGTTATAGACATACGTCTCTGCCAGGCATAGCGTCTAACAGGTAAGGTTGTGCTAACAAAGCAGTTGTGCTTTGAGACAGAAGCTATGAGTAACGAGTGATCGTGTGATTAGTAGCAGCCTAAACGTGCTCCAACAACAGCTGTCTTATTAGAAGTCTAACGTACTACAACAACAGCTGTCTTATTAGCAGCCTAAACGTGCTACAACAACAGCTGTCTTATTAGAAGTCTAACGTACTACAACAACAGCTGTCTTATTAGCAGCCTAAACGTTCTACAACAACAGCTGTCTTATTAGCAGTCTAAACGTTCTACAACAACAGCTGTCTTATTAGCTGTCTAAACGTTCTACAACAACAGCTGTCTTATTAACAGCCTAAACGTGCTACAACAACATTGCAAACGTGCAAAACGTGCAAACGTGCTAACGTACTACAACAACAGCTGTCTTATTAGCAGCCTAAACGTGCTACAACAACAGCTGTCTTATTAGAAGTCTAACGTACTACAACAACAGCTGTCTTATTAGCAGCCTAAACGTTCTACAACAACAGCTGTCTTATTAGCAGTCTAAACGTTCTACAACAACAGCTGTCTTATTAGCTGTCTAAACGTTCTACAACAACAGCTGTCTTATTAACAGCCTAAACGTGCTACAACAACAGCTGTCTTATTAGAAGTCTAACGTACTACAACAACAGCTGTCTTATTAGCAGCCTAAACGTTCTACAACAACAGCTGTCTTATTAGCAGTCTAAACGTTCTACAACAACAGCTGTCTTATTAGCTGTCTAGACGTTCTACAACAACAGCTGTCTTATTAGCTGTCTAAACGTTCTACAACAACAGCTGTCTTATTAGCAGTCTAAACGTTCTACAACAACAGCTGTCTTATTAGCAGTCTAAACGTTCTACAACAACAGCTGTCTTATTAGCTGTCTAAACGTTCTACAACAACAGCTGTCTTATTAGAAGTCAAACGTACTACAACAACAGCTGTCTTACTAGCAGCCTAAACGTTGTATAACAACAGCTGTCTTACTAGCAGTCTAAACGTTCTACAACAACAGCTGTCTTACTAGCAGTCTAAACGTTCTACAACAACAGCTGTCTAATTAGCCGTCAATGATCAAAATAGGAGAGCGAAATCCAACCCCTCTCTAAGAAGGCCCAAGAATTTGTGAATTAACCTTGATATAAATTTGACCATTTTGCTATAATCATCATCATCATCATTATCATCATCATCACCACCATCATCATCATCATTATCATCATCATCATCGTCATCATCACCTTCCCTTGAATCCCAATAAAGCTAGAGTTGGGATAAGAATAAACTTTCTCCACGCCTCTCTGTCTCACAAAATATCATTAGTCAATCCCCTATTTTTCATATCTCTCTTTAATCATCGCATACCACGTAAGTTGTGGTCTACTTCTCTCTATCTTAACCTCCACCTTCTTCCTCTTAAAATTCTTCATTGCATTCGCCTCTGCCTTTCTCACTATATGGTCCTACCATAGCAATCCGGACTGAACTAATCTATCCATAATCCCCTCAATATTCAAAATCACTCTTGCATACTCACGTTCCATTCTATTCTTACAATATATAATTTTTCCACATATTAGACACAACATTCTCATCTCTGCCACATGCAATCTCTGCTCCTGTTCCCTTTTTAGTGCCCAACACTATGCAGTGTATGCATCATTATATCATTACTGGCCTATCCACGGATCTATAGAATTTACATTTCTGTCTTAGTAGTCGCCTAAACCTCCTTTTTTTAATTCCCTTTACTTTGGACTGTTTTTCTGGATTTTGGAATTTGCACAGTTTTTGGTCCTTCTTTTTGCTCGCCGGCTTGATTTTGTCTCAATAGTGCTTGATGTTGTCATTGATGACTGTAACACACTAATTGTTGTTATTATTATTATAAGTATTCTCCTATCACAAGCATTCTACTACCCAATCTGCACTTTGCTCACACAGCCTGGATTCTGCTAGTAACCTCTTTGTGACCATTTTGTTTAAATTAGCATAATTTCTTATTTTGAAATAAAAATAAAAATATTTCTTCTTTTGCATTTCTTATGGCCATATTCAGAGAATAGAATAACCGCAATTTAGTGGTGGCTTAAAGCACAAAATAGTCAAAAATTGGGTATTAAGACATAAGCTTATTCCGCAGATTAGTATCGCTACCACTCTTTTCGGTGGTTCACCCCTTAGTTTAGGTAGTCCATAGTTTAAGAAGTGAAATTCTAGTTCTTTTGAGTAAGCTAATAGGTCGATCAACCTGACTGACAGCGCTGTCATTGGCTGGCCGAATGATAGAATTTTGGCAGTTTTATATACGAGCATTTAAAGACCTACAATTGCACAAGCATACAAAGCACTTAGCTAGATCACAGTTGATCAGTCTCGCTCTCTCTCTCTCTCTCTCTCTGCCTACACAGCCTAATGGCAGGTCCATGGCACAAAGCAAAAGCAAAAGCTGGTAAAGCTAAGGTTAACGTCAGTTTTCTCACTTGAAAGCGATGAAAGTGATAAAAAACTAAAAGCTTAACTGATTATTAAAAGGTTTAAAATTAATGATTTACAGAGTCATATAATTACGTAATTTATTAAGAGAATTTTTAGTTAGTGCCTGTATCAGACTGACAACATTTGAAACCAAAGACTTTTATAGTTGAAACAATGAGCAGAATATAGAGAGGTTATTATCCAAAGTCTAATAGACCTGTTTAAAAGATCTACTTCATATACTGTACAGTGTACATTCAACTTAAACATCTACAGGTGATCTCATACAGAAATAAATATCATACACTTAAACACATAAGCGCATATACATTCATGCAAAGAACTTGAATGCTACAAGTGATAGACATTGTTCAATTCAATGAAGTACCACTTAATTAGATGCGATCTACACATAAACAGTCCAGGACCTAGAAAACACAATAAACAGGATGTGTTCTTGACTCATATTTCCTACAGACATTATAAGCTATTTCCTTAACATCAATAAACAGAGTAGCACATCAACTAAATCATTTTAGCGAGTCCTATCACTAAAGATAGTACTGATCAATACAAAGCCAAAGCTAATCCAATGAGCTTAAATTTCTTCAAAGAATGCATATTATAATAGCATGCATTATAGTGAAATGATCAAATATGTTAATGCCTATCGTTTTTAATAACACATGTTAAAAACGTTAGGCAATTTTCTACTTTTCATATAACCAGTCCTGTGAATGTCAGAAATTTTACTCTCAGATCAGCGCGACTGAGAATCAAACCCACGAGAGTTCCATTCACCTCAAGATCTGTCATTTAAAATTTTATGGCATTACCTGATGTCTCTAGCCACTGCTCTATTGAGACATTCCTAAAATGTATAAAGTCAATATACATTTACAATATATATATAATATTAAAAATGTTGGTTATAAAATCTGAAAACAAAACGAACGGTAAGCTACTGAAGAAAGAACTAATCATGAGTTGGATGAACTCGTAGTATGCAAGATAAATTGTGATAAGCGTGATAAAAATAGATATTAAAAGCTTTCATGCAGTTATTGTACTCTAATTGGCTTAATGATTTCTGCCATTCTGCAATTTATTTCAAAAGTTTCTACCATATCTGACATTGCTTATCCAGACTGATACCCACAGATCAAAGCCATGAATTAATCCTAATCGGTACCTTAACTGTAAGTTAATAACACCAACCCCATTAGGCACAGTTCGGGCAATTTTTTGACAAGATTTATTTTTAAATTAAATGTTTTAAAGTATTAAGTGTAGGTCTCTACATCCAAATATCTATAATACCTCGAAAATTTAGTGTGCCCAGAATATTTTTTATGAATACACTAAGTTTACTTAAATGTTCATCGACTCGAGTAAAAAATGGATCATATTCCACGCAGCATAATTAGGCAATATAATACAACACCTAGAAGATTGTGTATTTATATTAATATATTAAAAACATCCGCTATACAATATTTGAAGTAATTCACTTACAGAGTGTTTAATTGGTTAAAGCAGAATTAATAGTATTTAGCTTATTTCATTTTAATTAAATAACATTATACAACATTATGTGAACATAAACAACACTAATTAGGGGCGTGACAAATATGCACAATTCGACATCTCGCCGATTTTTAAAAACATGAATTCATTTTTGTGATATGGAATAATGACACAAATTGTCATTTACAACGATTACAAAACAATTCATAATTACATTTATATCATTAATATGTAATATATATTGAATTGCTACTACAATTTAGGAAAGATAGAATTTTAGTTTCAGGTATTAGAGAGTATTCAAATGATCTAGGGCGAATTAAAATTTTTAACGGATATTATGCATTTTGAACACCTGGGGAAAGTGCTACCACGGCAAAATCGTGCATAAAGAACTCTTCAAAATCTAATTCATAAAAATGTCAACATTCAACATCTTTGGTCTTCACTTTGTTCTAGTACATTGCATCAAAATACCCTGGTTGTGAAACTGTGGGTAACGTTATGATATTTTTAATGGTTTATCGATTGTCATTATCGTATTTCATAGGCGGTTGAAAGCTTTTCCTATCCACCAAATGTCCACGAACTGAGACCAACAAGTACCCTTCCTTCAACTTATTATCCCGGATTTTGACCCGCACCTTTCATGGACCCCCACTCTGCTCATCGGTTTTGATTTGGTTCCACAGTACTCGATGATGTTATGGACAACAGTAGCACTCTAATCGACCGTTGTTGCTGTTGATTAATTCCGAGTTTTATTGAACTTTCATAGTTATACATGTAGATTCTCTTCCAAACTGATCCTGGCCGAATAAAATCTACGACGAAAAATGTACGACAGGAGCAGAAATGGATAGAACATGTAAAGCGGTCTAGATGACCGGACATGACACCGTTATAGAAATTGTCGGAGGTTCTTAAGCAACCTGTTTTATACCCTATAAACTATACTTAGGAGTTTGGGCACGAGAGATTAAAACGCGAAGATATGTTAAAAGCTAAAGAAGTATTAGCTAAGCCACATTGAACATAGCCAATACACCACCATGACCATGAACGATCATATGCGTGTATTGTAGAAATGTGCATTAAAACTGTATAAATTTGAATTATTTATGCAGTATTTATCAAATACTAATTGTGAATTTTTGGGTGTTATCATACGGATCTCTATCTACTGTAGACTGGTGTTACTAGTTACAACTTCTTAACTTAGGTTTAATTCACTAAAATAAGTTAATATATTAAGTATATATGGCTAACCAAAATCTGACAGCATGTGGCTTCGCGAATGGTTGTCCTTTAGAACGGTTATCATTGCTTTAAATTTGTATACATATGTATAAATCTTTCTTGAAAACCTCTGTGGTTGAAATAACCTTGTTCAAGTAAAGTAATAAATTAAAGATAGGTATGAAAAATAAACGTAACTTAAATAGACAATATAATAAAGACAAATATATATATATATTAAATATCAAATTTAATCTTGAGAATGACGAGTGTCTACAAAGTGACGTCTAATAGAGATCAGTGGAGGAAGAGGGTTGTATAGACTACTCGAGTGTCCACAAAGTGACGCCTAATAGAAATCAGTGGAGGAAGAGGGTTGTAGAGACTACTCGAGTGTCCACAAAGTGACGCCTAATAGAAATCAGTGGAGGAAGAGGGTTGAAAAGACTACTATATATATATATATATATATATATATATATCTTTTCTATCTCTCTTTTCCATCCAGTGTCCATGAGCAGCGACCTGCGCCTAAACCAACTTTTCTTTAACTCCCTTTACTTTGGACTGAATTTCTGGATTTTGGAATATGCACCGTTTTTTGACCTTCTTTTTTTTGCTCGCCGGCTTGATTTTGTCTCAATAGTGCTCGATGTTGTCATTGATGACTGTAGCACTCTAATTGTTGTTGTTATTATTATTATTATTGTAGAGACTAATCGAGTGTTCAAAAAGTGACGTCTAATAGAGATCAGTGGAGGAAGAGGGTTGTAGAGACTACTCTAGTGTCCACAAAGTGACGCCTAATAGAAATCAGTGGAGGAAGAGGGTTGAAAAGACTACTCGAGTGTTCACAAGTGACGTCTAATAGAGATCAGTCTGGCGTACACAAAGTGACGTCTAATAGCGCTCTAAGAAGGATAAATATATAGTATCCTTCTTGCTGCATCGGCCATTACCATTAGTATTCCCATATGCTGTGGCCTCGATATCTAATTAGAGTTATATTATTGATATTTCTTTGTTTCCGTTCGGTATCTAAGATTAGCGATCTACTACAGTAAACCTCCTTGTAATGGCGTGAAAGTATCAATTGAATGCAGCCTGTTCGAAGTAGGTTTGTGATTACGACAGGTTGTTGAAACTGATTACTAATAATATCATGTGAAATTTAGATAAGTATATGATTGATCCTTTTCTAATAACATAAAAAAAGAAATGACGGTGTCAGGATTTGTATGTAGTTACAAAATGAAGTTGTTTGATTCATAGTATAAGATAGATTCAAAAGTTATACATTATGTATTTTCTGTTATGAATTCGATGTATGAGCTGTATTGTGTATCGTTTACTACATTGTACACTGTGTTTTTTTTATAACTGATACCCAAACTATTTTTAAAATAAAATCGTAAGGAGTTGACCGCGATTCTTAAAATTTACAGTATTTAATCAGCAATCAATTCTACCAAACATGGAGAAATTTCGTTTGAATATCTTTAATAATGTGAAAGTTATAGTCTCGCGAATAGGAGTGGGGTCATAAGAAATTTCCAATACAGGATTACAGGCATGTTACATGCAGCGTAAAACTATAAAAATAATAGCGAACACGTCACAAAATTGCAGCTAATGCTGTTTTGAAGAGCAATCACTTCTTTGCAAAATGACGTAAAATACGTGCTGATATGTTCTTAATTGACAAAGTTATTGAACTTTTTATTCATGCATTGCATGAAGAGAATAAACGAATAAGTTACTTAACTGTGGCGCTAGAGGACGCCGCTGCAGTGGCTTCGGTGATTAGTTGTACCCAGACATGCAATGCGTGCATTAAAAGTTCAACAACTTTTTCAAATAAGAACATATCAGCACGTATTTTACGTCATTTTGCAAAGAAGTGATTGCTCTTCAAAACAGCATTAGCTGAAATTTTGTGACGCATTCGCTATTAATTTTATAGAGATAGTTTTACGCTGCATGTTACACGCCTGTAATCCTGTACTGGAAATTTCGTATCTGACCCCACTGCTATTCATAAAACTATAACTTTCACGTTATTAAAGATACTAGAACGAAATTTCTCTCTGTTTTGTAGAATTGGCTGCTGGTCAAGTGCTGTAAATTTCAGGTACATCGGTCAACTTCTTACGACTTTATTGGTAAAACAATTTGGGGTATCAGTTATAAAAAACACAGTGTAAAATCGAGTCAGCAAGAACAATGCGGTTATTATAAAAGCAGAGGTTTAGTTTAGATATGTTAGTCTGAAAATTTGTTAACCTGAGCGTGATCGTTATGGAGTAGATGATTAAAATAAGTATAAATAAATCAGATTAATCATATCAATCCATTAATTTAAAAGAAATAGGGCAGGCCAAAGAAAAATCACCCCAGAAGCCACATTTCCGAAGCCAAAAGCTACATCACCTTTGGATAGCTTACAAGGCTGAGCAAAAGGATAGTTTTTGATCGATAGAGTACTCCATCTGGAGTTTGAAAGATGAATATGACAAGAATTATGTACTTTGGACTTGCCATACGCAAAGAATACCAGAGCGAAACCGAAATGGTTTGGAAAATACCGACATTTTAGTGACATCACTACACAGAAGCTCCTAGATCCAGTAAAAAAATTACAAAAATTTACTTACGCAACACGAAGAAACAATTTTCCGTTGTATTTTTATACGAACTCTTACTCTACATCTTGTTCCTTGTAAACTTAAAACAGCAAAATACTTAATTAAAGTAATTACAGTAGCTAAATGAAGACGTCACAAATACGAACATAATAGTAAAACCACAATATCAACCAATGCCTACCAACGGTACGTTCAACACAACACCACGATGCTTAATTAAAATGTACTCACATTCCTCGACAATATCTCTGCAGATAAAATGATGACAGAGAAAGCACAACTAAAACAGTTCCAAGATATAAATGTTGAGAAAGAGACGATAATTTTTCCTTAAATCCCACCCTTATAACGCAACAGTTATCGTTTAAGCAAGAAGTGATTGAGATTTCGATCACACAGCGAAAAGTCATAGCATCCTTTAGAATAATAAAATATAAACGGCATAAGTCCACTTCAAAAATATTCTTAAAGGTTGATACATTCAGGTTATTTTTTAACCAAAGAAAGGATGTAAAATTGTTAAAAACTTGTTACATTTTAGAGAAAAACATCATCATAAGAGATTTACAGAAAGCAGATAATTTAAAGTTAACTGAACCCATCAATTGTCAGTAAACTTCTACACGTTGTACTTCTTCACTGGCCAAATGCGCACAAAAACAAGTAAGAAATTGAAGATCTGCAGAACCTCACAATTACAACAGTTAACAAGCTAGACTAAAACTAATTTAACGTGAAATATTCTTATCATTCAAGCTAATATTTGCCTTTAGCAGAGGACTAGCCAAATTTACACAACTCAATCAGCTGCAATTCCACTTAAACTAAACACTACAGCAAGTATAGCAAGGAAAATGTATAGGTACCGGTAACGATAACTCTACCATCACCTTGAGAGGCACCTCTCGACTTGTACAGCAAAGAAACAATTTATTAATTAAACTTTCAGTCAAATACTTTGTAAATTTTTTAGTTAAATGAAAAATACAAAAAAACTTATCAATACCAGGAACAGGTTTCACTTAGGTACTGTGCAGAAAGAAAGAAACAAAATACAATGTCTGATGTAAGCGCGTAAGGTAACAGCATGACGTTTTAAATGGATGTTCCTGAGATCCTGGGATCAATTCCCGGTAGAGTTGATCAGACCCGACGTCTTGAAGAGGAGCCCTTTAAGCTTCAGAACTAGACGTTAAACGCACATTTAAGAAAAGAAACAAAAATGCCGACTAAATAAGATATCAATAGATTAGAGAATAAATCTAACTTCAACAGAAATACGGGCATTCTCAGACACCGATAAAGCCTAAACGCACACATAATACAGACAGCAAATTGTAAATGAATGAGGCAACATCAGCGTTGCCACAGTGATATGCACACGATATGATCAAAGAAGAAGAAAGTTTCAAGAGAATTTAATACAATATCCCGTTGACTTAGGTGACCCCAATGAGTGATCAATATATAAAACAATTATAGTCGCAACTTTGCGTGCTTTGATTGCCTATATTTTTCCTTTCTAGCTATCCAGGTAAGAAATTAATTAAGAGGAGGCATCCAAAATTTAATTAAATGATAAAAACTGACTTATAGAAAGTTATCAACCCTTTTTTGAGTTGATTTGTTCATTTTTAGTTTGCATATTCATTTTTTAGTTTGTACTTTTATGCATACATGATGGGTGATCAACTAGATAGGTTTTTTTAAACCTCTTTGACGGCCTAGTTTGTGTGCATATTTGAGTGTATTTTTGAAATAAACATAGTTCTCTCTCTCTCTCTCTCTCTCTCTCTCTCTCTCTCTCTCTCTAAGACTGATGATGAAACTATAAACATAAAAGATTTAAAATTTCTATAAAGATCTCATAAGTCAATATTACTGGAGATAGAAGATTTACAGATCTCGCTAATCAAACGTCAAATCGAACATAAAAACCTTTCAAACAATCAGCAGACGTTGAAATAACAAAGCCAAGGCTCGTTTTACAAGGTCTGACGATAGACGATACGTGTAAGTTTACTAACAATATATCAATAGAGTATACAATCTCTCGAATGAAACAAATAGGAAACAATGTTTGTAGTGTTGCGTTATGTTAACTTTGTTAATGCGAAGTCATAACCAGAAGTTTAGAAATGACTTTAGTATAAACAATGACCTCAAGGTGACCACTCTCCTGATTAAGAGTGAAATTCGTTGAATTTCCCCCCCCCCCCCCCCGACTTAATCTGAGTGCATCGATATTCTCACTGTCATCACAGCATCGACTTCTATGTTCGGTGTCAATGCCAGATATGATCTTACTTGTAGGCGAGATGATTTAAAATTTTTTCTAAAGGTTTCAGAAAGTTGTCATTAATTTCTGATTACTTTTTATTTATTTCCTACATAGTTTATGTAAATTTTTCAAATGTATGCGCCTAGAATCCTTTTTAAACTGAAAAGTCAAATGTGTCTAAATTCTCTTTCCCCTGACTTTTTTCATTTCCATGAATTTTCCCTAACCACTTTCAAATTTCCTGATGTTAGAGGAAGAGTGGTCACCCTGTGTAACATCAGTAGACAATCAAATCACACAGTTCACGTTCACTAATAACAATGAATATCTGAAGTGCCAAGTATCAGGAAAGACGAGCAATATAACTAAATGTAAGAAGCAACAATCGCAATATGGCGACTATGTCCAATACACTTGCTTGCGATGAATTCAAACAATCACAATATGGCAGCAGTGTCCCATACACTTGTTTGCGATGCAATCAAACAATCACAATATGGCGACAATGTCCAATACACTTGTTTGAGATGAATTCAAACAATCACAATATTTTTATTTATTTAGATCATCAAAAAGGGTCATTCAACCCTGTACAGTTTACAAGCAATGCAAACAAACAAGTACATGCAATAAGTGAGCCCAATTTAAATGTGAACCATGGTGAATTTAAAACGAAAATATAAAGTAGAAATTAAAGAATTGAAATAAAGAAATTCAAAATAAAGAAAATTAATGATATTAGGTAGGCATAATTATACATTTAAGATCAGTATCATTAATAACTATTTAATAAGTACTGACGAAGATTAATATTGAAACAGTTAACGGAACGAGATGATCGTAAATTAGGTGGAAGGGATAGCCAGTATCTAGGGCCGCAATATACTTGTTTGCGATATACTTGTACAGCGATATACTTTTCGCGGCAGAGGGTTCTGAACGACGGTATAGTAAATTCCGAAACTTGTCGAAATTTATAAACAGAATTTACAACATTATTATAATAACATTATTATAATAGCAACGAATAGTAGTAACATGAAGGCATATCATTATGAATAAGTTTATACAGAAGTACGCAACAGCAATGTTTATGAATATCACTTAACTTTGAAATTTTAAGTTCTTTAAATATATTGTTCGTATGACTACGAAACTCTGCATGTTGAATTATTCTAATTGCTCGTTTTTGGAGTACTATCAATTCGTTGAGCAAGGTTTTAGAAGCGTTCCCCCAAACAATATTACAATAAATTAGATGCGGATGTATTAGACTGTAGTATAAATTTAACATACAATGTTTAGGTAACTTCGTTTTAACCCGATGGAGTAATCCAATGGATTTGGCTAATTTTTGTGCAGTACAAGAAATATGATATTGCCATGATAATTTTTCATCAAAAATCACTCCCAAAAATTTAGTCTTATCTATTCTAGAGATGTTGATATCATCTATGTATATGTGAAAATTTTCAGAATCATTGTTATATTTGTATTTATACCCAAATAGCATGTAATTGGTCTTTTTGTATATTTAGGGATAATCTATTCGCTTTAAACCAGTCAGAGAGTGTTAGGAGTTTCAAAATATCAGGGTTTGTGCAGATAATATTTGTATCATCTGCAAATAATATGAAGGTAAGAATTTTACTAATCTCGGATATGTCATTGACATAAAACAGAAACAACAAAGGTCCCAATATTGAACCTTGTGGGACACCACATTGAATAGTTCTATAATTTGATTCTGAATTATTATATAACATAATATGGCGGCAATGTCCAATGCACTTGTTTGTGAAGTGATCAAACAATCACAATATGGCGGCAATGCCCAATACACTTGTTTGCGATGAATTCAAACAATCACAATATGGCGGCAATGTCAAATACACTTGTTTGTGAAGCGATCAAACAATCACAATATGGCAGCTGATTTGCCTGCACTGTTAATGTGACGCTTGCATAGTATAATTGTATTATTAAACATATTACATTTTAAAGGTATTAATTAATACAATATGAACAATAGAAATGTTCTGGTGGAATGGAAGAGTAGGTAACTTAAAACACAGTCAAACATAGCTCTTTCTACTAAATAGGACCTCCTCAAAAATATAAATATCTTTGCTTAATACGCCATACAAAATAAATTAAAGTACAAAATACTCCATGGCGATCAATGTACTACTAGTAGTCTTGAACAACAACAACAAACAACAATCTTGATGAGTTGTTGTTGCTGCTGCTGTACACAATTGTTCACAAAACGAGTGCACAATTCAGGCTGCACACAAGCTGTGCACACTGAACACAGCTCACTTGCCAAGTGTAGGGAACTCATCGGGCAGCAGTGCGTGGTTACGACAGGTTGGGCACGTGCTCTGCTCCTTGAACCACTTCCTCACACACTGAAACATACACACACACGTCACTATAGACATACTGAAACATACACACGCACACACACACACACACTGACACATTCACACAGGTCATTACACACACTGAAACACACACACACGTTACTATACACACTGAAACATACAAACACACACACACGTCATTACAGACACTGAAACACATACACACACGTCACTACAGACACACACTCAAACACACACATACACGTCACTACAGACATAAGGGTAGTGGTAATTACACATACACGGAAACACATACACACGTCATTACAGATATAAGGGTAGTAGTAATTACAAACACACACACATCACTACAGACATAAGGTTAGAACTAATTACATACACACTGAAACACACACACACACACAGTTCAAGACACACATAAAGATAGTAGCACTCGTACATGTACTGAAATATACACATAATTCAATTTACACCAGGTACTACTTACGCATTCAGTGTAACATGCACAAAGATCTCGAATCTGAGTGTCTCACAAGAGAAAGACACTAGAGACTAGCAGACAAACCTCTAGATGATAGACTGTCTATAGACTAGCAGACAAACCTCTAGTTGATAGACTGTCTATAGATTAGCAGACAAACCTCTAGATGATAGACGTGTCTAGTGACTAGCAGACAAACCTCTAGATGATAGACGTGTCTAGACACTAGCAGACAAACCTCTAGAGACTAGCAGATAGACCTCTAGATGATAGACTGTCTATAGACCAGCAGACAAACCTCTAGATGATAGACTGTCTATAGACTAGCAGACAAACCTCTAGATGATAGACGTGTCTAGAGACAAGCAGACAAACCTCTAGATGATAGACCGTCTATAGACTAGCAGACAAACCTCTAGACGATAGACGTGTCTAGACACTAGCAGACAAACCTCTAGATGATAGACGTGTCTAGAGACTAGCAGACAAACCTCTAGATGATAGATGTATCTAGAGACTAGCAGACAAACCTCTAGATGATAGACGTGTCTAGAGACAAGCAGACAAACCTCTAGATGATAGACCGTCTATAGACTAGCAGACAAACCTCTAGATGATAGACGTGTCTAGACACTAGCAGACAAACCTCTAGATGATAGACGTGTCTAGACACTAGCAGACAAACCTCTAGAGACTAGCAGACAAACCTCTAGATGATAGACGTGTCTAGAGACTAGCAGACAAACCTCTAGATGATAGATGTATCTAGAGACTAGCAGACAAACCTCTAGATGATACACGTGTCTAGACAATAGCAGACAAACCTCTAGATGATAGACGTGTCTAGTGACTAACAGACAAACCTCCAGATGATAGACGTGGCCACAGTCTAGCTTAGAGATCTTCTGCAGTGACAGCTCCTCGTGACAGATTATACAACAGTCATCCAGGTCATCTTTCTCTTCTAGGACACTTCTAGAGGAAGCTATTAATTAAATTAATTATACAATTACTTAAGATTAGTTTAATAATTACAATTATAATTCTCTCTCTCTCTCTCTATCTCTCTCTCTCTCTAGTGCTCTCTCTAGGTGCATGGTACATATTCCCACTCACATGCTGCTTTTCACGCTTCATAAAGAGCACACTAAGCCTTATCCACGCCTTAATATTGTTTATAGCTTGGGAATAATACTTCTTCTGAGGTGGTTTAACATTGCCTTCCTCAGTTCTATAATGGATTAACTGCCATTTAATCCTGGGGAAAAATTTAAGGGTGAGGTGGGTCCCCTCTACCTTCCTCAGCTCCTGTCTCAGTCTATCATTGACACGAGGCAGCTTGTTTGCGGTTGCCCCTATTCTGCAGTGGTCCTAACCACACCTGGGCTCAACAAGGGGAATAATTAAAATTATAATTACATTCCTATTCAATGCAATCAGGTGTAACAAAAAAAACTTACAAACTTATGACCAAGCATGATCTCGCCATAGTCACAACGACGGCGTCAGATATTAAAAGTGAGTGATGCTGTAGATGGCAGATCTCTGTAGCACAATTCTAGATTCAGAGTAAAATAATAAAGTGAATACATTGTAGTGAAATGAACAACTACGTTGATATCTATCACTTTTTAAGAAATAGGAAGAAGAGTTGGATAGCACACATTCTAAGGGGGGGGGGGGGGTCTATTAAAAGAGGTCATAGAAAGGAAGGAAATAGAGGCAGAAGCAGGCCGAGATTAGGTATGTAAAAAGCTGGTAAAGCTAAGGTTAACGTCAGTTTCCTCACACGAAAACGACGTCAGTGATGGGCGTGCCCAAGATTTGAACCCTGCACATACTGATCTGCGGTCGAGTATCTTATTGACTTGGCCACTGGCTCCAGCCAGATAATTGTATGTTAGATGATTTAATGACCCACTCATATGTGGACAGGAAGATGAAATAGATCCATAAATCAGGTCATTGATCTGGTCATAGGTCAGGTCAGAGATCCGACCATAGATAGGTCACAGGTCAGGTCAGAGATCAGACCATCGATAGGTCATAGGTCAAGCCACAGAGAGAACAAATAACGTCACATTACTGTACAACTGCACTGAACAAACCTGTAGCTGAGGCGCCTCGACCTCTAGCAGCTACAGCAGCTGTTTTTCCTGGCCTAGCTCTTAGCTGCTCAGCTGCTAATATCCCTGCAGTTCTATCCAAACCAGCTGCCACGTCAGCTGAACCAAATCTAGTCCCAGCTGCTACCGGTGTAGCAGATCTAGCCCGTGAAGCTACAGCAGCTGCAGCGTTACGAGGGACAGCAGCTGTGCTAGCTGGCACCTTGCTCTCTTCATTATTCAGCATCGCAAATTTGATGCCCTTCATGCGTCCCATACCTGCCCTTCTAGAAGAGTCATTGGCTCCTAAACTCTGCACGTAAAATAAATCAATCAATTAATCAATCCATTATTAGAGGACTTACACTATTATCCGCTAATTTAATAGCAAAAGACATGAATTTTTGATTGGAATATTACGAACATACAAAGATATTTTGAGGGTTTATTTAGATAGTAGTTCATTAACCATAATTAAATTAATTATACCTGTAGTTAATTAATAGCTGTAGGATCAAATTATAGATAATGAAAGCTAACAAGAAAGAGAATCTATAACTACTTGCACTCATTTCACCACTAGAAGCCTGATATCATCATGAACTTATCACCACTACTAGCTAATTAGTCATTCAACCTACGAATACAAAAAATGCATTACGTAGAAATTAGGTTATGCCTAATGAATAGCAGCATTGTATAGTGAAGTTTTGTTGAACAGAAACAGCAGTACCAGCTTTTCATATTTAACTTCAGTTATTATTTAAGTTTACTTCAATCTAGAAGTTAATTATTTTTGACGTCCCTGACATTTCCTTATGGCGAGGATCCGGACGTTAAACTCTTATTGATTGATTGACCCTAGTTAAACTAGGATTCAAGAGAAGATGATGCTGATGATAAGCAATAAGACCACTCACATCAGTTGAGGATGATGGCACACCCAAATGAGTCAAGTCAAAGTCGTTGTCTAACGCCGATGACATTTCTGAACTAAAAACAGCGCTCTTAGTTGACTGACCAAACCCGTTGACAACTGATCCTGATGAGGTTTGAACACCAGATCTCTGCAACAAACCACCAATCATAACCACTCCTCCACCAGCACTACCAGATGACACTGCAGGATTGGAAGATCTGCCAACTGTTGCCTCTGTCTTAACAACTGAAGCAGGCCCTACTGGCTGCTTCAGCAGCGACTCAGAACCAGTTACTACTGGATTTAACTGACTTGAAGAACTGGTTGAAGGCAGTTGAGACCGGTTTGAAGAACTGGTAACATACAGGTGTGACTGGTCGGAAAAACTTGCTGCAGCCGCACGTGGCATAAACACAGAGCTAGCAGCAGACAGCTGCAAGGAAGTAGCTGGCTGTGAGCTAGCAGCAGAGAGCTGTGAGGCTGTAGCTGGCTGAGAGCTAGCAGCAGACAGCTGCAAGGCTGTAGCTGGCTGCGAAGTTTCTGAAGCTGTTAACCTCTTAGGCTCCAAGCGATTCGTTATATAATCAGCAATGGCTCCATACGTCATACCATTCAGCTTGCCACCTTGAGATTCTCTGATTTCTTGCACAAGGCTTTCCACCAGTGCCCTACAAACAATATATAACTATTCTAAAGTTATGATTTAGTATCGATAGGTTTATTATTGATTTAGTATGTGATCGAGAAGTCTTTAGTGCAAATACTACATCATCATCATCATCATTACCAATATTGCCACTGGCGATGTTGGTAAGATATACAACCATGGATCAGTATGTACGGGGTTCAAATACTGGGCTCGACCGTCATTGACATTGCTTTCAGGTGAGGAAACTGACCTTAACATTAGCTTTACCAGATTTTTAATCATCATCATCATCTTCCCTCGAATATCAGCTTAACTAGGGTCGAGATAAACTTTTCCTTTCATTTTGGAGGATTTTGAGTGTTGGTTTGGATCTTAGTGCTCTATCATCTCTTACAACAAGTGCAGTCTACGATTGGTCTATCTTCATCAACCTGAACACAACACGGGCAATACGAATATGCTTGAGAGAGTAATAATTTTTTCCCTAAAGTTTAAATTGTAACAATTTCTCCCAATAAGCTCGTAACAGACATGTTCAGAGGACCGAAGATTCTTATTAACACGTAGAGATGTTGAAAGTAAACTAATTCAGCTCGCCAAAGAGGATAGGAGTGATATTTGTAATATTATCGCTCCTGGACAAACTACCCACTGCAGCATGAACCCGAGGAAAGGATTTACTAAATCAGAGAGTAGGGGGCGGGATTAGCGCACTCGGTTAAGCTGTGCGTCAGTTGATCGAAGTTAAGCTCCATCGCGCCGGTTAGTACTTTGTGGGCGACCAATTTGGAAGACAGAGTGTTGACAGAAAAAATCCCGAGGATGTTGGAAGGTTATTCTTGAATCCGCGCCGGCTGCTATAAGAGCGCCAACAAAAGGCAAAGATTACTATAACCATGGAGAGGAATGGAGGAAATAACGAAAACTACAAAAACAGAAACCAAGAAAGAAAACTATGTAGCACATGCAGTATGTATTGTGTGTAACTATGCGAACAAAAAGAAAAAAGAGTAATTACCTATCAACAGACGGCAGATATTTCTCGCAGATCTTATTGACAACTCTCTCGTTCTTTGGATTAGGTGGTCCTGTCGCTACACTCAATGACATAACACTCGACAGAGAATTAGCAACAACAACAGCAGCTGAGTTTGCAGCTAAGCCAGCAGCTGCTGGCATAGTCACAGCTGAGGTTCTAGAGCCAAATAACAAAGAAGCAACTTCACTGGCGCTATATTTTCTTTCAGATAACAGCTGGGCATTGCTGACAGATTGTAGATTGCCTGACAGCTGGCTGGCTAAACCTGCTGACAGCTCAGTAGTGTTCCCAGCTGCCAACAACAGCTGCTGCGATGCACTTAATCCAGTAGCTAATTGTTGTCCGCCAGCAATTCTAGTATCTGACTGTTGATCCGGTGTTAACACAGCCATTGGCTGTGGACCAGCAGTTAATCCACCCGCAAACTGCAGTCCAGCAGCTACGCTTGTTGATATCTGCTGCTGTCTTGTAGTTAATCCAGCTGCAAGCTGTTGCTGGGTTAGCCCAGCTGCAAGCTGTTGCTGGGTTAGTCCTGAAAGATGTTGCTGGGTTAGTCCAGCTGAAAACTGTTGCTGTGTTAGTCCGGCTGCTAATTGCTGATTTTGATTGAGCAATGTATTATAAGCAGCTGCTGAAGGATATAGCTGCTGCATTTGCTGCTGCTGCTGGAAGAACTGCTGCATTATATGAGGGTTTTGCATATAGGCCTGAAACTGATCTGCATTTATAGGAGCATTGGCTGCTGGAGTCTGAAATATAAAATTGATTCAAAGAATAAAGTCACGAAGGTTTAGCAAAATTATGAATTAACCTCCAGTACATCATATGACAATATCAGGGACGCCAGTAAAATCACATACTAGTACTAGCAAGAGCAAGAATAGCACAACTTATGGAAGTTTAAATCAACCATGATATACACTTAATAAACTTCTATAATAATACAATCGTAAGTGAAACTTTTAGCATAGGCAATAGCACTTTGACTATGCTAAAACAAATTAATATCGCGGCCATAAGCTTTAGCATTGTTTAATGTTTTCCAGATCAGACAATGACGAAGTAACAGTAAACACATTCAACAGATATACTAAAAATTGAGAACACAATGAACTCACTAAGCTCAAGTTAATCAAGATTTGATTGAACTTATAAATACACTACAATACATAATAAATACACTACAAAATAAAAAAATGAGGCTTCCAAATGTATATGGAAAAGTTTCATAATTAGTTATGCCTTTAACTACAAATTAGCACATCTGGGGTTCAAATCCTAGGCTCGCACGTCTCGTTATATAGTTTTAAGAGCCGAAAATTATGTCAACCCGGTTGTAAGACTTCAGCAGACTAAATATTTTAGTATTGATCTTTTATATATTATTGATGTTAATGATAAATACAGAAACAAGTACAACGTCTATAAATACAAAACCCTGTTACACGAACAAGAGATAAGCTTAGATAATAATAATAATAATAATAATAATAATAATAATAACAATAATAACAATAATAACACACATTATAGTGAAATGATAAATTACGTTGATATCTATCACTTTTTATACCACATGTTAAATCCTACAGGCAATTTTGTCCATTTTCCGTGTAGCCAGTCCAGTGAATGGCAGACATTTTACTCTCGAATCAGCACGACTGGGATTCGAACCCACGAGGGTACAATTCACCTGAGGGTCTGTCATTTAAAACTTCATGACGTTATCTACACCTCTAACCATTGCGCTACTGAGACATTCGTAGATGATATAAATAAAGAAAAACCTACAGGCAGACTGAAATGATTAGAAGAAGGCTGTTGAGATTTTGTATTAGTAACAACCCCCACCCCCAAACCTTCCATTGCTCCCCCCAACCCCCTCCGAATCTTGCTCAGTAAAGTATCGTACTCCCCCTGAAGCCTCTTATGTGCTTCTCTGAAATATATAGTCGTTAAATTAATAAATATTAAACTAACTAATTACAACATTATTTATTAAATATAAATTTATTAATAACAAAATAATTCTTAACATTAAATAATTTAATTAATATTGATTAGTTAATTACTAAACCAATTAAAGGAAAATAAATTTTCCATAACTTCCATATCAGAAGTCAATGAAGTGGTCACAGTAAGAAGTGGTCATTTAACTATAATTATGTCTTTCCCATAATTATAGTTAAGTCTCTCAAGCAAGTGTGAATGAAAGTCGTCCGTGAACGATAATTTATGTGCCAAGTTGAGTAACTCGTTCTTCAAGTAGTACAAGTGTGGACCAGATTTGTGACTTATTATTGCGAATAACATAGCCCAGTAAAAAATGTAAGACAAGACAACACTTGAGGAAATTCCACTAAGTCATAGCCAGACTTAGTAGGATATCAATCAATCAATCAATAAGAATTTAACGTCCGGTTCCTCGCCATAAGGCTATGTCAGGGTCGTCAGGGATAGGTAAAGGTCTCTAAGCAGCGTAATAGTCAGTGACATACTTAACAGAAAGCCATAAATGTAGGGTCGTGGTGCCAAAATGGATAGAACTTTATTTATTCTGCATATATTTCAATGAAATTTGAAACAAAATTGGACCTGAAAAGATTATGAAAATTTATATGAAAAAAAATCTGGTTTAGAAATTATGAAACTTTTTCTTTAGGTAGCATATATTTTGGGCGCAGTCCGTATATTGGCACATATGAAGATCCAGCGTAGAGACATTTAAGTGATGAGCCACAAGGTTAAATTAAAGCTGAAAGTTAAGATGCTCACAATTCTGCATCATACGCAGCCTTTCGCTTGTTCTCAATCTCCTGCTTAACACTGTGCAGCTGTGTGGATCTGCATCAATAACAAATCAACACTTCTGCAACAGTAACAACTAACAATAACAAATCAACACTTTTGCAATAGTAACAACTAACAATAACAAATCAACACTTCTGCAACAGTAACAACTAACAATAACAAATCAACACTTCTGCAACAGTAACAACTAACAACAATAACAAATCAACAATTCTACAACAGTAACAACTAACAACAATAACAAATCAAACTTCTACAACAGTAACAACTAACAACAATAACAAATCAACAATTCTACAACAGTAACAACTAACAACAATAACAAATCAACAATTCTACAACAGTAACAACTAACAACAATAACAAATCAACAATTCTACAACAGTAACAACTAACAACAATAACAAATCAACAATTCTACAACAGTAACAACTAACAACAATAACAAATCAACAATTCTACAACAGTAACAACTAACAACAATAACAAATCAACAATTCTACAACAGTAACAACTAACAACAATAACAAATCAACAATTCTACAACAGTAACAACTAACAACAATAACAAATCAACAATTCTACAACAGTAACAACTAACAACAATAACAAATCAACAATTCTACAACAGTAACAACTAACAACAATAACAAATCAACAATTCTACAACAGTAACAACTAACAACAATAACAAATCAACAATTCTACAACAGTAACAACTAATAACAATAAGAAATTAACAAAAGCTAACGTAGCAATGATAAATATCAATATTAGCAGTTGAGTTGATAATTAAAGTTGATACTTAGAATGCAAGAAATGCAACTTTAGGTAATATAAATCTAAAAATAGATTAAAATGACAATTTAAGAGAATTATAATCAATTACAAGTCAATTATGTTGAAAGATTCCAAATTATGCTGTACAAGGTTAAGAATATATTAATCATCTACAACACTATCGAAAGTAGGTGACAGAATAACATAAAGTATTTATAAAGACAATAAAAAATTAAG
Organism: Enchytraeus crypticus; assembly: GCA_905160935.1. Lineage (NCBI taxonomy): Eukaryota > Metazoa > Annelida > Clitellata > Enchytraeida > Enchytraeidae > Enchytraeus > Enchytraeus crypticus. Next base: position 1,613,288 of record CAJHZI010000452.1, on the reverse strand, counting down.
TATTGTCACAAACCTATCTAAGCAGGATTTTACTTCGGCTAACTCTGTCTTAAGCCTATCATTTTCATCTTGAGTAAATTTCTGAAAAAAAAAACCAAAGAAAGAACAGTCAAGCAAAGCAACTACGTCACTAATTTGTGCATACTTAAAACACAGAGTATGCGAACAAACGCTTCCGAATTTAAAATTAATTAGCACGAAGTTGGCAAGTGTTATTACTATTAGTATGTAGTTAGTACTACTAGGGCCTAGGCAATGAAAGGTCGGAGGTCCAAAGATAAATATATTTCAGTTAACACTTTTACGCATATTTTACTTCCGCTGAGTCTTGGTTGTTAAGAATACACCAACCGCGTACTGCACGTGTCGTAAAATGCGACAAAGCACTAGGATACAAACCAATGTCAGGTATTCTAAACCCGACCCTAGTTAAACTGGGATTCAAGGGACGATAATGGTTGTACACGTTTACGAATATACCACTTTGCCAAACATGTGTTTAATTTCAGAACAGGAAGATCAATCGCACACTAAGTTTAAACATAAATTGGTTCGACTTGACTTAAATGACCCATAGGACATCACGGATTAAAATTATCATCTTTAAAAATAATAGTAATAAATAGAAGATTTAAAAATACAAAATAATAAAAGAATTACAAGTTCTATCTATAATAACAGAATTGACTGTGAATCGAAACAAACCTTACAAGTGTAAACTTTCAATGACCTAGTCATAATGTCATAAACTTTTGTATTATTTTTTTAGACTCGAAAAAGCTAGACTA
>CAJHZI010000452.1:830000-1007500 GCA_905160935.1 Enchytraeus crypticus | reverse complement strand
CGTATGCAATCATCAGCTTCCATGTGGTAAGTACCAGCAAATATATGAATTTAAGCAACATTTTATAATTTTTCCTGTATTTATCATTGCGTTCAATGCATTGTTTGTCAAAAATCGACTGTCAGCTGTATCGTCGTTGAACTTAATGACATTTATGCCCAATAGTTTAACTTCATCCGCAGACCAGTAAGTGTGAGGGAGTGGATAAAGTTAGTATTTTATGAATGCTAGGCTGGTAGATGTCGAACAGCCGAATACCAACATACCTCCTTCCGCTTCGTACTAAATGGAGTTCAACGGAATTCCGATATTTTCATTCATTAACGCTTCGCTGGTCTCGAAGTCTAACTCTCTCTCCTAATGGAAACAACTTGTAACAGACGACAGCGCGGAAGGAGATTAGAACACTGTTGTGCACTCTCTACTCGAACATTCGCCGTCTTGTTTATGTCCTGCAGACGCTCGCGGTCCAGTGGGCTCCGAATATGAACCGTTGCCCCGTTCATCCCAGCTACTTTATTATATAATAATTCTAACAATGGCCCATTAAGTTTTGTGACTAGATGAAATGGAGAGGTTTTTGTCGTAGCCTTCGTGGAAACAGTTCGTATAGCAGTAAATTCTATCTGATCGGACAGTCGTCGAGAATAAACGACGCTAGGAACGATTTTATTGTTCAAATGGTGCTTATCTGTTTTTTATTAATACCAAAAATGTCTACGTAAGATTAATTTTGGCGTAGCGACAATAATTCTTTTTGAGTAATGAGAAAGTACAGTTGTAGTTAAATCTAAAAATAATTGATAAAAAATATATCGTTAAAATCTTATTTTTTTAATCGGGGTTTGTCTGGATCACTACAGCATGGACCAACGGTTGATTGAGCATGTCGGAAGAGATGGCAAAGCAGTGACTGAGGATAGAAACTTGAAATCACCTCAAAAGTCATATATTCAAACTCTGGTTTACTTATACGGATTGATGGGGCATTGAAATCATTTTTACACTGTTATATTGAGGTTGCGAATACTAGATGATTTAAAGATCCACTCATGTCTGGATATGGAGAGGAAAGCGGATGACAGAGAAGAGCTGAGGTGTTATATACCATGGACCTGCCAGTGGGCAGTGCACTAAGAGAAACATTCTGATGGAGAGTTATTGATCGACAGCGTGCTCTTATAGATAACATGTAGATAGTCTGTAGGAATATCTGCAAAGAACCTACCAAAATGGAGAATATTAAAGAGAGTGAGGTGATAGATTGATACAGAGAGAGCAGAAAAATGTGAGAGAGAAAGATAGGTAGATGGAAAAATAAAGAGAGAGAGAGATAGATAGATAGATAGATAGATAGATAGAATGAAAGACAGCGAGAGAGCAAGTGTGTGAGAGATAGAACAAATGGGAACGAGCGAGAAAAAAATGAAGGGGAATTAGAGCTGATAATTAACGATATTCTTGTGGTTTCATCCGTTACTAAGTTCACTAGGGTTTTTTCAGATTTATTCTATGCTACCTCTCCATCATTGTAATTACATAATCTCTAAACTTAAGTAATAAAAATACATCAAACAACTGTATACCCTCTGACCTCATAAATTAATGAGAGACATTTATATTTTATCATAGCAATATTTTTAAATCTGTTCAAAATAAATAAACTTTGGTGCAAATTCCTTTGGACCATTATAACCGGATCACAGTTGTGATGCAGTAGTCATCCAGGGGCCTCTTCCCCCTCCGCCACCTTTGGTCTATGACGCAAAAAGCAACTAGTCTGGTACCGTACTATAGTACGGTATCTACCAAGTTTAAATTTCCGCATGACCCAGGTGAATTTCGTGACGCAACTGCGTCATCGCTTATATAGCGAATACGTCACTGTCGTCATCTATTCAACTATGACAACATGAAGGTTTGGAAGAAAAATTGCCAATGCATCGAGCACTAAAGATAAATATCCAAACCCATTATCCATTATCCAATCTATCCTATTCTGCACATATCCAGAATCTACAAGATAAGTCAAGGATGAGGCAATAAAGGTAGGCCTGTTTTGTTCATTATCTTATGAAGATAAGAGGTCGCTGTCCTTGTTTTTACTTCTAAAGTCACTTTCAAAGTAGAATCTTAAGCATTCGGCGAAAATCCTTTTCCAATCATGATTCCGATCAGAAACTGGCCCATCTCTCATCCATTCTAGACAAGGTTTATTCCTGGTTTTGTGCTAACCGTCTTGCTGTTAATCCCTCCAAAACTGAATACCTTTTAATTGACAATCCTTTGCAAAGAAATAAAATTACTAATAATTCTGTTAATTTTCAGAATCTTGATTCGTCAGATTAGCAAATACGTCCATCCCTTACTAGAAATTCAGCCACTATCCTTGCTAATTCTATAGTGCATTCAAAGCTCGACTACTGTAATTCATTATTACATGGGTTGCCTACTTCTTCTCTCAATCGTTTGCAGCACGTTAAAAATTCTCTTGCACGTGTTGTTTGCAAGTCCTCTCGACTTCAATTTCGCTCTCTTTCTTTACTTCGCAGACTTCACTGGTTCCCTGTTAATGAACGCATAAAATATAAAATAGCTCTATTAACTTTCAAAACTCTGCGATTTGACAAGCCTTCTTACTTATCTGAAATTCTTCTTCCCTATCGTCCCTCACGTTCACTTCGTTCCACCGATGCCAATCTTCTCTCTGTTCCAAATATTCTCACATCATTGGGCAGATGTCCTTTTTTATTACGCAGCACCTACAATCTGGAACTCTTTACCTGCTAATCTTCGCTCTTGTTCTTCTCTTTCAACATTCTCTAGCAAGCTTAAGACTTACCTTTTCCCACCGTAATCATAATCAATCTACCCTGACCATTTTTGATCACCGGACTGGCTTTCGTTTAGGACCTTACTTCTCCTCAGCACATTTCTTTTGCAGATTGGTCTGGGTGAATTGATCTGTAGTGATGTGTGCTGTTGGTGACGTCCCTGACATCATCCCTGGATGAGGAAACGGACATTAAACCTTTATTATTTATTATTATTATTATAATCCCAGGAGACCAGTAAAGTTTCTCTTAATAAACAGAATAACAAAAGCCTTAGTTCTGCAGTATTTATCTCTTAATTTTAAAATGAGGAAACCTTCTAAACAATTCAAATTCAAACTCATTAAATAAACAATGGAATTTAATCTCTGGAATTAGCTACTTATTTTAGAATAACTAATTACTTGCCCTACTTATATAGAGAAACTTCAAGGGATTTAAAATTTGAAAAGTTGCTGTAGAAAGCTTATTTATTTCTTGTCGATATTACTAATTTTTATAATAGATTTTAAGCTGGCACTTCTCCCTCACTCTCACTCTCTCACTGTCTCTCTCTCTCTCTCTTTGTCCTCCTTCTGCCTCTCTCTCTCTCTCTCTCTCTCCTTCTTTCTCTCTCTATCTTTTTTTCTCTCTATCCCCCTCTCTCAAAGAACCTATTACCGATACAAGAAATACAGTGTTTCAAATACAGGCTGGAGCCAGTGACGATGTCGGTAAGATATTCGACCGAGGATCAGTATGTGCGGAGTTCAAATCCTGAGCTCCACCGTCACTGACATCGATTTCGAATGAGGAAACTGACGTTAACGTTAACGTTTTCAGTTTTTTATATTATTATTTGTCTTTTATTTTTCATTCTGATTTATATGTCCTTATTTTTTTTTTTTTTTTTCACCTCGGTCACTACAGAATCTATTTATTCTTCTTTTTGATAAAATAATTGCAACACAATTTTACCAAAAACAATTTCCCTAGACCTTTGCTTGAGTTGAGTGATTGGTAACTAATTGGTATGCTCTCACACTATTGAGCTATGTACGCTGTAAGATGGAATTATCATCGGCTAAAATAAACTGGTTTGTAAACAGTCTGGTAGTTCAAACATTTTTATTTCGTAGACATACACATGACATACCGTATACAATGTTTCCTTTCTTAGCTGCTGTTTTTATAGTTTTCGTTATTTCATTCTTTCCCTCTCCATGGTTATTAGTAATCCTTGCCTTTTGCTATATTTATTTTCTTTCATTTTTTATTGACGGCTGCCTACCTGCTGAGATTGTTTGACATACCCTATATTATTGATTAGTCGATCGAAAGAAATGACACATTGATTGAATGGAACATCATCATCATCATCATCTTTCATAACATCCCAGTTTAACCAGGGTCGGGATATGAATTGACGTTCTCCAATCCTCTCTGTCCCACAACAATCACAATATGCCCATATCATTCCATTCCTTTAAATTTTTGTAGCAACTTTTGAAGCCTAGGGCCTCACCAACCGAATGTCTTTTCTGACTTTGTTTTGGATCTTATTTTTATGTAGCCTTTTACGACACATGCAGTACACGGTTGGTCTATTCTTTAAGCATCCCGGACACAACGCAAGGATTGAATTGAGCATTGTATATGAATTTACATTAACGTGTGGAGATTCATATCTTTTGATGTTGTTGCTAAGACGTGACACGTGACGACGTTAAATAAACGTCTAGCCATTGAGAAAGGATTTGTCATTTATTGAAGAGCCCTTTCCTTCATGTAACCACCTGAGCCCAGCTCTGCATGGAACCCATCCATTGCCTCTAGTAGAGGTTAACAACTTCAACGTTTTTTCAAATTTCACGTCGATATTGTAGCTCTCTATTTCTCTATTCTAGCTCTATCTCGCTCTTTCTCTTTCACTCGCTCTCTCTCTTTCGCTCGTTCGTTCTCTCTCCCTCTCTCTTTTCTTCTCTTTCTTTCTCCCTTCTCTCTCTCTATCTCCCTTTCTCTTCCTTTCTCTCTCTCCTCTCTCCTCTCTCTACCCTCTCTCTCTCGCTTTCTCTCCCTCTTAAGAAACATAGAAAAAATAGTAGAATGAAAGATTAGTCTCTTATATTATATAGATCGAGTTCTCTGCTACTGAAGTCGACAGACAAAGAATTTCTAAATGAGTCGTTAATGTGTTCACAAGCGGACTTTGGCGGGTCAAAAAGTGTTCATAAAATTCAAAAGTGACTATCCCTTCGATAAAACCTTCGATAGCTAGCTATCGAGATGCAATGAACTTTTACTTAACCTATTGTATTTAATTAATACACTGTGTTTTTATTACCGATAGTCATTGTTGTAATTAAAATTATTGCAATTATTAAAATGAAGGAGTACCGAGCCAAACGATGCTCTTGAAATTTGAATATTTTGCAAGCCGCCAATTATCCAAACATTTATTTGACCCTATTCATATTCGCAAATCTATAGTTTCCTGTTACGAAAGAAATTGAAACTGAAATGTCTCTATATATGGAAGAATTGGCTAATGATCAAGTTTTATAAATTTAAAGAGCTTCGGTCAGCTCATTACGCTTTTATTGTAATAAAAATTAGGGGAAAATGTTAAAAAAAACACAGTGTAGAACACTCATATTAGCTGACTCCCTTCAGGCAAACATTCTCAGTAAATTTAACTTTAACTCTTACATTTCGGCTAATTTGGAGAAATTTTAGTGAACAAAAAATTGAAACTAACAGTTTACATCGTCAAATTTTCCTATTATAACCGAAGTCATGAATTTAGGTATATCTGTTCATTTGTAATATCAGTACATCTTTGTTAATGTCCTGATTTTCTTACTTCAATCAGTCTCTCGGCTGTTCGCTCATTTGTAGTACTATATTCTATTACCTTGTTCTTGTTTACTGCAAATTCGATGTCATACTGGAGCAGAACGTGGAGAGGCGAAGCGTCGAAGTCCTGCTGATGGAAAAAGCTATCAGGACGCCGAGTCGAATATCGATTACTTTCTTCTATTAGAATGAGAATCTAGGGGAAGGTGGGTTGAACCAGAAATATCTGGGGAGTACAATCCTTCATAGTCAGTCCCCTCTGCATTTCAGTCCTTCTTTGCCTCACCTAGCCTTGTTTTCTCATTCGTGTAGTTTTGTTTACTTATTTATTTATTTTCCTTTATTTTGTCTGTAGCAACGAGAGAACGAAAATGCAAACAGTGTTTATTGATGCGCAATGGAATAGCAGCCTAATGTACGAGTAGTGACCTATAGCCTACGGGCAGTAGGCAATATACGAGCAATTCCCTATATACGAGCAAGAGCCTACATACCATCAGTAGCCAATATACCATCAGTAGCCAATATACCATCAATAGCCTATATACTATCAGTAGCCAATATAACATCAGTAGCCAATATGCCATCAGTAGCCATTATACCATCAGTAGCCTAGATACCATCAGTAGCCTATATACCATCAGTAGCCTAAATACGAGCTACAGCATAAATACGAGCTACAGCATAAATACGAGCAGTAGTCTATATTATGTAGTATAACTTGCAGAGAAAGTAAACAACCCAGTTCAAAATCAGTTCCAAATCAGTTCAAAATCAGTTCAAAATTTTAAGCGTGTATACATTGTACAAGCGATCGCTGTATTTGAACCCTGCATCTACTAGACTGCAATCGAAAACTTTACCGATAAGGCCACATGCTATAGCGTATACATATGCATAAGCTGATAATCTATGGGGCGCAGATAGCATACCTCATCTCTAGCACTACCTGGTAACTGACCACACGTCTAACCCTACACCACGTACTGGGGTGGAACAGTATCCTTGAGGCAATGGCAGTAATGATGAGGTGGAATTACCTAACAGATTGGAATTACGTCGCGGATTACTTTTTCGCCAGTGTCCTAATGTGCTCAATATTGCAAGTTATTTACTTCCTTGATATGGAAATAAAGGTATTTTTAAGAAACGAGTTGGTTGGTTCAGATGAATTTTAGATTTGTCAAATTGAAGTGACGATTAATGAGATTTTTAGCATGAGATTTTAAAGTTCTGTGCTTGCCAAATTTTGCTTAGAATCTTAGTTTGTTTCTTTGGTAAACTTCATTTTAAAAATTGACAAAAATCTTCTGAAGCGACTGTCACAGAATTAGAACTACGGGCCTATTGAACAGAAGTTAAACTATTGTTGAACCTATACTTCTACATATACTTGGACGAAACTTGTTATGCAAAACTATCGCATAAAACGTAGAACGAAAATATAAATATAGCTTAAAAGTAAAGCTTAAATATTGATGTGTAATGCAAATACAATGCAAATTCCATAGAAGCTTACTACAGGGTAAATGGCTATAATTTCAAACCAATAAAGCGTTACTGAATCTATTAATATCTATGCATTGCTAAGTAGTGTAATGATAAACTTACATACGAAACGCTTTATTAGTAACAATATTACCTTTGACCTACAACGCAAAACGCAACTTAGTGAGGTAACGCACTCTAGTACGGTACCCCACTAAGCTTGATTTTCAAGTACCCCCGAAGAATTTCGTGACGCAAACTGCGTCATCGCTTATATGGCGAAGACGCCCCTGGTAAGGTGAAAAACATAACTCAAAACTGAACGCTTTATTAGTATTTATATAGGCCTACTCATTACAAATATTTTGTTGGTTATTTTACAAAACTTTATTCAATCGTCACCTGTTTTTGAGAACTCACCGTGAGCCTCGTAATAGTTTAAGACAATTGCTCTCATAATGTTTTACACTACATATTAAACTAAATAATTTTGTGACGTTTAGTCTGTAATTGTATTGATTAATATATAATTACACTGAATGCATTGGTAATAATTTCTCTGAGATTCAAAAATTCTAGAATAATTCTCCACGTCGATTAGAAAAAATTAAAACTTTGTACTATATTTTTTCTCCTTATTAATTTGACCTGTCTACCTGTATCTGTCATGTGCAGAGTTTTGCGGAATGAATCTCAGAATTGTAAGGAATCTTCTATACTATAACAAAGCTCCAGCAGGGATTTAATCCTAATCATAATGACATCCAGCACTCTAATCCTTCAACTGCTTGCTCTGCTAATACCTGTGGCAGCCATAATAAAACAAAGCGGCGGCTCAGCTACTACATTCTCCCCCACACCTGAGCTTTCACTCAGATATCGAATTCAAGAGGAACTCAAAAAAGGAACCAACATCGGCGACGTCCTTGCTGACTCTAAACTTTCCCACCTCCACACTCCGGATGTCATCAACAGTTTGGATTTCAGGATTCTCACTCCGCCTCCTCTTCCTTTCGTAATCGACCCCAAGTTGGGTGTGATCAGAACAGACGGCGTGGTAGACAGGGATAGTCTGATGCTCTGCAAGGACAAGGACATATGCGAGGTTCTACTAGATGTGGCAGTCAGACCAGCCCAGTACTTCCAAATCATCAAAGTCACAATAGTCATCGACGATATCAATGATAACGCTCCACACTTCAGAGATCAATATTCCATCCTGACTATCCGAGAGTCTACCGCAGTGGGAAGTGGATTCACCCTTCCTCTAGCTGGAGACTTGGACAGTCCCAGATACGGAGTCCAGACTTATGAGCTTCAATCGGAAACGCCTAATCTCGGATTAAGCGTGACAATTAGACGAGACGGGACACTGGACGCTCGACTGGTGGTGAAGCATCCGTTGGACCGGGAGACGGAGGACCGCTACGAGATGCAGCTGATAGCCTACGATGGCGGAAGTCCTCCGAAATCCGCTGCACTAACTCTTATCGTTAACGTGTTGGACTCAAATGACAACAGTCCCGTATTTGTCGTTCCCAGTTATTCTATTAATATAACTGAAAATCTACCAATAGGTACTAGTCTACTCCGGGTCAAAGCTACTGATAGGGACGTCGGACTCAACGCGGATATTATATACGAGCTTTCCGTTCATACCCAGCAACTATACGGGCATCTTTTTTCTCTGGATAATCGTACAGGTATGTTGTCAGTTAGAGGTGATATTGATTACGAGAAAACTGGGGTTTATCAGTTAGGGGTAGTAGCACGTGATAGGGGACCAGACGCACTCCCGACCGATGTTTCCATAGTTGTCCGAGTGACAGATTTAAACGATAACGCTCCGGTGATCTATATTAACACTCTAACTGCTCGTAGGACTTCCTCATCGGATGTCATGGAAAATCTGGCTGCGGGAACGTTTGTAGCTCACGTATCCGTGTCGGATTTGGATGAATCTGAAAATGGAAGAGTTGGCTGCAGTCTATCCGATTCATCTTTCCGTTTGGTGGAGCGTTATACAACAGAGTTTCAAATCCTTACCACGGTTCCACTCGATAGGGAAGAGAAGTCCCGTTATGATCTCGGCCTGACCTGCTTTGACTACGGATATCCCAGGCAATCCACGGAGACTGTTCTAGTCGTTAACGTGCTTGACTCGAATGACAACGCTCCGAGGTTCAGTAACGGGACCTACCAGGCGTCTCTGGTAGAGAATAACTTTGTCGGTGTGTCGGTTCTGAAGCTTCAGGCCACGGATGCTGATCTAGCTCAAAACTCTGACTTTCATTTCGTAGTGCCTTCTGTAAGTATCACTATATTCTGTTTGTTCTAAATATGTATGAGACTATGCACGTTATGTTTGTAGAATACATGAAGTTTTTTGAGGAGTAGCCATTCTTAGCGTGTAAGATGATAAAAAAAAAGAAAAAGTGCACTTCTTGAGAGCTTTACAAGTACGTCCATTGTTTCTTTAAAGATATTTGCGAGTAAAAAATGATCATATTCAGTCTAAAGTTAGTCTCTCAACTGTTCTCAAGACTTAAAATGAAGGTAAGATATACAAAGGGTCTAATTTTAATTATAATTATTAAAAATATAAAACTTATGAGAAAATTATTAAGAGAGAAATCTCGAAAATCACAGAATAGGCGTGAGCTGATAAATGAAACATTTAAGTATAATTAAACTGTTTCTCATACCTATTTAATACAAGTCTGTCTGGCTCCCTTAAGAATGGACCAAACCTTGTTTGCATTTGTATTAAGAGGCTACTAAGCATGACTGAGGAAGGCAAAGGGAATCACCAAGCCACAGATAGGTTACATTTATATGTAGACACATGCATAGTCTTTTGTGGTGGGATTAACTTGGTTATCAATGGAGTGCTCTTTATGGAGCGTGAAAGCAGACTAAGTAGAAATTTATATTTTGAACCTCTCACTAGGCAGAACACTAGAGAGAGAAATTTATTTTCATCATTGTCTGTCTTCTTGCTTCCACTTTTTGTAATTGATTTGTGGAAGAAATCATTTGTGTTGCTTAAATAAACTTTAACAAAATATTCATATGCCAACTTTCACATCTGAATAGTTTGGTTAATATTATTACCTAATATGGTATAAGAATATTCAATTTCGGATAGTGTTACATGACGATATTTTGTCTCATACATCGTACAACGATAATCTTTGACCCCTTGGCAAACTTAATTGACCCCAAACGCGACAGGTTTTGTTATAACATTAATGTTCATTGTTTATTGTTCTCCTAAGCGCTGTTATATTCGTATAATCCCATGTCTTCTGAGAAACCTTGGAGATTGGATAGACAGAATACCTAAATGTCAGCCTTGTTCGAATTTTGTCTGCAATAACAATGTATTTAGTTACCCATACAAGTTGACATTTTCACGTTAATCGCTATAACATGTGTGTTTACTCTTTTAAGATTACCGATTTACTTTCAAATACCCTTATTTTAGAGAGACTGCGCTATTTTTCACAAACCTTTCCTCTTAGGTTTCTATGCCAAAATCACCGATTAAAAACTTGGAAAAATATTTAAAAATACTGATATAAACTAATTTCATTCTAAGATTATCACTATAGTTTTATGTATCGTGGCAGATCCACGGCACATACTCAACTCGAGTCTACAATACTGTTTAAGGTTGGTTTAGTCTTCAGTGTCCCGGACACAACACGGAAACATTTCTAGATAGTCATCAGAAATTTATAATGATTTTTTAAATCAAAATTTAATCCTAAAGCACCAAATCTACTAACCTTGAAAAATACATTTATATGACAAATTATACAGTAGAAGCATTCTCAATAAAAAGCTTCGGTATGGTATGACGTTCTGCTCGGTCTATATAACTTTACTGGCAGAAATATTGTTCATGCATTGACGGCAATAAAGGAACAATAAAGAATGTTCGATGCAAACTGCCGGTTGCCCATACGAGTTGATCAGATGAATTATTAGAGTCTCGAAGAAACTTTGTAACGATTACGCAGTTCTACGTATAACTATCCCCTGAAGTATTTGTACAATTTATTGATTCTTCTTTATTTCAATCGATACTAGTAGAGGTAGTTTGTTCTTCTTCATTTTCCGAACAACTGTGGCACATATTCTTGCGTAATGTAGGACTTCAATCAAGTGTAATGTTCCAAGAATTTATAAGCTTATCGGATTTAAATCCTGTCATTAAATTGTCACAAAAGCTGTCATTAATTTATGTTCATTGCCTAACTTTGAATCTGGATAATTTGATATATTTTGATAAGTAAAACGACATCTTTCATCTACTAAGATGAAATTTAAGAAGATCATAGTCTGTAATAGATGTTAGAGTAATCTTGGAGTGAAAGAAATATCTTGTAATAAAAATCTCAGATTCTATGCAGTCTACAGTGTTTATACATTCATCTATTTAATACGAACAACAAAAAAGATCATAAAACCTTGCAGAATTCTCAAACAATCCAGTAATTAACAGCACATGTAATAAGTAAACTTAATAAGTAAACACAAACTAAATGTGAACTATAGCGAGCTTTGAGTGAAAATTTAAGTAATTAAATAAAGAAAAATAATGAAAAAGGTATACACACGAGTATTCAAATAGGCAAGGATGAAGTATATATGCAATGCAGTATAATGCAAATATGCAATGCAACCCAATTAAGCAATCATATAGAGATTATTTTACTGTTCATGTATGAAGAGATAACTCATAGGAACATTGTGAACAGTGAAGCTACATCTACAGTATATCCATCTATCTTCTAAATTAGGCCATCTTGATTTGATAAATCTATGAATAATGGCATTAGCTTCAGATCTTTAAGAACTCTAAAGACTACGTTTACTTCCCTAGCTGCTTCATAAAATATCTTCACGACTTTTTATGAGCTCCATTTAAAATATCTATCCTGTCCTAGTTGTTGTCATGATCTCATAGTGCTAGTTGTTGTCATGATCTCAGAGTGCCCGTTGTTATCATGATCCAATATAAGGTAGTCAAATCAAACTTTCTCGCTAATAGATCTTAACATCCCTCATTGATATGCTATTTCACACACACCCCTCTTTGCAATATACCATTCCTCCTCCCTTCTCATCCCCTCATTCCAATGAGCTTGAATTGAAGGAATTCAGAGATGAGTTTTGAGAATTCAGCGGATCTAAACTGACCACTCCGCCTCTTGTCATTGGATGAGATTACTAATAGGAACAGAGTCAGCTTCTATTTGCTGATTCATTCTTCTTTCTAAATCTTCTTTAGCTATCTGTCTTAACGTTTTTTCTTCGACTTTTTTCACCGCATGTCTTTGGTTCTCTTATTGTTTGCCATCATTAGCTCTAGCGATCGCCCCTTCTCTTTCTCTCTCTTTCTCTCACTCACTCTCTCTCTCTCTTTCTATCTCTTTATCACACACACTCCCTCTTAAAATACAAAAAAATTCTTAATTATATTAAAATATTATCAAATGTGTATCAAATATTTTTTAAAATATTTACAAAATACTTTTGAAAAGTATATTGCCCTACACTGAGTATAGGTCTATTTAGAAAGAGACGCTCCAACCACTATGCATGGTACGGCAAATGGACAATTGATAAGTCATATCATCTTGTGAAAAACTACCACAACAAAACCAAACTAAAAACGCGATGCCATGACTGATAACAACAACAACAACAAAATTAGAGTGCTACTGTCGTCCATGACAACATTGAGCACTATAGTACCAAATTCAATCCGATGAGCAGAATGTGGGGTCCAAAACGGTACAAGTCAAAATCCGGTCAGTCCGAGGAAGGGTACTAGTATAACGAAGGTTTGCGTGCTGGTCGAATTTCCTGTGCAGCGATTAGCAATTAACAACAATTACAGTGCTACAGTCATCAATGACAACATTGAGCACTACTGAGACAAAATCAAGCCAGCGAGCAAAAAGAAGGTCCAAAAACGGTGCAAATTCCAAAATCCAGAAAATCAGCCCAAATATACTATATAATTACACAGTACAATCATGTTATTGTTCAAATTCTCAGAGTGTCGATGGGATATTCGACGTGGACTCAGACGGGATCGTCTACGCCAAGTCGAGTCTTGACCGGGAGCGGATCGCCCGGTACCGCTTCACGGTCCTCGTAATCGACCACGGCTCCCCGCCTCTCACCGGCACCGCCGAGGCCGTCGTGACCGTGGAGGACGTCAATGACGAGGCGCCCATCTTCTCCAGGCCCTCCTACTCCTTCAGCCTGGACGAGAACCTGCCTGGAGGCACCGCCGTCGGATTAGTCTCGGCCGATGATAGAGACTCGAGCTTGTTTGCCGTGTCTGGAACGACGACAGTTCGGTATGGTAAATTTATTTGAGCTGAGAAGGGTTAGAATTAGTCACGTATAAAGGCCAGAGGTAAGTTTTAGCGTCGGTTTCATGCTCGAATGACGTGTCAGTGACGGGGAAAGCACTGGATTTCAACCTTGCACCGATTCGACCGCGGATCAGTATATGCGGGGTTCAAACTCTGGGTCCTCCTGTCACTGACATCGCCTTGTGAGGAAACTTTTAGTTAGGTTCATTTTTAGTGAGGAAACTGATGTTAAAATTAGCTTTTTTGCTTTTACCCTTTCTCTAGAATACCCTGACCAGAATTTAGGTCTAACTGGACTATCTTATATGACCTTTAGATAAGCCATTACAGTCTTTACAGGGTCTAGATGTAAAACAGCGAACTTTTCTTAGTATCCTTCCAATACGCGCTTTCTTTTCTCGCCTTTCCACGTATTTCGTCTACATCCCAGACGTATACCAATCCACTGAATTGTGTAAGCATGTCTGGCCAATCCTGAACTCTGGAACTACTTTTAGCCACGCCCACTTCATAGACATAAAAACTCATAATACTAGACTTACTATTGAACTAATTACATAGCTAACATTTATGAGTATAATATAAAATAATATATAACACTATATTAGATACTTACCTAAAAACCTTTTATGCATGGAATTTATACATTAAGTACACGGCCCTGACGATATATCTGGGGATCCTTTAAGATTTGAGTTTTTACGTGTATTAAATTATAGCAAATATTTTACAATTGTAATAGTATAGAAAATTTTATTACATAATTATTCATTTATTGCTTAACATTTTTAAAGCATTCAGAGTACAAAATTTGTAATTAAACCGCGTTAACTTATATTGACAAGTCTCCGTTTTATTTTTTTCTTCCTTTACAGCTATTCCATTCTTTCACTACCCGTCGACGACGGTTCTATTTCTAACTTTCACAGTTCAATTCCTTTCGGCATACACCCTGATTCGGGCAACATCTACACCACGGCGCCTCTCGATCGAGAGCATCGGCCCGTATACACCATCAGCGTCCTGGCGTCTGACGGAGGACGTCCGCCTCTAAACAGCACTGCCCTGGTGACAATCCACGTACAGGACGTCAACGACAACGATCCGGAGTTCATCTTTCCCAATCCAACCAACGATTCCATCCACATCTCAAACCTTGTGCCTTACGGAACGAGACTACTAACAGTTCTCAGCAAAGACGAAGATCTGGGTTCAAACGCTCGTTTGTCCTACCACCTGGATCCGTCTACCCATCCTTCAGCTTCAGACACCTTCGGGATCGACTCCCAATCCGGTGACATAGTCCTACAAGTGCCTTTAGGAGAAGTCGTCACTCAGACTTACGTCCTGGTTATCGTCGCTATGGATTCAGGCAATCCCACGAGATCTTCATTGGCTAATCTTCTCGTCTACGTTAACTCCTCCCTACCCTACAGTCCTGCTGGATCTGAGGGGATTCGAACCAGCGCCCAGGCGCTCATTGCCCCTAAGAGCTTCATACTTGTTCTTGCAGCCGTCAGTGGATCAGGTGTGCTGACCCTTATTGCGATCATTGCTGTTGCCGTGGGTTGGAAGAAGAATCGACAGAAGAGGTCCCAGAGATATAAGTGCCGCATGGAAGCCCTGAGGGCGATCACCGCCAAGGAGATGGCAGGGGCGGTGGTGGGGGAATGCACCCCTCTGACGACATTGGATTCTGACGGATTGAAATCCTCAAATGTTGATCCAGCAGACGATGGTGGAGAGGTTGCACGGTTCAGCAATGGAGCTTCTAATGGACAAATATCAAGAGGGTTGGACAGGGAAAGTCGAACGTGTTTTGCGGATGATGTGGTAGGGGTTCGATCAAAGCAGCAATTACCCGTAAGTTATACTATGTAATTATTATATATTTACTAATAGTATACGGTTATCCTGGGCTCGCCCGTCACTGACATCGCTTTCGAGTGAGGAAACTGACGTTAACCGTAGCTTTTAGCTCTTTATTTTTATGTTTTTAGCGTATCGAATACTGAACATTGCCGGTAAGTTATTCAACTACGAATCAGCAAGAGCAGATTCCAAATATAGAGCTATTTCCATCATTGTCTTGATTTGGATGCAGAAAATTGCCGTTTAACCAAACTTTAGCTATAATTTATGCAGTATTTATCTTCGTTCGTTGTCGCTAAAACTGTTCTTGCGCTGCAGTTCTGATATTTTTCTCTAATGACCATCCGATGCTTCCTTACCTCAATAACTTCTCTTAATGGTTCGTGATGTGTAAATATATACAGATTAATGTAAAGAACCATGATACATTTATGCCCGATATGCATATTCTGTACATGTATATAAATTAATGAAGACATCCAGAATATTTCCAATAAAGCAATTTTTATTTGTTATTAAGTATAGACTCAGTAAGGCAAAGTATCAAAACAAAGAATTAAACGCTAATTGTATCTAATTTCCTATAATGATGCTGAAATTTAGTTCAGGTCAAGACATTAAACATAAATTTTGCTCTAATTTTCGTTTGTATACTACTTTTAGATAGCTGTGTTATATAGAGTCATAGGTATATTAGTAGTATTCCGTCTACTGTAGGACGTAACTAAGTAGGAAGTAAGAAGGAAGTAAGAAGTAATAAGGAAGAAGCAAAGACAGCGGGGTTTAGCGCACTTGGTTTCGTTGCGCGTCAATACTCTTAGTTAGGCTACATCGGCCTCGGTTATTACTTTATAGGTGACCACCTTGGAAGACCGAGTGTTGAGAGCTTTGAAGGAAAAATCCCAGGGTGTTGTAAGGTTATTCTTCTTAAATCCGCGTACACTGCAATTGATGCGACACCAAAAGGCAAAGATTACTAATAACCATGGAGAGGAAGGAGGAAATGGGCCTTAAACAAGCATCTGTGCTTCATGACCCAGCGTGCCGTTATTATTTTTGATATATAGTGATGCTTTAAAAACTGTAAAACTATAGCGAAAAGATAGACCATGGTATCTATCACTTGGTATACATCACATTTAGATCATATGATTAATTAGATAGTTTATAGTCTAATAGTAACGTTTCCTCTCACTGAATGTGTAAGCTTTCTCTATTAACATCTCTGCAGGGAATATACATGTACATGGACATTTTCCTCACAGTTTTAGGAAAAGCCGTTTAAAAATTCGTAGATTTAACTTTAGCCATGTACACTGTATGTTGAGAAAAGCGTACTGTTAAAATGAAATGAAGAATTATACGCAAGCTTAAATTGCTCAGTTGTAGGGCTGGTAAAAAATGAGGCTAGATTATTTTTTTCTACATCGATCGAACGAAGTGTTATCTACAAAAGACAGCCCGAATTTTATTGAGCTACTACGGTGTCCGGTAAAACATTATACGAAGGAACAATCTAACCGTAGTATTGGCGTCTCACGATAGAAATGGGTCAAAGAGGCTGCGTACATCAATTGAAAACGAATTTCAGCAAATGAGATAGCTGAAAACAATTTGTAAAAAGATAGCTGAAGAGAAAAATTTGTGGACAACTTTCTATTACAACTGACTCGTTGCAAACTTACTGTTTAACAGATTTATAACCGGTCGACTCAGATTTCGTAAGCATTTAAAACATGATAAATTTTGCAAACTGGGAATTTTTGCGTGAAAGTATGTACAAGAATTCAAGCTGGATTTAAAGTATATTAGTATTGTTTAGACTTGGAATGTTGAATGAATTGATAACTAATTAAAATGTTGATATGAAGAGAAAAGCAGAGGATAGAAATATGTGTATTATCTACGCCGTGGACCGGCCAGTAAGTAGTGCACTAAGAGAGAGAGAGAGAGAGAGAGAGAGAGAGAGACAGACAGACAGACAGACAGAAAGAGCATTGTTTTAACATAACAGATCGTATATGAGCAAGAAAAAGACATTCTACAAAATGCGCTGCCATAATAAATCTATTAAAGTGCACAAATTGCATAAAAGTTAAATATTTAAAGGTTAAATTATATTAATTGACAAAGGATTACAGAAACAGTTAACCAAACAGCTTAGGGCCAGAAGTATAACTTGGTATTAATTCCAGACAGTTGTGTACTTGTACAAATATCTGTTGCATTTTTGCATTGGCCTGCCTTAATTATATTTTCCATAAACACAATCATATCGTAATGTTTACTTAGAAATTATAGTTGTGAAAATACATACAGTAGATACACAGATTAGAAGCATTTAATAATATATTTACAATTTTAAATAAATTAGACCAATCATTTGCTACCAAGTTTACTATCATAGATTTTTATAGAAGAAAAATTGCCAGTAAGACCGCGGATCAGTACGGGGTGTGGGGTTCAAATCCTGGGCTTGTCCGTCACTGATATCGCTTTCGAGTGAGGAAACTGACGTTAACCTTACCTTTACCGTCATTTTAATATATTTTTGTGCAATATTTTGATTGCAGCGTGAAAGCCACTGTAACGGAAGTGTTCGACATTCCTGGGCAAAAACTCATGAAGATTGGACTCATCCCCATCCCAGACCAGGATCAAAGTACAACTCATTAGGCAGAGGTTCTCATCTCATGGATCATCCTGTGTATGGAAATGAGTTCAACACCATCTCGGGATGCCTTGGAAGAGATGGAAAACCCCGAGCATTGCCATCTTGTCGTTACACCACTCCACCACCACCACCACCACCACCACCACCACCAGCTCAACATTTCACCGGATCGCCGCGTAAAAATCCTGAAAGCTCGAAGGAATCTGGGAGTTGGAAGGAGGATGGTTCAAGGCGTGATGATGAATCCGGTAGAAGTACTGGAAATGTGGAGCATGGAAGGTCTTCGAAGGTTAACCAGGCTAGTTCTTTTCATGTAATTTTCTTACTGTAATAAACAATTCAACATCATCATCTTCCCTTGAATCCCAATTTAACTACGGCTGGAATTAGTAAATTTTGTAGCAATTGGAGCCTATTAGCTCAATTATCGAATGACCTTTTTGACGTTATAGCAAAAAAAATACTATTTAATAAATTCATTTAATGAATGCTTAAGCCTAGTACAACATCAATTTCATGTTTCGATGGCAATACAATGACAAATGGATTTTAATCCAGTTAACATTGTCACTGGATTTGAATCCAGTTCTCACTGTCAATCGAACTACTGGAGCTGTCTGATTCCGGATCAGTACCAACAGATCCGAAATCAGACAACTGATCGACGCCACCACTGATCGAGGGAGTATGGGTTAAATTCCATACATAATTTAATATTTAAAGTTGATTTCCTCATCTGAATATCATGGGTGCTTAGAAATATTGAGCTATTACAGCTGTGCAGTGTTGTAACGTACAGGATAAGGAGCATTTGTTGTTGTTGTTGTTGATATATGACCTTTTAGAATAAGTTTTAAACCTAACTTTGACTGGACCACTCTGATATACAATACGAATTGCTAAAACAGTAGTAAAACCAACAGTAAAATCTATCCAGTGTTTTGTTACACGCCGAACTAAATACTGCTTGGATTCAGCTGATCTAATATTTTGAGTAATACGACTTACTACTTCGAAGATAAATTAAATGCTACAATTCTTTCGCTCAAAACAATCGAAAATATAATAAATTACACTTGAAACTTTAAAGATTAATTTGTACGTGGAATTGGTAATAATTTTTGTAACATTTTCGACAATTTCCATAATTTTCAAATTTCTGATACTACTCAAGATCGACTTCGCATAACCCACTCCTTACAACTGTCCTGTTCTACTATAACATTTATCCCGCAGCCCTTAGCAAGCTCATCGACGATGACATCAGGTTCCTCTACCCTTCCGTTGGTCAGCTCTTCGAGACCGTCCCACGACAGTGGCTGCTACACCGACCTGTCCTCCTCGCCGGCTGCCTCAGCGACGGGCTGCTCCACCGGGAACCCTCCAGGGTTGAGTACAGGGGGCCAACCCACCCCCTCACCCCTGGATCAGCCCACCTATCTTACCCCATCCGCGCTCAGATCTCAACTCATAGCTTCAGGTCAAGGTCGGGGCTTCTATCAACCGGCGACCTTGGTAGGGGTCAAACCTCAAACCACGCAAGAGAATTCACAATGCCGGAGTGTTAATGATAGAGGTGCTAATAACGGAGTGCTTGATACGCTTTCTCTTAATTCAGAGACTTATGGTCGAAAGTCGTCGCTAAGAAATGCGGGTAAGGAAGCAGATGAGGCTGGGAATCTCTGGAGGACTCATCCAGACGGTTGCATTGTGTGATATTAAAATAATTCCGCGATGGATTTAGCGCTGTTGTAACTTTTTGCATTAATCGCTAGTTTATAAGTATGTATATTGATTGATCATTGATGGAACAATTGGAATATGTCCTATTTTACATTATTATTTGCTATACGAGAAAAGTTATAGGGTATTTAAATTAATAAAGATTTAGCATGCAGTTCCTCAGCCATGGGAACTTCTAGGTTTCTTTATACAATAGCCTGAACTGTTCTGTTTTCTACTATCCAATCACTGAGGTTACTAAATTTGGAACTTTAATTAATATTATAAAGTTAATTTGACAAAGCCAATCTAATTTGATAATATGTTAGGATTCCAAGCCAATATGACAATCTAGAATACTTCAAGCGGCTAATTTTAGGGCGACTGATCCGCTATAAATACTTACTCAGAATTGGATAAAATGTCTTCACTGCCACAGCTGCATTAGTCGCTTCTTTGGAACGAGCGCAATCAGACAGCGCGTTCCATTATAATTTAGAGGCTAGATTTCACAATATTAGGCTTCAAAAGCATTGATGTGACCAGGACACCTACTGAAGCCAATTAGAATATGTCATTGAGTTCTTAGCATAAGTAAGCAGTGCGTTTGTTTCTTACTCATGATATCATTGAGTTTCCTGCTCAAATGATTAGTTGATCACTGAGCTTCTAGTCCATTCTTTGCAACAGATCACTGAGGTTTTAGCCTTTGTTCAATATTACAAACTATATGTGTCTAATATAGCATTGAATCTGTAATGATATAGAAATAGAATCATCGTCATCTTCATGATCTTCCCTTGAATCTCAGTTTAGTTAGAGTCTGGAAAGGAATAAACCTCCATTCCTCTCTGTCCCACACCGCATCATCATTCAATCGCCTACGTTTCATATCCCACTCTATACTGATATAGAAATAGATTACGAGTGCTTAATATGTTTTGCGATAATCATATAAACTGCGGCTGGTCCGCATTGATAATTGAAATGCATTCTACTGCAATAGAGTAGAATGTCTTGATAGCGTAGGGGTAACGTCATGAAATTTTAAATGACAGATCCTGAGGTGAATTGAACCCTCGTGGGTTCGAATCCCGGCCGCGCTGATCTGAGAGTAAAATCTCGGACATTCACTGGACTGGTTATACGGAAAATGGTCCAAATTGCCTAACGGATTAAACATGTGGTGTTAAAAGTGATGGATATCAACATAGTTGATTATTCACTATAATGCGTGTTAACTTTTTAAGAGTAGAAGAAAGCTTGTTAGAGCTCTAAGCAATAAAGTCCCGAAACAATACGCAGTAAACTTATTTATTATAGCAGTCAGAACATATATTTAAAACAGCACACAAACGAAATTTTTTAACTAAATGAAATTTTAAAACAATATGGTATATTTGCTATCAAAGTCAATGCCTGAAAATATTAACAATACACGAAAAAATATTATTCAATTTCATGGAAATCCAGGATTTATAATTTCTACACATGGTCATTGACGTACGATTAGTGAAATAAGCTGATAATGAATCTAAAGTTCTCTAAAGTTAACAGAAATCAAGCCGTATTTCTCATTAAACACTTTTAAGTACGCCTATGAAACAAAAAGAGAAATTAACTAAATTGACCCAATGGCAAACCTAAAGTGGTAAAATTTCTAAATATGAAATTTGATAAATTTGACTATTATATACAAGTCTCGGTTTATATTGTGTTACCATTTATTACATATAGGCTGAAACAGCCGCAGCCTGTTTAGTATTACTTCGTATTTGTGAACAAATGACAGTTTAAGTAAAATCATGCTACACTTTAACGATGGGATCGTCTTAATGCTATAAGTTTCAAAAATGTATTATTATGATTTACAAACTACCGTGGTAAAAAAGACTTGAAGCTGTATTAAAATATATAATCGTCATTAGAAAAAGAAGTCCAATATAGAAAAAGTAATGATATAGTGATATAGGAAAGGGTAAGATGTAGTGGTATAGGAATGGAAAAGATTAAGTCGTTTTAATTTCATTGTCTAAGTATCCCAAGATGAAGAAAAGCTTTATTGAATAAACAGCGAATCTCACATCAAATGGTCCACAATCGGGATTGCTAACCTCTAGGCCACCCATTTAGAATATTAATTTCACTATAGGTGGGACCAATGACACCAGTTGAATGTAGATAAAATAAATCAGTCGTCATCGTGTGGTGCTTTGGCGCCTGTTTGTGTAGAATCTTCAAGAGACGTCCCTGACATTGCCTTATGGCGAAGAACCGAACGTTTAATCCTTATTGATTGATTGATTGATTGATTGATTGATTGATTGATTGATAAAGAACTAGATTTTGCATCGGTGGTCTTAACATCATGGCTGGCAGTCAGCTACAGTGATGCCAACTGCAGCCAGCAAAACACTAGAAAATTAAAAAATAGTAGATATTTTTATTTACAATACACGCAAAAACAATTTCGTCTCGATATATCATAATCTACATATTTACCTAAAATATATCCACATTTCTTTAGTATTTATTAAAATTATCAGCGAGGAAAACATTATTATGAATATATTGGTAACAGTGGGGTTGCCACTACCCATCAGAAAAATACGGGTAGAATTAGAAAAAATAGCGGAATATTTATTTATAAATATTCAAAAATAGATATATTTGTTTTGTTTCAGTTACCATCTATATATCCGTATATAAAATATAGCCTCACTTCATAAGAATTTTTCAAATCATTAGTGCGTAGAAATTTCGGAACTATTTTATCAATTTTTCTGCATATTAAAATTTATCAAAAGGCTATCGAAATTTTATACCTTTGGTCTACATATTTGTGCATGGTCTTTCTCAATTAGCTTTTACGTTTGACGGCGATATTTCCAAAACTGCTAAAAATTTTATTTTCAATATGCGTGCATATTTGTACATAATTTATATTTACACTCCTGAACAATAGTTAACGGGCTCCAAAATGGGGTTTTATATCGCCCAATACGCACAGTACCTGATTGATATATCTAAAAGCGTTTAGCATAAAAAACTCTCAATTTGAAATTACTATAACTCTAAAACACACAGTTTTATACTATACAGATTACTATACAATCGAGTAGCTTCATGTATCACTCAACTATAAGAAACTGTCAACATCACAAAACAGAATCTCAATAAAAGCTTATAGTATTATAGGTTGGATGTACGCATATTGCTGAAAAATAGTTCATCGATCTCCCTACACAGTTCATTTGGATCTGGAACACAGCTACCCAGTGAGGTTTTTCCAGTGTTTCCATCCACTACATACGGAGGGGGTCTTCGGTTGTCCGGAGTGAATTGGATTGAGTTTTGTACTGACCTCTCCGCACTTAATACGTCACTAATATCTCCACACGAGTATGGAGTCCCATACTCGGACTCCGCAGTTCCGGGAGTTCTTGTCCAGATCTGAGAACCTGCAGGAGTGGCAGAAGATTTAGCCGAAGGACTTCGGTAATTGTTCATCGCCCACTGTGGTGGAAGTGGCTGCCCCGTGAAATTATTTCTAGCTCGATTCTGATTGTGTGTCGCGGACTCGGTATTTCGTCCGCCAGATGTCATCATATTGAATCTCTCGTGATCAGAAGAACAGCCCGCTCTCTGAGGAAGAGTTGCAGAGTGAGGTGATATCGGAGGTCGATGGCAACCATGCGCTGATCTGGGTGATGTCCCAGAGGAATACCCGTTCATGAGGTAGCCGTCGTTGACCGCGTTCTGAAGGATGACATCAGTGCTGGGATCTGCAGGGGTGTAGGCGCAGGTAGAGTCAATGTTGCTGCGATGAAGAAGTCCTGTGGAACCGAAGCTGTTGACGTGGTGTTTGGGGTTCCTGTGAGAACTGTCGATCTGACTCAGGTTGTTCGTTGAACAAGGAATTTGAGAGGATAAAAGGGGCGGGGGGTAATAATCCCCCATGTCGTAACGATGGTAGGTACCGTTAGGCACGATGGGGGTTGATTTGTCAATGTTGCCGTTGTTGCTTGGACTGCACGAATACGGTATTGTATTGGGAGGCTTATTTTGTAGACTTGAATCTGAAAGAGACCAAAAAATTAAAGGAATAACTATTAAATGAATTAACTATTAAACGAATTAATTGTTAAATGTATTAACTATTAAATGAATTAATTGTTAAATGTATTAACCATTAAATAAATTAACTATTAAATGAATTAACTATTAAATGAATTAATTGTTAATAAATTAATTGTTAAATGTATTAGCTATTAAATGTATTAACTATTAAATGAATTAACTATTAAATGAATTAACTATTAAATAAATTAACTATTAAATGTATTAACTATTAAATGAATTAACTATTAAAGGAATTAACTATTAAATGTATTAACTATTAAATGAATTAACTATTAAATGAATTAACTTTTAAATGTGTTAACTATTAAAGGAATTAACTATTAAATGAATTAACTATTAAATGAATTAACTATTAAAGGAATTAAGCTTTAAAGTAATTAACTTTTAAAGTAATTAACTTTTAAATGAATTAGCTATTAAAGAATTAACTACCGTTAAATACCATTAAAATTAATATGTTATTATTTATATAGACTACCACACAATTCAGTTACATTTAATATATAACCTCCAGGTTAGTACAGGAGAATCTTCTGCAAAGTATTATTGAAGTTTTTATCATGCTAGGTATTTTTCACTAGAAATGCAGTTGGAATATGAAAAATTTAGGCAGTATGAAGATAAACCATATGTTTTTATAGCTAAACAATTTACCTATATGGAATTTAGAAATGCTACGATATATGTAATTGCCTTAACATTGCACATTGCACTTTTACACTAAACAAAATTTATGAAAACGTTTCTGTGACTAAGTTTTATTTATTTAAATACCGAAATGGCGTCTATGAAATTATGCAAATGCATTAAATCTAAAATATTCTAATATTGACAAGCAAAAGAGACATAAAAAGTTTTAAAATGTTTACTATGGCATACCACATTCCGATATATTAGCATTTGGTTGTTGTTGCTGTCTTAACTGTTGCAACTGTTGCATGTGTAGACCGTTTTCACCTTCCTCACTTAAGCCCCGCCCACTGTCAGTGTTAGACCCCTCCCCCGAGTGCTCGCTGCCTGCGTCGTTGTCTCTCTGAAGCGCTCTCAGCAGTCTCTCAACCTGAAACATAGTAAATAAAACAAATCAGCATCATCATCAATCATCACTTCTTAACCTGAAATATGGTATTGTAAGCAAAACAAATCAGCATCAGCATCAATTATCGCCGTCATCATCATTTTCATTACTATCATCATCATCATCATCTTCATCATCTTCATCATCATCATCATTTTCATCATCTTCATCATCATCTTCATCATCATCATCAAGCATCACCGTCATCATCATTTTCATTATCATCATCATCTTCATCATCATCATCATCCTCATCGCCGTCCTCAACTTCCTTCGAAGCCTGGTTTAAATAGGGACGAAATATTTGCAATTTCTGGAGCCTAGGCGCTCACCAAACGAATGCCTTTTCTGACGTTAGTTTGGCTCTTAGTGCTTCGTTGCCTTTTACGACACCTGCAGTCCATGGTTGGTCTATCCTTTAGTATCCCAGACACAATACGGGTAATAGAATGTTGGTTTGCCGCTTTAGAGCTGGTTAAGTTGTGTGAAATATACTACTGAACATCCATGCATTTCATAGTTTATACATTATGAATGCTACAGCATTGTATATTGCAAGCAATGCACTGTTTTTTAAATAGAAGTATTTGATACTGCATAATTACGGCTTTTGACTAGAGTTAAAAATGAAAGTAGATCACACTAGATTGGAGGCGTTATATACCATAGACCTGCCAGTAGGCAGTATACTAAGAGAGAGTGAGAAAGAGAGAGTATATCTCACCTCAAGTTCTTTGTTCTGAGGTTTAGGACTGCAGCAGTGCGGACTGCACCTGGCTGCATCCACCACGCTGACAGGCTGGTGACGAGGGTTAGAGGTGTGTGTGCTGGTTATGTTACTGGTGGATCGAAGCAGGGAATTAGACATGTCTTGTTCCTGCAATAGTAATCAATTCTTAGATAAATCAAAGCAATATTTGCGAAACAATTTTAAACAAATTAAATTTATTTAAAGGATTTGACATGTCTTAATCCTGCAATAGTAATTAATTCTTTGATAAATCAAAGCAATATTCGCGAACATATTTTAAACAAATTAGATTCCTTTAAAAGGATTTGGTTTGATAAACTTTTGTTTCTGCTACTGCTGTTTTGAAGTGCAATCATTTCTTTTCATAACGATGTGAATTGTGTGTTGATATGTACTTAACTGGCAAACGAATTGCTCAGTTAAAGCATACGGCGCACGCAATAAATCATTTTAACTATGCGCTAACATTGCAGTTAGTAGCTCACACACGTAGGTCTAGCGATTCACTATCTGAAAGATTAATGAGAGTTTAACGCTACAAAAGATTAAATAATAAAATTTAAAATAAAAGTCAGGATTAAAGGTGAATCTGATTCGTTCTTTCGATAATTTAAATAAAATAATATCCTATTAAAATTAAAGAATTAATGGTTTAAAGAAAATTATAATTCTCCGTCACATTAAAAGGTAATTCTTTTATGTTTAAAAATTGGTCACTCTCAGTCTCAGGATTAAATTTAGACTTACCGGCAGCTGCTTCTGAAGACAGCTGGCGTCAGACATCAAGGACAAATCTTGACCCTGTTTGTACTCCCTCATACTCTCCGGCGACAAGCCCAAATCTAGTTTTCCTTTGCCTTCATAGGCAGCATATCGACTGTCGTCACACTCGGGGGTAAGATCACCCCCGTCCCCCGGTCTCATTCCTCTCTCCGCCTCCCCATCTTTTGAAAGCATTTTCATAGCCTCAGCTCTACAGTTGTACTTCTGAGCCCTTGTCTTGCTTCTATCCTGTCTCCTGATCATCACAATGGCTATGATAAGGATTATGATAACGATTCCGGATCCCACGGCTATAGCGATAACGATGAGAAGATTCTGGGTAAGGTTCAGCCAGAGTGGATTCCCACCTGGATTGCTTCCAGATCTCTTTCCATCAACAAAGAGCGGCGCAGACTGATTAACTACGACGTTCAGGTAAGCCCTATCCGATGATCTTAGTTCCGGCCCTTGATCCTTAGCAAAAAATTCCAACCGGAACTTTCTACCGTGCTGGTTGGATAAATCCCGGCCTACCATCAAAATTCCCCATTCTGAGTCCAAATCAAAATAGGCCGCCGTCTCATTGGAAGGAAGATCGACATTTGTGGAAGTGACTGAATCCATGATGTAGATAACCTTACCATTTCTTCCAGCGTCCATGTCGTGCGCTCTCAGACGAGTTAGGATGTGTCCAACGGGTGCCAAGGTTGAAATTTGTAAAGTGTTGTTATAGGAGGTTGGAAAGTCGAATACAGGAGAGTGATCGTTGTCGTCGGAGACGTATATCGTAACGTTTACTGACGTGCTCTTGGGAGGAACTCCGCGATCAGAGGCGACGACAACTAGATGGTAGCTGTAGACCTCCTCCCTGTCCAACACTGAGGACGTGGTGATCACTCCGGTCTTCCTGTCCATGTGGAACATGCTAGCGTGAGGTGAGGACTGGATAATGGAATATGTTACCTAAACATAGTGGTAATTCATGGTAAATTATAAGCATTAAGAATATAGATCTAAATTATTGTGATTACTTTAAGCTAAATATAGACATTTTAACAATATATAATTTACTTATAATAATGAATAATGGTCTAAAATGAATAGAGAATTTTATTGAATTGTTTTTCCACTTAAGGACACTCAATAAAAATGAGCAATATATACGTTATATATACAGACTGCGGCAAAAAAAACTGACCCCTTACAGAAAACTTTCGATAACTTTTGTATCTGTTATCTCTTTATCATGTAAATTTAAGCAATTATTCATGGTCCAATTCTACACATATGCTGAAAATTTCATGGAAATATATGCATCACAATTTGAGTTACAGATTCTTTTTGCGCCATGCCCCTACCTTTTATAGATTCTCCTTCAGAAAATTTCTATAACTTTGGCATCTGATGTCTCTTTATCATATATACTGAAGCGACTATTCATGATCCAATTCTACACAAATGCTGAAAAATGTATGGTAACATATGCTCCACAATTCCAGTTACAGATCTGTTGGCGACATGCCCCTACCTCTCATAGATTCTCTTACAGTGGCTACACGCGATCAGTTTTGCCATCAAACTCATCTGTTCAGGTATCTGTTCAGATATCTGAACAGATAAATTTGATCGTGTGTGGCCGCGTCAGATTTGAAAACTGATGAGAGAACTGATGACCTAGTTTCTCCACACACGATCAAATTTAACTAATCAAACTTATCTGAACAGTTATCAGTACAGATATCTGAACAGAGAAATTTGATCGTGTGTGGGCAAAAACTGATGGGAAAACTGACTAGGGTCAGTTTTCAAAACTGATGGGAAAACCATCAAACTCATCTGAACAGATATCTGTTCAGATAAATTTGATCGTGTGTGGCCGCGTCAGTTTTCAGATCTGAAGACTTGTCCCGCCCACAAAAACTTTTGGCGCACTTGTCGGCCTAAACTTATTTTAATTTGAGCATTCTAAATACAAATTAATTTCTTAATTGAGTAATTTAAAAAAAGTATTATAAATCACAAAGATGCTTTTGACATACAGAGATAAGCGTTACCGAATTAAATATCATTGTTAAATTTCAATATTGATTTTATATATAAATAGAATGACTCGTGGCGCACTGATAGAGAGCTCGTCTCTAGAAAGAGAGGTCGTGAGTTCGGACTGCGTTGCGACGTGAAAAATAAAAACATAATAGTGCAAATGTGTTGGTGTCAAATCGATATAATTATACGCGAACTTAATGTTCCATTTCCTATCTAGACCCTTTCGTTTCGACCCCGAATAGGGATATACGGGACGCTAAACGGATTTTTTTTAAATTTCAATATTAAACAGCTTCGCTAAACAAATTAAAATTTTATTAACAAAAAGTAATAATTTTGTTTCTAATAATTTTAATAATAATGTTTTGTTTTCAATCTCTGTTGTATTTCTCAACAATAAAAATGCCATGCGCAATTTTTACAGTGTTTCAAAAATTCCCGCGATAATAAACACTTCATAAACTAGCTGATTGGCGGGATTTAGCGCACTTGGCTTAGTTGCGCGTCAATTATCGAAGTTAAGCTACACCGACCTCAATTAGTACTTTGTGAGTGACCACTTTGGAAGACCGAGTGTTGACAGCTTAGGAAGGAAAAATCCCAGGCTGACAGAAGGTTATTCTTAAATCCGCGCCGGCTGCAATTTTATGCGCCACCAAAAGGAAACGATTACTAATAACAATGGAGAAGTGGGAGGAAGTGGGCATAAAACAAACGTCTGTGCTTCCTGACTCAGTGTGCCATTTTGTTATGTTATGTTGTATATAGGCCTACATGTAATAAACTTT
Organism: Enchytraeus crypticus; assembly: GCA_905160935.1. NCBI lineage: Eukaryota > Metazoa > Annelida > Clitellata > Enchytraeida > Enchytraeidae > Enchytraeus > Enchytraeus crypticus. Next base: position 978,109 of record CAJHZI010000452.1, on the reverse strand, counting down.
GCCTATACGGGTATGTAGAATATAAACTAAATAGTGACGATGAAGCAGATTACTTAATGATGCAGAATACCTACCATGTGGGTGTATAGACTATAACTAGTATTATATTATACTGTTGTATTGATAGTGAAGTATTGGGTGGATATGGCGTAACGGTTAGAGTGTTCGCCTCGGATGCCATTGGGCCTGGATTCAAAAGCACAATCCACTGAAAAAACACAGACTAAATGTGATCTACATGAATGGTGAACGTAAATAAAACTAATGATAATAGTGGAACTTGTGCAAACAAAATAGCCAGGGGTATAATTTTAAATTGAGATTAAAACGTAAAATAACAAAAATGAACCTATTAAATCATTAAATGATACTTTCATCATTTGGACAGCCACCATCAACCAGGGGATGGGTTGCTTTCAAATTAATAGTTTAAATAGCACAAAAAATATTGATAGGCTGTAGTATTAACAAATCCAGTCACGCGCGCTGCAGTCTGGAAATCATTGACAGCTAATTAGCATAACTGATCAGATATCTGAACAGTTAAATTTGACCGCGTGTGGGCGATCATCAGTTTTATCTGCAGATAAATTTGACCGTGTGTGGGCAAAATATCTGTTCAGATCTCAGCTCTAAACAGTTAATTTGACCGTGTGTGGACGAATCAAATTTATCTGAACAGATATCTGATCAGATATCTGTTCAAATATCTGTCAGTTAAATTTGACCGCGTGTGGCCACTTTTAACAGTTTTCCATTATAAGTCACGAGAAGTTTCGGACACAAACACTTCATGAGCACGGTTACGGGGTGAAAAGAATAAAACAAGCCTATTCACTGAAAGGATGGTCCTTGTCAAATAATAGGAGTATTTGTCGGAAGATTGCAGAGTGAGAGAGAGAGCAAATGATAGAAAGGCTGGCTGTGGCTGGCCCAAAAGTGCCAGAATACCTGCAGATATTGCTGCTGTTGAGAAAATAATTTGTTCTTAGGAAGGAAAACCCGGAACATTTCGTAATACACGTCAGAAATATAAAGTACTAGGGGTTTCTGCCGCATCAGTTCGCAGGATTGCCACTGCCAACACAATGAATCAATGAAGGGCTCTAATCAGGAGTATTCAGTGACAAACTGCTTAGAGAACCTATTAGAGGTAGGGGCATGGAGCAACAAGATATGTAACTTGAATTGTGGTGCATATATTTCCATGAATGTTTCAGCATATGTGTAGAATTGGATCACGTATTATCGCCAAAATTTACATGATAAAGAGACATCAGATACCAAAGTTATAGAAAATTTTCTGCTGGGGTAAAGTTTTTTTGACGCAGTCTGTATATTTAAAATATGCAGTGTTTCTTGGCACCAAAGAAACCCTTTATCTCTCACTTGAAACTGGTCGTATACAGAAATATTGCAATCCCAAATCTCAAGTTTTCGGCTGTGATTCCGAATTTCCGATGCGTTGTGTTCCTGTCTTTGTTAACTTGTTGTTAATTTAGTCTTTGTGACGGTAGCTCGAATGCGTCGATATGTCGCGAAGAGAAGCGCTGTGATTCTGAACCTTTGGTTAAGCACTACAACCTTTCATAGAAAAAGATGTATTCATTTTGATTACATTTTCGAAGACTAGTTTGCTCTCTCTCTCTCTCTTTCTCTTTTTCTCTCTTTCTCTCTTTCTCTCTCCTCTCTCTCTCTCTCTCTCGTGTCAACTAAAAGCGGGTATTTTCCACATCCTAAATATATTGCAATTTAAATGACATTTATTAGTTTTAATTAAATCTAGTTTAATCTTTAATCAATGATATAATTTCAATGACCGACATTGACACTAGTAATTAAGAACTTTAATTATAATAATTGTTTATTAGCAGCTATTACAATAAGTAATTCATAATTGGCAGAATAACCCACAATAATAACTATTATAATAAAATTAAGTAATAAATAGCAATTAATGATGTAACAGAAAGACTACATGGCCAAACAGCAAAAATAATAATACCATTTAACACCACAATTACAGATCTTTAAAATTGTTATTAATAAATATAAAACAAAATCATTCAGCTTAAGCACCTACCTCTCCGTATATATTGCTGTCGGCATCTCTAGCAGCCACTGTTCCCACCTCTGACCCTTCTACAAGGTTCTCCCCCACAGCGAACGAGTACCCCTGAGGCTGGGAGAAGACTGGCTGCTCGTCGTTCACGTCGAACACAGTGAATACAACGAGGGCGGAGCTATTCCTAGGCTCCGCTCCTCTATCTGTGGCCACCACGTGAAACTTGATGACCTCGTTCTGTTCGCGGTCGAACCTAACGGCGGCAGTGATGAGGCCAGAGTGGACGTCGATGAGGAAGGACTGAGCAAGGTCACCCGAGAGCGAGTATGTAACGTCACCGTTAGGGCCTACGTCATTGTCCGTGGCAGTAACCTGACAAATAGTCAATAAAAATGCATCATTCCTGTGCTAATCTTTCTCTACTTTGTATCTTTATCTCTCTCTCTCTCTTTCTCTCTCTCTCTTTCTCTCTATATTTTTTCTCCATCTATCTCTGTCTCTTCCTCTCTCTCTCTCTCTCTCTCTCTCTCTCTCTCTCTCTCTCTCTCTCTCTCTCTAGTTCTTTTCATAAAGATTTTTTTTGTTTTTCATAATTTTGGTTTTCAGTCATTTCTAGCTTCTTCTTGATGAGGTTTTCAGACTTTGCTAGCTTCTTCTTGAAGAGCTTTCAGTTTTCACTTCGAGTAGAAGTGCAACATCAAGTCTACTTGAAGCAAATAAGTGCAATCGCAAAGGTACCAATGAAATGCTACTACTAATATAGGTTTATTGTCGTTTTCCTCTTCCAATGATGATGTCAGATAGTCCCCACAGGCCAAACTAATATGCACAACACTTATCCTGAATAGAAAAATGGTCCTAAACGATTTACCCCGATGATAGCTAACTATGCTGTAGTTTTCTATCAACATAAGAGATTGCTTTACATTGGTGGATAGAAATCTTTGCAGCGGAGTAGATAGAACAATTTTCCTAATAATTAAGAACATAGTACATTAAATTGTATGCTTGTGTTAAATACCATGTTAGAGATAAACAATAAACTGAAATAGGCAACTTCGTAACAGTAATTATTTTAGCTCCGTTATATTATTTAATTAGTGATTTCCATAGAACTAATGGTATTTCAACATAATCATGGAAGAGCCCGTAGCTCGTTGGAAGACAGCGAATCATTATGTGGAATCATTATGTGGAGCGTTCAAACGAAGTGTATCCCCGTCTATGACATGCTATAGAGCAGAAAACTGACGTTAAACTTGGATTTCTAAATAATTTCAGTGGTTAGCAAATTAATTTCCGATACTAGACTTGATTTGATTTGATAAAATTTAACGTTAACTTTTTCACCTCAAGTATACTGTCAGAGACTGCGGCGTGCAATATCAAACTACTGTCATTTAAAATACTTTACAGTTAACAATACTGTATATTTTTGGTAACCCATGTGTATTATTTATTTTTAGCACGGTAATTTATCTTATATATCTTCAAAACGTGATGAGAAATCTAGTAAAAAATGAGATAAGAAATGGAAAGTAAAGTTGGATAGAACATATTTTAAAGGCTTTTCTAAAGCATTTTTTATAGGAGGAAGAATGCAAGAGAATAGAGTTAGAATTAGATCGAGACATATGAAGTTGTATGATCTAATAACAATTCATACATAGAGATGAAAAGGAAAGACGACGAGAGAATTGGTTAGAAGAGTTATATGCCGTGGACCTGCCGTTAGATAGTGCACTAGAAGAAGAAGATCTTAATACAAAAGCACTAGGAATGCACTAACGGTCACTATTGAGGCTCCCACGTAGTTGTTCTCAATTAGATCTCCCCTGTAAGAATCCTGCAGGAATGCTGGAGAATTATCGTTCACATCTCCCACTTTGATCCTTATATCCTTCGAAGTCGTCAGAGGTGGAGACCCAAGGTCACGGCAGCTCAAGGTCACATTATATTCGTCCTTCACCTCTCTATCTAACAACATGGAGGTCACTATTTGAAATTCCGTGTCGTAGACCGGAAGTAGTTGAAAGTTGGGGTCATTGAGTGCGCAGCGAAACTGACCGTTTCTTTCACTATCCGAGTCCTCAACCGTCACGTGACCAACAAAAGTCCCAACCGGGACGTCTTCCCGGATCTCAGCCACTCCAGGGACCTCTGAGAGAGTATCCACTGTGATCACGGGTGGACTGTCATTCACGTCTTCCAGATTTATCGTTACAACGGCCGTCGTAGGTTTCGAATCAACACCTTTATCTCTAGCGACAACTATTAACTTATACGAAGGGTTTTGTTCGTAATCGATTGGGCCCCGAGTGACTATTTCCCCGGTGATGTTGTCTATTGAGAAGAGTTCTCCGTATGACGATTGGGTTTGGAGATCGAACGCATACAACACGGCTCCATTTAGACCAAGATCTTTATCAGAAGCTCGAACTTGAAGTAAAGAAGTTCCAACGGGAATACTTTCCTCGACAAGCGTATCGTAGGATATCTGATCGAACTCTGGCATGTTATCGTTCACATCCAGCACGTAGATCGTCAGTGATATCGATCCAGTTTTAGGCGGATATCCCCCATCGAGAGCAACTATCTGCACGCTGAACCGATCCGTCATTTCTCGATCCAGACCTTTCGCGACCACCAATTCCGTTCTGAAAGACCCGTCGGGTTTTCGATCCGGTGACGAAAGCGTGAACCGATCGGAATCGGAGAAGAGTTTATAGGCCTGAACTGAGAAGGAAGGACCGTCGCTGTCAAACGCTTCTGGCCGGAACAGAACCTGACCAACAACAACTGATTCCAGAAGTTCCACAATTTGTTCTTTGTCGGCAAATTTTGGCCAATTATCGTTCACGTCTAAGATGCTGATATTAATTCGTATAATTCTAAAGTATTCGACCGGCTGTATGGCCACGTCGATGCGAAGATCACAGGAGGCAGCCGATGGGCAGAGCTCTTCCCGATCTATTCGGCCCTGGGTTCGAATCACCCCCGAGCTGCTGTCGATCGTGAAGCCTCCCTCATTTCGCTGCTGTTTCAGGAATCGAAACTGTAACTTCTGAAGTGCTGTCGTGTCGTAGAAACTGGCGAGATTTGCATCGCGTATCACGTCGCCAACGAAGGTCCCGCTAGGCAGTTCTTCTTCTATACGATATTTCAGCTCTAGACCTTCGGGTATTGTAACTGCCGCCAGTGTCATCTGGTGAATGAAAATGAAAGATAAAATTGTTCTCGTCCATATTTTCCAATGAGCATATGATGAAGGCATAGTAGTTTTACGGATTTCTTTACACCTGTATTCTATCTTTAATTTGTATTGCTGCGCATTTGACACGTAATTATTTCAATGATTATTATAGCAATATCAATATGCATGATAAGGTTAACAGATTCAATGAAAAGCTTCATTCAACAGACTCTGGGTTCCAATCCAAAACGGCTTACAATGATAAGATGATTCTAAATTTTGTTATACAGTATATTAGGTTGGCCTATATATTGATATTATTATGTATCTATTGCGTCTTTCTCATATTGTGCCCGGGACAGTGAGGAATAGACCAACCGTAAACTGTGAGTTTAGTAAGAGGCGATTGAGCAATAACTGAGGAAGGAAAAAGGAATTCACTCCAGAAGATAGGCCTACATTAATCTCATGCTATAGGCTATATTATCTTCTAAAGGCTCTCTTTAATAGATTGCCCCATTTTAACGGCCCTTTTAATTTCAATTAATACCGTTTTACGAATTTCATTGTTAAATATTTTAAGGTTGACAGCAGCCCTTTACTAATGTTGCTGCTTTTGATACTTTGCATGCAGTATTTATATATTTCCAAACAAATAATTACCATAGATCACATGTAACCAGCAAAATTAAAGTGTAACACTCATAGATATTAGCTGACCAGAAATTTAAAGAAGATGAAGTTAGTAGTAGTGAAATATATGGTAAGTTCTAGAACTGAAAATATACATGTGGTCAGTGAGAAATACGAAACGATATAAGCAGAAGCGGAGAAATAACTAAAAATATAAAAAGTTGAAGAACCAGCAAGACTGATTCAAAAGAAATAAATTTAAGAGACTAGTTAAATGAAAAGGAAAGCGATGAAAGATAGAAAAAGGAAAGTGGAGTGAGACGTAGAATGAAAGAGATATTAAGCTCGAGAATTGCAGAAAGAATGTATGAATATCAGAAATTTGATTTAACAATAGCTATATTTTCATATACTCGTTGAATTTGTATAAGAACTAAAAGATATCTACCATGGTGGCCTTTAAGAGAACTCAAGGATTAACAAAAGAGAGCTGAAAACAATCGGAGCAGAATGAAGTGAGCAGTTTATGAGTACTATACTCTGAAGTAATTGGAAAGAAAAACTTGGATCAATAAACGTCAAACAAGACGCTCGTCATTGCTGTCTAACTATCAATCCTTCTCTTCATCCAAGAGAAATGGGTCAATTTTAAAAAGTAAAGAACTAGTTGTTAGTTCTTTAATCAATTATTCTCTTTAGAATATCATCTTCTTTATTTTCTTGGCTTTAATCCCGCTTTTCTGCAGAGCCCGCTTGGCGGCATGCCTGAATCCATTTGGTGCGTTCGTGGACGTATTTCGAATTGCCGTTTACTATGCGCATGTCCTCGATTATTTTATCTAGCCAACGCTTCTTGGGTCTCCCTCTCTAACGACGACCGTATCGATTCCGTGTGTGACCCTTTTATAGCAGTATTGTATTTTTTTAAGGATTTAATCATTTTAATTAAAAATTAATAAAAAAACTACTTTATGCGCTGTAGCTGACGTTATTTTTTTTTAATATCTCACTAACCAAAGGTAAAAGTAGAAACCAGTTTTAAATTTAACTCGCATCAGATAGACAAAATTGTATAACAGAAAAGAAGGTCTAATTATACCCCTAGAATGGTTTATAAGAAATTAGCCGACTTTTTTAAATTTCACTCTTCAGCAGTAAATAACCACGCATAAACTACATGTAAATTAGATATAATTAATAACCATGCATAAAAACTACATATAAATTAGCTTTATTTTAAAAAGTCTGAAGTGCTCAAATAATCTACGCCTTAATTAACGCCTAAAATCTCTTCATTAGTTATAATTTCCGTACTTCCGCTTCAGGTACTTCGAGACTGATCCTCTAATTTAGCACACAGTGCAGAAACGTAATACTGTGGTAACTATTCGCACGACATAATTAAGTCGGATTACATTGAGATATTAACACGCACATCTCTAGTCGCTAGACTTACTTTATTCACAACACATCGAGCGTAAGAAAAGATAAATCTTGAGATAATTAGCGAAGAACGGAACTAGTGTCGGCATTCAGCAATTTGAATAAATAAATAGCATGAAAATAAAGACAGCGAAGTTAAGAAGTGTTTTAATAGATACAATAACACGATGCCATTCATGACACAGAAATGACATTTCTTGATATCTAAACTGTCACTAGAATGCAACAGGTTTAATTACGACAGCGAATAACTCACATTATAAAAAAATAAAGAACAAGCTTTAAATGGGTACGAGTTTTACGATTAAGAATTCATGTAATGTCTAATATGCTGAATTCTTCGGCAACTAATTTCTACGTTAGAACAAACAGACAACACAAATGAAATCAGCCACTATTTTTTAACAAATAGAAAGATATTTCTAACAATTAAAAAAGCTTTAATTTAAATATTTGAAATGCATTATCAAGCTTCAAGTACGGATACTAAATAGATTAGACTTACGTAAGTTTAAGGCATCGCTATATCCGCACATTATCAAATAACTCACATTATAAAAGAAACAAAGAACAAGCTTTCAATGGTTATGAGTTTTACGATTAAGAACTCATGTAATGTCTAATGTGCTGAATTCTTCGGCAAATAATTTCTACTTTTGAACACAACCGACAATAAAAATGAAATCATCTACTATTTTTTCTAAGAAATAGAAATTAATTTATAATAATTAAAAAGGCTTTAATTTAAATATTTGAAATTCATTATCAAGCACAAGTACTGTAAGTATAAGGCATAGCTGTATCCGCAAATTATCATGCCATAAGTGAATGGCAAGCGTTTGGAAAAATTATAAGAAATAATTTTGAAATATGGTCAATATTTATCAAGTGGATATATGTCTAACGGGTAAAACGACAAATAAATGGTAATCCTAGATATATTCACAGTGATCAGGTAGAGAAATGCTCTGAATAAATATGACTAAACATTCTACATAAACGAAGTTATACTCTTGCAGACTCTACGAATAATCTTCGTCACGAAAATCTTTATTTCGCAAATATTTTCTCTAGCAGTCAAGCCGTTTCTAAAGCGTTACGAGTAACTTTACTATCTTTATACAGCATTTTACCTTATTATATACAAATAGAAACGATGGGCAAGTCGGCAGGAAGTTTGTTCGACTAGCAAAAGGCGACCGATTCGAAATCCAGCCTACGTCTCTCCTGATACCATAGATGAAAAAAACGTTCTTACCAAAAATAAAAAACGGGCTTTTTTAAAAAAAAAATAAAAAACGTAAAAAAACGTTAGATACATACACGTAGGCTTGCATATATATTACCATGCCTTCATTCCATAACGCTAAACAATTTTATTACAACTAGACTTGATCTAAAGTTCTAAACTTCTAAAGTATGTCCATAAACTCCATAAAAATATAACATTCAGATCACGGGCCAATAGAATAGGCCTAGCCATAAACATAATGATAATCTAACATTTTAATTATAGGCCTGCCGCCTATCTTATCATAAACATTATCACATAAACATAATCCAACATTTTAATTATAGGCCTACATTGCAGACTACAGTTATATAAGCATATATATAATCTACCATAATAACATTATAATTATAATTCCAAGTGACTGTTAAATGAAAAATATTGTTCGCGAATAACTTCAGCAGCACGTAGCTGAAAACTTTCAATAGCAGCTGCGGAGCGACACTGTAGGCTATAGCTCTAATTCAAACTACAACAAACATCTGCTGCAGCAGCAGAGTAATCATGTAGCACCCACGCAGTGTAGCACCCACGTGTGGTCATGACCACACCACGAGTGGTCATGTAGCACCCAATTTAAATTTCCTGTTTGGCTCACAGTTATGTAGCACTCAATTTAAATTTCCTGTTTTGGCTCACAGTTGAAATAATTAGAGGTGTGATCACAGTGTTTATCTTAATTTTTACGTTTGACGTTAACGGTTTACGTTTTTTACGTTTTTTATTTTATCAAAAATAAAAAACCTAGAAAAACGCGTTTTTTTACCAGATATAAAAACGTAAAAAACGCTTTTTCATCTATGCCTGATACAACTGTGGTACTGAAGCAATAATATCTTTTTAGTTAAGCGCCCCTAAATTAAATTTCTCTACCAGGTTTAACTGTTTGTGTATTATCTGATGCAGAAAAATTTGTGCAGCTGACGCAGTCCTTTTATTCTCTATTAAATATTCTTAAATTTTATCGACAGACGCGTCTTCGGCACGGCGGCGCCCTCTGTCGAATAAGAGAGCGCCATTGATTTCTAGACGAAGAAGAGTTTTTAAACCAAACTCGACATTGTAGTATCAGAGACGAGTATTGTTCTAAGCCAACAAAACAACTGAAACTCTAAACCACTCAAAGCGCCGACTCCGTCTTAAGAATCGTTTCTTACATGAACGACAATGCAGCTCAAGATAAACAGGAAGTATGCAATGAAAGCTCACTCAGCTAAGATAGACCAATCATATACATAGTTAGAAATATACCTGACGTTTAGCCCGTGAGACGGTAAAATGCTTTGATTATGTGGGAACTTATTTGTGAAAAAGATATCCTACTAAGCTGTGGATTCACTCAGGATTCCTTTTTGAGAGAGTGTTGCAAAGCTTATCTTTCAAGAAGCTTCCTGTCATTGTACGAGATACTACTAATGGTACGGTGCACAACAATAATGAAACTCAAGTGTTCATTTGCTATTGAGCTAAGCCACAGTGGTTTAGTGGTTCATAGGAGAAGTTATACATACTAAGCATTTATTTTCCAGAATTTAACAGAACTGCTGCCATCTTACGTTATTCCAATCCACCTTCAAATTTAGGTAGCAGGAACAAGGGAAAAAAGCCAATGACTTATTTCAATCCCCAATCATACATGATTACAACATCCGGCTTGTTTTTAAAAATATTCACCTACTCCGCATTCACTACCTCCTCACTCAAAGAGTTCCACCTATCAATCATCCTATGAGATTTATGTTACAACTATCTTAACTTTACCTAAAGTCGAGGCATGTCTGAGATAATGCACAACGCTTTAGTCACAAATCTTCCACTATTAAATTCAGTAGGATGCTTTCACCACAACAACACAGCCTTATAGTCCCTCGCCTAGGTAGCTAAAATATATCTTAAAATGTCTTGTAGCAGCTAAAATATATATTAAAATGTCCTTTAGGAGCAGTGAAAAACAGCCTCTGAGGTAGCATCTTGTTGCATTCATTAGTCTATATAGTCAGATTTAGCGCAATACAAATACATTTCAGAACGAGTATGCAAGGGCCTTGATGGATGCAACAAGCTAGACCTCAGAATGGACGACAACACTCTAATAAAATAATCTGTTCAATAATACAACTATTTGACATTTTAATTCAGCAGCGATAGACGATGCTATTTAACATTACATGTAGCTGGCAGACCTAAGCTGACGATAGATAAGCCATCAAAAGCGCGCAAACCAGTCTCTAACTTAAAACGAAGAGATACATCGACTAAAGTAGCCTCAGCGTGTAGCAAAAATATAAACAACCTCAAAATCGCATTTTTATGTTATTGCCTACGGCAAAAATCTGCAAATAAAACGCCAGTTTTACAATGTCAAAAATCCGAGGCTTGGTCAGCACATGTATGGCACATAATAAATCGAAGTGTTGATGACACAGGTCACGATAGGTCAACGTGACGAGCCTTGTGTATAACTAGAAATATGTCAACTAGCGTCGATAGGCGACTGCTACACCGATAGTCTGTCAAAGAAACACACACACACACACACACACACACACATATATATATATATATATATATATATATATATATATATATATATATATACAGTATGTCATATACACCAATCACAATATGCCCATAGCATTTTATATGATGATGATGATGATAATGATGATGATGATGATGATGATGATAATAATAATAATAATAATAATAACAATAATAATAATAATAATAGTAATAATGAATAAAGTCTTTCCCTTGTCTTATTTTTTAGCCCAGGGCCCTGTACAGCCTAGAGCAATTTTAAAAATAATAATAATAATATAAAAAATAATAATAATAATAATAATAATAGTAAAGGGTGTAACGTTCAATTCCTCACTCTAGGGTGATGTATGTAAGCAATATTAGGAGTGTAAAAATATAACTCGTGAAAATTAAACTCGATGTACAGATGTTTCCTGTACCAATTAGATTCGGATCTGTGTACATGTATATGTCGTTTAGATAAGGAGTTTTACACTTGTTTTGTAAAAGGAAATATCCAACTCCCGCTGATATAAACTGAAGAGAAACATTTACAATGCCGCAATGCTACAGCACCGCCACACCTTCTAGGTGCGACTTTTATTGCAGCATGATGACAACAACATACCCTTCCACTCTAATTTGTTTCACTACAGAAAGACTCTTAGAATTGGACACACGTAGATACTAGCAAATTATGTCGTATAGGGAATTCTTTGTAAGAGCAGTTGGCACTTTTATCAGCAGATGTTGCGATAAGCTGGATAAAGCTGACATTCTTTCTCAAGAGGATTGTAAAATGATTAAATCTGGTCAAATCAAATGCTTAAATTGTGTAATTCTATTTTCCATGATTGTCAATTACATTATTGTTATGTGAAATTGCACATATTGCACTGCACTTGTTAAATTGCGCGTATTACATTGCACGTATTACATTTTATTTTTTATATTTCATTTAATACATTGCACTTATTGGAATTGTCGAATATAAGTTATCAGACAAGCGAGCTATCAAATAGGCCACCTGTCAGTGCATTTTATATAAAAAATATATTTTCTACTAATCTCTAGTTCTATGCCCGTCATGAGAGATGGCAGGTCCAAGGTACATATTCCCACTCATACTGTGCTTTCACACTGCATAACCAACATTCCAAATATCAACAAATTAATCTCCTCAAAAGATACTATGCATTACCCTTACCTTAAGTAGTCAAAATCTATCTCTATATCTACCGATATGCAAAAATAAATATGCAAAGACTGCAGTGAATTGGAAGACAAGTCAAGGAAAAGGAGGAAGACCTAGAAGTACTTGATTTAACACGATAAACAAAGATTTGAAATTTTTTTGAACATTTCATGGGAAATGCTGTGAGGGTTGCTAACGAGAGAAAAAATGGAGGAATGTTGTCTATGTTCTCTACAGAACGCAAGGAACTGACGATGATGATAAAGTAGCCTATAACAAAAGAAAATGCGATTTCAGTTTATTTTCGGTTTACCGTTGCCCTTCCTCAGTTCTTACTTATTCGCGTTTAACAACATGTGAAGTTAACGTTTGGTCATATTTCGGAGCCTCGCACAAAGCACGGAATAAAAATATATTAGCGAATAATAGCAGATATATAATAAAGCCGATAAATGTATTACCAATATAGTACTGTAAGTATACTATAAGTTAAATAATTTCAACAAACTAATTAATTACTTAACTAGTTAAAGAAGAATCGTATTATATGAATCTGTATCTAATTTTACTACTTCTGAAAGTATACTTCCCTCAAACTGTCATTTATCTATTCTATAAATTATTAATTTAAAGAAATATATCTAAATAAATTATTCATGGTTATAAATTATAACATTCAAGCTTCTCAAAACTACTGACAACGTTTTTGTAACTCACTGCAGGCGGTCGAACTAAACCTAAGATTAAATCATTTATTATTCACGCCTACCTCAACTATTGCAGCGAGGTAACGAATTCCGTATACTAATACATTATGCATACATAATGATGCATTAATTGTTACGCTAGGAAAGTTTTCACGCATGATAGGTTCGCTCAGTCTCGACTTTATTCAACCCAGGTTTGAACAGAGATTGACCAGTAGTGAAGGCCATGTTTGGGTATGGAAATGTCATTTATTACTCACTTCCTGCCTATGCAAATTACTTGACCCTTGGCCCCCAATTTTAGTATCGTTAACGTGCTTGGACATTAAAATGCTAGCATGGTCGGTCATTATGAGCGATTCACTACACAGAATGCAACTTCACGTACCGTTCCAAGCGCGGAAAGCAACCAATTTAATATTGCAATTATCTAACATTACCTTAACGTTAACTTATTGTAAAAACACTCGGATCTGAAAGAACATTGTAGTAGGTTAAAAAAAGCAAGGTCGAGTTTAACGTCAGTGTCCTTCTTCGAATGATCGTAAATGAGCGGGCTAGCACTGGATTTGAACCTTGCACCTAGTGATCCATAGTCTGATATCATAGCGACTTGCTATCTACCCTGACCAATTTAGTTAACACTTCAAAAATGATACCGATTAAAATTTTACAAAATAATGCGAAAATTCTCTAAACAAGTGTTTACATTTTGAATGAAGACTTGATGACCACTCAAATAGAGTCATTAGTCTAAATTTAACTGGCTGCAAGGTGTATTTTTGTTATAGCAGACTTTAAAATATATTTAGTGTAATTGCAACACGATTAATTTTGAATCAGTTAACTAACCACATCACTTCATTTAGTTAATAGACTATAATAATACTTTTAAGTAACAATAAGTTAAACCCAAGATAAAGTAAATTAATAATTATAAATGATAGAGCAGTATTGTACAAATTATTAATTATAGAACACAATAGTAAAAATATATCTCAATAATGAAATACAACGCACTTGTATAATAATACGCTCTAATTAATTTCACGAACTTCAAGTAGAATTGCCTAGCTAATTTAGTCTTGCTATTCAAGCTTCATTTATCTCAACCCATATCAATTCCTATTGATATTTTTATTACATTATCCGTTGTCTAGTTTAATAACGATATCAGCTCAAACCATGGAAGCATTGCGATACTTGAACATACTGAAATGCAGCATATTGATTTGCTATTAGCGCATTGACTGGTCTCATTCTATTCAACTGGCAGAGTGTATTCGAGCCAAAAACGGCCGAGAGAAACCGTTGCGAACTTGTTCAAATATCGAACTACGCTGAAATGACCGCACGAAGCCGTCCATTAATAATATTTGCAAAGAACACTTTCACGTTAGAATTGAATGAAAATCGAGAAGGCAAAAAATTACTGTTTCAGTCGCTGAATTCAAGTACAATATATTTAGAAGCATTTTAGTCCAACTTATTTGTTTAAATAAATGCAATATATTCCTGAATTCCATTTGACAAAACTAATAAAGCAAAATTTCGTTCGATTCGTGAATGATATGCCCAATAAGTACAAATTGTTTCGACGTAGTATGATTTCATTTAAATAGTACAATGTTCTTCCAATCACTGATATGCTATTGAGCAGAAATTGACGCTAAAATTGTATTTGGTTTTTAAATATAGCATAGCACAAAAATGAGAGATTTAGAATGTTTTCAAATTCGACAAATGCTCAAGAGAGTTTAACAAATATCAAAGTCTGTCAGTTATAACCGGCCGATAATTAAATCATTATTAAGTTAGAAAACTTGCAGCAGGTATCTAATAAACGAGCAGAGCCTTTAAAAAGAAATAATCATGGCAACGAATAATATTGTGATTTAGAGGCTTATCAATCTCTTTCTCCCTCGCAATGTACTTTTTGTGTACTGGCAGGTCTATGGCATACAAATTCTATAGTATTTCTAGTCTCTTGTTTTCCTTTCATATCTATAAACAAATTTGCTATCATATTATTCAAAATTCCCTGGCTCAATCCTCCTCTAAATCTCTTCCCTTACATTATTGCTTATATAACATATTTTAGCACATCATAGTAATTAAAGTAATGATTAAGGGAAGTAACTGAAAATATCCGAACTTATCAAGATGTATAAGATCTCAAGCAATAGTTGCAAAAATCTGCTATCTCTCTAAAAATATGATATATCTCTAAAAATCTACTATCTCTCTAAAAATATGATATCCGTAACAAATCTATTATCGCTCTAACATACGAATTTAACATTTAAGAAGTTACTTATTCAATATATTTAGAGTTCCAATGGAAATTACTGAAAATACATACTGGTATATGTACTTTCAGTCATTTCCATTAGAAGTCTAAATATATCGAAGAAGTAACCTCATAAATGTTAAATTCGCATTCTGTTTACGGGATTTGCTAGAGTACATTTCGAGCCATAAACCCCATTTTGCAAACTTTCAAACTATCTAACAGAAAGCTAACTTTGGTCTGACGCAGGAACGAAATCCTCTTTTAACCTTCGCTATAATTAACATTACAACCGATTAGCTTCGAACATAACGGATCGCCCTATAGACCTATGAACTATATAGATAATTACAAACTAAACCAGACTAAATAATTTATAACAATAAATCCAAGTATAGACACGCAGAATAGTTTACAGACTCTCGCATGCTGCACGGTTAACTGCCGCACGCAAACTGATCGTAGAATGACAGAGAGCTTAGACTGCAGCTTTGTACAGAGATCACTGGAGAGCTAGGCGTAGTGGTGTTATAGGGGGAGTAAGAGAATAGTGGAGGAGTGTTGAGCGAATGGGAAAACTGACTGTCATTTTAAGTAAATGAGAAATATAAAGATTTAGGTCGGAAAATATTGATGAAATTATCTTATGAAAAGGCATGGAGTTTAACAAAAAGATTTTAAAAGTTGAAAATAAATGAGCGAGCAATCTGAAAGAAACTAAGCTGTTATAATAATTAGCTCTTATTCTACTATTACATGTGTTGTGTTCAGAACACTGAAGAATATACCATACGTTAGCTGAACGTGTCGTAAGAAACGATTAATTAAAAAAAGAAGGCAACGAGAGACCATCTCAGATGCCAGATATTTTCTTAAGCTGTAGGCTACAAGAGGTGTGAGAATATGGCATAGACTGTATGAAGAGGTTAACTTGCTGATCTATGGATTGCTCTTTATGAGCGTGAAGGCAGACCCCAAGAAGGAAACTACGTCTTGCACCTGTCTGTTGGAAGAACACTAAAAAGGAAAAGAGATAGAGAGAGAGAGAGAGAGAGAGAGAAATAGAGAGAAAGATTTCACTAAATTTTATGACTATAGGATCGTACTTATCACGTTAGCTTCTTATTTGACAATGCGATATTTTAGGAATTTATTTTTACAGTTCAAAGCTAAATAAAATGTATGGATTTGAGAAAATCATGTGCTACTACTTTGTTTTAATTCGGAAAATCAGCATATAAGACGATCCATTATAAAGGGCCGTACTTTGTTCAATACAAGACAATTTATGGTCTCTGAGTATCAGTGACTTACCAGTAACTTACTGTTACCTTAATCTTTGTGACGGTAGCTCGAGTGTGTCAAGTCGTCTTGAAGAGAAGCCTTGTGCTTCTGAACCTTGACGTTAAACACATTACAACCTACCTAGGCCGTACTTTGTAAAAATATTACTTTATAGAATAATGAGTTGAAACTTCATGAAGGAGAGAACAGTCAATAAGGATAAAAAGAAAGCTAACTTTTTACTGATTCGATCTACAACTTTGCACGTGTAGAAAATATTTAAAAAAAATTAAAATCTACAATTTAAAATGTTTGCTATATGCGATTTATTCTAAATAGCTAAAGACCAATATATGTTATGTTTTAAATAAATTTATTTAACAGCATTTATGCTTACGAAATGCGGTTTGGGAAATATCGTTCTATCAGTTACTTTTACATCAGTTACCTAGTAAACAAACTCTTATTCGTTCTAGTATTCGCTCTTATTCGTTCTGGTAACTATTTCGAGTTACTTCTAGTAACTCTTTCGAGTTACAACTTTAACATCGATTGCTCAATACGAACCAGTTCTGATAAATTATTGTAATACAGGTCTCACAGAAGACTAATGGTTCTATTAACCTTTCAATTCCATTGTCCACATCTGATATAACTAACCTTCCCAGGTGTAGACGTATCGCCTCACATTTACACAACCCTTGAGGTCACTCGAGATGTTATCCGAGATCCTTCACGCGGTCTTGGTTTGGATAAGAGATATCAGAAAATCGTGCCAATCCACATCCGATCACGAGCGAGTAGACCTCTGGGTTAAGAGTCAGTCAGGTAAAACAAGCAAAACGTCTCTATCTCATCTTTAGTGGATCTTCCGTTAGGATCTTTGATCGCCGGATTCGCACGGATATAACTGGCGTGCCAATATAGACAACTCATGTCTGCCTTTAAAAATAATACTCTTGTACATTTTCAAACAACAACAATGGACAATTTTTGAAATATTATACTCTGCTGCGAGTTAGTCTTCTAAGTATCGGCATAGTTCTGCAAAGAAACCTGTGTTTTACATTGATAGTAGTATTCCATAGGATAGCAAAGGATGTTAAATACATGTTATTTTATAATATTATAATATAGAATAATGTATATCTTAAATAAAAAATTATGATGTTGAGGCTGATTACTACGCTTAAGTATTAATGTTAATTTACTTCATCTTGTTGTATACATGTAAAATTGTACTAATACATGGTCTTCTTATATTGGAAAATTTCATTAAAATTAAAAAGTTCCAGATACTTTACAGTATCGAAAATGAACATATCAAAGCATAATATATTCGAATCATTGTTATTCTACGGTATTGGATAGTTGATAAGTATAGCAGCACAGCTGCCTATATTGACGTCCCTGACATCATCCTTATATGAAGTAACGGACGTTAAACATTTATTATTATTAGATTTTATTAGAAAATGGAGTTATGAGTTAGACTTTCAATGAGCATTTTCCTACATGTATAAATCGGTATTTTCTTTATACTATCACAACATTTATTTTCATACAAAGTTACTAAATTTTGCATACTGAAATATGCTAAAATTTAGTAACTTTGTATGAAAATAAATGGAAACATTACTTTATCGTTACAAGAGTCTGATTTTAAAATAAGCCTCCCCGCCCCAGGCACAATGACATTATATTGTATCCGCTTGAGTTGGATCAAGTCTTACCAGTGTTATGAAATCTGTGTAGCCGCTCCATGGTGTGGCAGCCTACGTTCACGTAATAACGAGGTATCCAGCAGGGTTGTGAGTCCAGGTGTACCATGGCAAGTTTCGTGCCAAATCCTCGGGGATTTTACCCCTCCTGTGTCAATGAGAAATAGCTAGAGAGGAGTTAATGGGGGGGGATCGGTTGTAAAATTCCTCTGAGTTAATGACGCATCTATTAGAATAGTCAAATTTTGGGTAATTTATTAAGATCGACTAAAGTGTTCAAAATTCTTCAGAATTATATATATATATATATATATATATATATATATATATATATATATACATATATCTTTTGAATTATGAAAATTTGATGAGAACAATAAGACTGGAATAAGAGTCTATAAGCTTAAATGTGAAGAATGTGTCAATTAGAAAGACAACCAGTAGTGATTTTCATTTAGGCCTAGTTAGTAAAGTATGAATGTCTGATATTAAACTTGGGAGTAATATTATGATTTTAGCAGAAATATATGGCCTACATTAATCCATTTATGTCTATTATTTTCTTATCTTTTCGAGAATTTATTTTTTAAACCGAAATTTGAGATCTGAACATCCCCACCCCATTTAAAATTTCATCTCGAATATAAATAAATGAGTTTTTTTGATAGTAGTCTATTTGAATTTCAGATCATGGTTTAAATAAAACTAACGGCTTATCTTAAAGGAAAACAGCACGGAATGATAACCTACGATATCTTGAGTTTACAATACATTTCTACGTCTGCTACTGAGTCTAAATTAATCAAATATATAGGGAAAAGGACAAAAACAGAGTCACGTTTCTACAATGCAATATAATGTATTACTACAAGATTTTCAGAATTGCAATGAAAGACCATAATTCTACTTAGAATCTAAGGCGCTATGGACTTAAGAAGTCGAGATGAAAGAGATATATTAAAGTATAAAAGACATAGGTCATGCCTAAGAGCAGCTGGTGACTGGAGTACGACAAATAAATTCAAAATTGAAATAAAGAAGAACCGCTGACATTTGACACAAGATGGCGGAATAACGTCTCTAGCAAACTCCTCGTACTCTACTTTATCAGGTGGCTCTCATATGAATGCTCTATAACGATCAAGTGTATATCTATTCAAGGAAAATTATCTTATTTTTATAAATCTTTATCATCATCGTCTTCCCTTGAATCTCAGTTTATACATAGGGTCAGGGTTATAAATTTGTTTAGCAATTTCTGGAATCTAGGCGCTCATAATGCAACGGAATGCTTTTTCTATCGTTGGTTTGAATCATAATGTTTTGTCGCCTTTTTAATACATATGTGATCCACGGTTGGTTTATTTTTCAGCAAACAGGACACAGCACGGGTTCATTATAAATCATGTTCTGATAAGTCTTTTAAAATACTACAGTATTCACAATCGGAATATAATGTTAATTAAAGTTGCAATGATAATTCATAATATGACTATTGCCTAGACAACCTAAATACTAAGAAAAGTTTTGTAGTTTTAAATTCTACAATACGTGTATGAGAGCGTTGACGTCGAATGGGCAGTTAATAGTAAAAGATGATTTAAATAATGAAAGTAAGAAAGTTACACAGAAAGTTTACATACTACATAGTTTCCTTATATATTTGTATTTAAAATATCATTACAAATTGTCTGCCTTAGAATCATTAATTATTTTTAAAGAATTTAAAATATATCGTATATTAACTCACACAATATTAAATTAAAACTTGAATTTGAAAACTAACTATTGATATAATAACTGATACAAATTTGGCAATGTCGCTTGCATTCATTATGGCACAGACCAGTTGACCTATATAGAGACTTCGTGACCTATATATGAATCCTGGTCACGTGATGAAGCGTGACATCCCACTGATGAGTCACGCTTGATTAAACACTTAACCCAGCCTCCTAATCATCCACGAATGCTATGATGTGGAAACCAAGTCTTAAGATTTCTTACCAGGACTGTAAGTTACAAATGAGAGCGTCGTCAGTTCCTCAGGTTGTTTAAACGCTCAATTGCTATCTTTTATTTATCGTAAAAGAAAAAATGATTTTTGAAATGGTTTGGTTAATTGTTGATAGTTCAAAGCTGGTAAAGTTAATGTTAACGTCTGTTTCCTAACTCGAAAGCTATGTCAGTGACGGGCGAGCCCAGGATTTGAACCCGCACCTACTGATCATACTTATACATACTTATCCGCTGTCGAGTTACTATAAACTTCAGAAGTAGATTAGTTGTGAACATTTTAGACTACAACCATAATTTTATTCCGATAGTTCTATTTCGTTTTTCACCTTTTTTTTGAGTGGTTCACTTGTGATGTTTGATTACACACGGAAATTAACGTGATACTGTTGAGTTAAATGAATTGATTACGGGTATGAAGTATTAAATTTCTTTCAATTAAACATCATATTTAATATTTTCTTTATTAGAGAATTTTCTGCTATTAAAACAAAACTGATAAATTAATGAAATCTTCGTCCATGATGATATATAATTACACTATAAATTACCTGAATAATAATCTTACTCTACCTTAAGATTTAATTAATCTAATTGATTAATTAATAAAATGAATTGCTATGATCTAATATTAAAGCTGATATCTTGCTAATTTTAGTAAGAAATTACACGTTGACTTTCTATTACTTATATCATTTAACGTGTGGAATTATTAATCTAATATCACTTTAAGTAGCCATCAACATCATCATCTTACCTTGAATCCCAGTTTAACAAGGACCGGGATATGAATAAACTTCCATTTCTCTCTGGTAATCTAAACTTACATTCATTTTGTAAAACTTTGTAGCATTTTCTGAAGTCAACGCGCTCACCAACCGAATTCCCTTTGTGATGTTGGTTTGGATCCCATTGTCTTGTTACCCTTCTCGACACGTGCAGTCTACGGCAGGTCTAGCCTCAAGCAACCCGCACTGTAAGCAATGCGGAGTTTTAGCTCTTTTAACGTCTAGTGAACAAAGTAAGCCTCCCGCCATTTCCTCATAGAATGTCTTAATAGCGTAAGCGTAACGTCATGAATTTGTAAATGACTGATTCTGAGGTGAATGGAACCCTCGTAGGTTCGAATCCCAGCCGCGCTGATCTGAGAGTAAACTCTCGGACTTTCACTAGACTAGTTATACGGAAAATTTACTAAATTACCCAACCGTTTAAACATGTGGTATTAAATAGTGATGGACATCAATATAGTTGATTATTTCACTATAGTGCGTGTTTTCTTTTATCGCGCAAGAGCAGATTTATCAAGCAGGACTAGAGACGAAATAATATGAATTAAAAAATATTTAAATTACAAAAATATTATAATTCACAAATAAATTTCACAAAAATTGGTTAATCTTGAAATATTTTCAGGTTTTTTTATCGAGATAGTTTGAGTGCGCGACAATATGCAAATGGAGCAAACATTAACAATATTCGATTTAATTCAATTTTTAATTAGCTTCATTATAAATTCTGTTTGTTTTCGTGACACGTTCGTGGACTAGCACCGGTTGAGCAAAGTAGAATCATTAACATCTGATGACTCGAATTGCTCTACAAGTACGCTGATAATTCCATTGTTTTCAACCTCAAATAACTAATAGATGCTATTTGTGATATCATTCACGAATGGCTTAAAGGATTAATTGTGGCATTTAAACATTTAATTCAGGCTAATAAAATTTAAAAGGTCAAAGTAAATTCTCCGATTTAGCTGATATAAACTGAAATAAAATGTCACATTTTGTAAAGCGTTCAAATCAATATGGTCTAACAATTTGAATCGTGTTATTTTAAACTGCATTATCTGTGGAATGTTAATAGCATATTAACAATTTTAACTGAGGATTTTAAAGTTATTTACTTGTTCTTAACTCTTACTTATTAAGCTTGTTGTACTTACTACAAAAAGCACTTTGAGCTTTATTAAAGCCTATCTTGACTGCTTTTGCAGATTCTGACTGAATGATATCAATCCTTTCAGTGGTTAACCAAACCTTGGCTATAGATAACGCCAACTGGCTGCAAGCTCCGAAACATGATTAAGCTTCCATGGGCCCAAGAGTATACACATCATACGGTGACTGACCTGGGCCTTGAACTTCATCTAGACATCAGTTGATCAATTTGCAACCATAACGATGCAGAATCTTTCAATTCAAACTTTATATAATAATAATAATAATAAGGGTTTAGCGTCAGTTTCCATGTATGATGTCAGAGACGCCCCCACAGCACACATCACTATAGATAAAATTCACCCAGACCAATCTGCAAAAGAAATGTGTTGAGGGAAAATATGTATAATATAGATGGAACATAGTGGCAAAAAATATTAACAATGACTTTGTTTCAATCTTTTCGTAAGAGTTCCTAAATGGAACTCATAACTGGAAGCTCTACTGGAAAGCATCTAAAGAAATTACATGTCTCCAGAACTCCAGCCACTATTCACGCTGTATGACCGACCGTGGCCGTGCCTTTAATTCCCCTGGGATCACTCCATGCACCCAGGGCCCGTCGCTGTGGGTGCGTGGAAGGGGTCATACAGAGAACTCTGCCTGGATGCGCTTCGACGATTTCAAATTAGTACGTAAATATTGAGTTGAACACTCGTTGACGCAATGATGTTCTGCGGAAAGCACTTGTGGCTCGTCGAATGATATAACCGTCAAGCGATTGTTGTAATTGTCGATTATTTATACGCAGTAAAATGAAACAAATGCCAGTGATATAAAATCTAGGTTAGAGATTTGAGCTGTATGAGAGAGATCTAAAATAAGATACCGCAAACTGTAAAGGTTAAGTTTCTAACTTTGTCTTAGTTAGTGGCGTCTCTGCAAATCATCCTTGAGTTAGAAAACGGACGTTAAGCCTTCAATGCCTGGAGCCAGTGGCGATATCGGTAAGATATTAGACAGCGGATCAGTATGTACGGGGCTCAAATCCTGGGCTCGCCCGTCACTGATATTGTTTTCTAGCGAGGAAACTGACGTTAACATTAGCTTTAGTTTTTTACCTGTATTATTATTATTGGTTGATCCAGGATTCATTTTCCATGCCCGCCTGTGCCTGTATGCTTACGAGGCTGACGTTAAACTCGACTCTATAATTTCTAAGGATTTGCCCGTCAGCTATTTACCCAAAAAATAAAATCGTAATTAACCCGAAGGCTCGGGGTCTACAGTTAACTGCTAAAATAATACTGAATGCTATTTCATTAACCCTATTATTATCTTCCCAATCTTCTAATTCAATATAGATCTGTATACATGTAAATATATATATATATATATATATATATATATATATATATATATAGAGAGAGAGAGAGAGAGAGAGAGAGAGATACATATAGTCTCTCATTGATAATCATGAGGGTAATGCTGTGTTCAGTGGAAGTGAGGATAATGAGAGGCTTGACTGATGGAATTGCTCAGATGTGACGATCAAATTAGAAACAAATGTTGCTGAGTTCACTTCACCGTGAATTAGTGCTATGCTGACTCAATTGAACGATCACAAAACTTTGCAAACTACGCAACCCTGCACTATATACCCTAATTCACTATACACCCTGACAAACTAGAGACCCTAGTACATTATACACCTTGATAAACTAGAGACCCTAGTACATTATACACCTTGATAAACTAGAGACCCTAGTACATTATACACTTGATAAACTAGAGACCCTAGTACATTATACACCTTGATAAACTAGAGACCCTAGTACATTATACACCTTGATAAACTAGAGACCCTAGTACATTATACACCTTGATAAACTAGAGACCCTAGTACACTATTCACACTGGCAAACTGTACAACCTAACGCACTATACACTCTGATAAACCTACACCACTTGTGAAGTTACTATTTAGGAACACGGTAAATTATATAGCGGGTAAAAAAGCTCAATTTATAGCGTACATTGAATCCATGATAAATTGCGCACTACAATTAAAATAATCCACAAATCCCATTTGATTGGCTATCTTATCGGGGAGGATATAGACCAGTGAATTTATCTGTGTATAATTTTAGTAAAAGGTATCGACTATGGACTTTCCAGGTGTATATTTTGATTCGCTGAGACCAAATTTTTCAAGCAGCTTATTACGCCTTGGTCACATGCTCAAACAAATGCATACGAAAGTCCCTATACTTAAATGAAACCTTTTGTAACAATCCCCATCCAATGGTTCAGTCAAACTACTCACATTGAAGCGCTACAGTGCAGTTAAAGTATGTAAACCACTTGGGTGGAACGCACGTATCAGCAGATTGTTAACGATCAAAGCGCAGGATATCTTAATTGAGTTATGCTATAAAGAGATTATCCATTAATACCAAGCACTTCACTCATTCTCCAATCTATGCGTTATCAACTGCAGTTCCAGTTCCTGCACCTTGTTCTCTATATTCCATAGCACTGGAAGGATTTTATGGACTTCTCAAGATTATATGCAGTATGTAGACTATATTAATTAGCTAGGAATAAGAACATTACAATATATTAATCATCATTCTATATTATAAATATTATCAATTATTATGATAGCATAGTATTATACTGGAGCTTAATTGGCTGGAGCCAATGGCGAAGTAGGTAAGATACTCGACCGCGGATCAGTAGGTGCGGGGTTCAAATCCTGGGCTAGCCTATCACTGACATCGCTTTTGAGTGAGGAAACTGACAAATTGATAAATGCAAAATTGATAATCGGCTTGCATTCACTAAATTCCCTACCTATTAATAGCTTTTCCCTACCGCATACCATAGTAGATCACTAACCACCATGCAAATGGAAAGCATGGAAAGATATTAATCCACCCCCGGCAGATAAAAGAAAAGTGGACAGATTTGATCCAATCTCCATGGACGATAATTATTATAAAGGGATTGCAAGGCTTGTCATGTCGCCAGCCACACTCGTTCACTCGCTCGCTTTGAAATACGAGAGCATGCCTGGCAAATGGAATATTAAATTACAAAAGCTGACCTGGAATTAGAAAATGGCAACATCTACGGATGAGCATAACGGAGCCACTTAGTCACTCTGACGAGCCCTGATATTAGCCAATTTAGGAAATGTTCTGAAATTACTAAAATGCCATGCAAAATTCTAACTGAATTTAAATTCTGCATATATATTTTACGACGATATTATTACAATCATGAACTTTTACAGATAATGTCACCTGCTGGAGCCGGTGGCGATGTCAGTAAGATATTCGACCGCTGATCAGTATGTGCGGGGTTCAAATCCTTGGCTCTCCCGTCACTGACATCGTTTTCGAGTGAGAAAACTGACGTTAACCTTAGCTTCTTTTTAGCTAAATGACTTTTATTTGGAGGTGTTTAATGTTTAATTTTTCTTTTTTCCGGGTTGATACCGTCTCTTTATTATTTGATTATATTACATTTTAGCTGAGACCTTTCATTCCGACTAATTTGTGACCGTCAACAATTAGGATACATAATTAATAGGGATTTTAAATAATTTCAAGAATTTATACAAATTTGATTTTCAATTTCTATTTCAATCCACACCGAATTGTTTTTATTTAGTAAATATTTCGATCTCAACTTCAAAAATAAGTTTCTAAAACAATTTCCGATTAAAGGGACTTGGTTAACTTAGATTGTTGGCTTCAAATTGACTGCAGTGTTAGGCTGAGTTACTCATGATTTTAAAATATAAGTTTTTTCTTAGCCCTAATTTACCCGAGTCGCCAACTGATGCAAAACATAGGCCCAAAATGTTATGACTTAATATTTTCATTAGTGGCTTAATCACAACCATCATCTTTCCTTGAAACTAATTTAAATTTGTGTCGGGGTTATACAATTAAGAAATTATATTAAATTAACAGTTATAGCTTAATGACTATTCATTAAGAGGCTGAGTGGCCATGTTAGTTAAAAACTAGTTTTATTTTCCGGTCACTGCGGGTTCAAATACTTAACGGACCGCCTATTACTGTCTACTTGTGATACAGAAACTAGCGTCAAACTATCTAACCAAGCTTAGAACAATGAGAGAGTGTAAAATTAATGGATTGCTCAAATACACTCAAGGCATTAACAGGATTGCATTTCCTGGCCGTAACTTGAAATTGGTAACAGGAGATGGAGTCGAATTTGAACAAAGGCCTCCTATTTCACTTAGATCGTTATTATTAATTTCTATCGACAAACAATCCGTAATCCGCTTGTAATAGCAAAGTGCCTTCTAATCCGCCAATCCTTCAGATACGGATTAGGGACCGTCATAAGCGAGGCTTTCATTTGATTAGCAGGGCCGAGTGAATTCTGCTGGAAACTGACAAGTTTCGCAGCATTTGCAGTGCAGGGGATAGTTCTGACTATTTAAGATACCTTTTTGACTTGCCACTGTCTTACTATTAAATATTCATTTTACTATAACATTTAAATCTAAACAATGTTATTTTTATAATACTTAAACAAAAAGCTAACTGATTAAATTAAATTGCAAAATAGTATGATTGAGTTTATTAAAAAGTATTTATTTTAATGCATAGGCCCCTACCATTTAAAAGCCATCTCAAGTAACCATTAACGTTATTAAATAAAGTAATTAATATACAGAATGTCTGCATAGCTGTGTAAGTGCGTTAGGTAGCGCGTTGTATTTTAAATGGCTGTTCATGAAATCCTGAGATAAATTCCCTACAGAGCCGAATCAGCCGATCAGATAATAGTATCCCGCACATTCACAGGACTTTGGTAACATGAAAAATTAACTAATATATAAAGTATTAAATATGTGGTTTTTAAAATTATGTCTATCATCACCCGTTATCTTTTCACTATAGTATGTGTTTAACTGTAACTTTAGGTTGCAAACGACTGTGCCTCGTTTAATTAGGTTAAGCTTTGTGAAAATAGCTTTGATGATAAAAATGTTACATGTACTTACTTGTAAAGTGTACAAGTACCCAATATAATAGTCTTTTTTTCTAAAAGGCACTCTCGAAATTGAATGAAATTTTACATGTAGACCTGATTTACATGCACATCCAATCAATAACAACAATTAGAGTGCTACAGTCATCAATGACAACATCGAGCACTATTGAGACAAAATCAAGCCGGCGAGCAAAAAGAAGGTCCAAAAACGGTGCGAATTCCAAAATCCAGAAAATCAATCCAAAGTAATCAGTGTAAAATCTAGCAGAACACAACCACGCTAAAGACTTAATACAATTTCTGTAATTTTTAG
The DNA here is from genome assembly GCA_905160935.1 of Enchytraeus crypticus. Lineage (NCBI taxonomy): Eukaryota > Metazoa > Annelida > Clitellata > Enchytraeida > Enchytraeidae > Enchytraeus > Enchytraeus crypticus. The sequence goes on along the minus strand of CAJHZI010000452.1, from coordinate 950,452 downwards.
TAAGATATGACGTTTGAATACCAGTGCTGTCCAATAATCCGTGATCAGTACTCATTTAATAGAATTCCACTCTGTTCGCTGCTAATTTGACCCATCATTTCTCTGGATGAAAGACTCCAATTAAGTAATTTCTTTCGATTGAACTTCTCCACGGGGAGGTGTAGCATTTGCTGGGTCAATCAGTGACAATAAAAGAGTCAAATGTCACGATAGCTATCCCAGCTGGAGTCTGATTTGAAAGGTAAGGCAACAAAGGGTCGTGATTAACAGAATAGTTTTCATCGTTTATCTTTTCTTCTGTGTCTTTCATAAAAAACATTTTTACTTGAACGCCTTGACAGGGAGAATGTAGTTGAATGTACAAAAGTAATATTTGTGATCTGTTGTAAGATATAGAGTATTTTATAAAGAAGGAAAGAGACACTTGCTGGTTGTAGAAACAGTCACAACGGATGACTAACAAATGTTAAGCTCTACCAGAAATCAGAAGTGATTAGTAAAAATAGTTGATTACTAATACTGACTGCCTTCAGAAAATTGCAGAAGTAGACTTGCTACAATTTGACATGAACGAATATAGCAACATAGAGAGGAGGATTCAGGGGATCATGTGCCCCCAAGATGTCATGAAAAATGTGTATTAAGCCCAAATTATAAACACACCTATTGCAAAAAGTGTGTGTTTCCCCAAAAAGTGTCCCTTTAAGATTAAAATCCCCAAGATTGAATCCTAGCTACGCTACTAATAGAAATTAAAGCTCATAAAGTACACAAAGAAAAAGATTGTGAGAACAGTGGTGTGGTGGACACACCAATAGTACATGAAACGTGGACTCTAAGGAAAGAGGATATCAGAAAACAAAAAACATGGGAAACAATTTACTTAAAAGAAAGAGAAAACTCTCACTAACTCTCGTACAACAAAGCACTTTGTGCATTATGTGGTCATTGTTTTAAAAGTGAGAGCTACCACAGCAACAGCCATACATCCCCTCTGGGGCTAGTTAACCCCACTACCATTGCACTATCCGCTCATCCCAATCCCCTCGAGGCCCCATGTCCGCCCCATATTGTGCCCCGAGTGCGGGACAAAGGTTAAATATATGACTGATGTCAAATGTGCCATATGTCCATCCACTGGTCAAGAGTATGGACTAGCATTAATGACCATTAAGCCTTCCATTGAGCATTAACAATCAACACTATTCCAGTCATCAGTCAATCCTTGTTCCACCTCCTGATGGAAATGAATCCTTCGTGCTCTAACACTGACAATCTAGCACGTTAAAAATTAGTGCCTGGGGCTGCGTGTGGTACTATTTAAGCAGACTGCTTACTCTCAGACTTGATTGCTATGAAGAAGGTCGCTTGTTCGGATAGCAATAAACTTTATGTATTACCTTTCAGTTATGATTTATAAATAAAGTTAAATAAAAATATAAACCAACTTTGATCATATGTTTAACACTATTGATTGTTACATTATAATTTCTATTAGGTAAGTAAAGTTAAAACAATTATATTTTTTAAATTTATTAATTGTAATGATTGTCCTCAAGTTTTAGTCAATATGTATAAGGGATGTTGAGTTCTTTCTTCGCTCGAAGCTTATTGCAAAATCTTAAGAACTAACTACAGTTGCAACAAATTTGCAAAAATCAGAACACCTCATCGTATTCTTAGACCTATGGTAATGTTATATGAGAAAAACTTGAAAAAGTATAAGTCCTATGCTATGCATGCACGTTGCAGGCTCAGTGAGTTTTTTGAAGAAAAAAAAGAATAATATTATACATTGATTATTCATAGAAAGACTTTATTGTAAATTATTACAAAAATGGTAAACCTATGTTTCTTTCCAATTACGGCAAAATTAAGATAGCAGCATTTATTATAAGTTAAGAGCAGAAATAGAGGTGAAATTCTTTAAGTAATACGGAAAAGCCTCAGTTGCCTAACACGAAAAATCCAACACAAAGGATGTCATGATTTACGACGAACCGGTATGGATTCCAAGACGAACGCTCGTGCGTCAAAGATTTTCGTGTTAAAACCTGCGATTTAACACTCTGAATTCACAAAAGAATTTCCTCTCATAAAGTTGAATGCAAAGCCTAACAAATGCCCGAATCAGGTGGCACGCAAATCAAGTGACCGCAACTTTGCTAGAATTAGAAATAAAATTAATATCAATTCTAATGCTGACAAAGGCAAAGTGAATTTATGTTTAATAAAAGAAAATACTGGCAACGGGAAACCACATCAGAACCCATTATCCCCAAGCTGTTGTTGTTGCTGTTGGCTACATTTAATTGTCTATATGTATAGCCTTTGTGAATGGATGAATTTGTTAATCGATGGAGGTTATCTTATGGAGACTGTTGTTAATCGATGGAAGTTATCTTATGGAGACTGAGAATAGACTGTGAAGAGCAATATGTACCTTGGACCCCTTCAAGTAGTAGAACTCCAGAGAGAGATAGAGAGAGAGAGGGGGAGAGAAAGAGAGACAGATAGATAAATAATAATAATAATAATAAAAATGGCGAATATCCCAGCCGAATATAAGAGCCCTTGGGATTAATCCGCACTGATGGGAAGCGTCCGGAAGGTGTCTCAGAAATTCCATGGGCAGAGGGCAAGTGTGTTGGCTGGGACGTCACCGTTACGGACACTTTCTCGGTAAGCAATCTTGGCCTATCTTGCGCTGCTGCTGGTGCTGTTGCAGAGACTGCGGCTAATAGGAAAACACTGAAGTATGCCGAAATCTCTACCAGCTATATCTTCATGCCTATTGGCTTTGAGACCCTGGGTCCCGTCAACTCTTCCGCATCAGACTTTATTGACGAAATAGGCAGGGGGACCAGCGCCATTACTGGGGATAAGCGCGAAAAGCTTTTCTTTGGCAGCGACTGTCTATTGCTCTCCATTATAATAATCGCTCTCCAGCGATTCAATGCAGTCTGTGTCAGTGGCACTTTGGCTAATGCGGCTTCCCAGAGTGTAGAGGAATTATTTTAATCGCTTCTTTTTTAAACTTTTAATTAAATAAAGTCTCTTTTATCTTATTTTTTAGCCCAGGGCCCTTTACAGCCCAGGGCAATAAAATAATAATAATAATAATAAATAAATAAAAATAAAAATAATAATAATATTATTATTATTATTATTACTGTTATAGAATGCACACTTTAAAAAAAATTTAAATGCTAAGAAATCGAATGAAGATCAGTAATTAAGTGAAAAAGTAATACGTAAGATTATAGGCTATCTGAAAATCGACCGCTACAAAAACTATTACTCATTGAATTCATGAGATATATCTCTTCAATTTTATTTTTGAGCCCGTACTTTTTTGTAATGCTTGATTTATCTATATATAAGGTAGGCCTTTGGTCCATAACAACCTCCATATTGTTTATTTACCATATTCCATCCAATCTAACGCTAATTCTATTTATCTAACCCTAATTCCATTTTAATTAAACGCTATTTTGCTACTGTAACATAACATAACATCAATTAGGGTGCTACTGTAACCCATGACAACATCGAACACAATATTATGTAAATACACTCTTGAAAGTTAACGAATGATACCTTATATAACGTGTAATACCATATATCTATGAATTCATGTATGTTTTACAAATGGATTATTTCAGAAAGGTATCAACTACAGTTTTATGATTTATCAGAGGTGAAAATTTTGCATACAATATTACTATACGATAGAGAAATGTCTAATTAAAATAACGCAAAGCGGCAAGGGTTCGTTAATAATTAATTAAACAAAGTGTTATCGGGCGAGTGTAATGGGTGATCATGGTTTTGAATCACATTTTTGCGCGAAAATTATTAATTGTGACTACTGTCTGAAATTTGTAATAAAAATTTAATAGGAACGTTAAACATGAGTACGTACATTTGTATTAACAGCTTAATCCTGTAGTTATCAAAGCAGTTTTATGAAGTTGGGAATTTGAAATATTTTCGACATTCAATTCCTGAAGATAACCTTAATATTTAGCTACAAATACTTATGTGTAATACTGTGCAACTAAAAAACTAATTATTCCTCCGTAAAAACCTTTAGATTTAGCATCTTTTAGAACAGTAGCTTTCAAATTGTGTTTTTGGCAGATTGCGAGTAGTGAGCCTTATAATATTTCTATACCCCGTTAATGCGAAATCCATTACTATACTATAAGCATTGAAATTTGCCTGAAAGCCACGCTGTATTTATCCCATTGATGTTGTACGTAGAAAATTTTATGTCGGAATTTCCTTTTACTCCGGAATTGCGAATGCCACGTGATCAAAATCGCCTCCAGGCAAAGTCTCACCAGAGTCTGCTATCCCTGTCCGGGCTATCTGGATGCACGGATGTGTTAAACATGTAGCAGAAGCGGAAGTACACCAGGATTCGGCCTCCTGGCCGGGCACTTAGTGAATATGATATCCCTGCGATCTTAGATTTCATATATCACTGTTCCGTAATGACCTTCTCATGATTTCAATATTCTCTTGGGCTAGCATTTAGTTTAGTTAACAAGCAATACCATATTATTTGCGAAAGGTTGTAAGGAAAAATTTCTATAATTAAACATTAGAAAATAATAGAGTATCGTTGAAATACTGAATTTCTGGATGTAATCTTCGTAAAGTAGCATTTTGATTAGCTATGGAAGGTAAGCAGTGAATAGAATATTTGCATATTGCACATAACATATGTGTATATTCCACATAAAAAATTTATATTCCACATAAAAATTTTATATATTCCACATGAAATGGTTTACTTTTCATCCTAGCCTGTATGACATCCGTGCCGGCATGATCGGCTTATGAGAAGGACGTCAAATTAAAAAAAACTACATGCCCTGTCTAACAATCTGTCTTTTTATATTAATTTTCACTTTCGTCAAGAATTATTTATCAAGAAATAAAAAGACCTATCTTCAATGCCAACAAATATTGTTAAATTCAAAAATTGTTGTCAAATAACTCATAAGAGAATTTAGATTAATTACCTCTACTTAATTATCTCAGCTTTATTGCCTGAGTCGTGACTGTACAGGATATAAAGACTAGCAAATAGTAATCACATTTTTTACAATTCACGCATTACTAGTTCAGAAAATTCAGTCTCTCGTAATCTTTTCATGCTCTCTCTCCAGCATAAAATCTCTGAACTTTAACGAACCCAGATGCTTCGTAATGGATTATTTCTACGTCCTTCTAAAAGTGTTGATTTTACTTGTTCCTGACAAACATTAACTGATTTACTACACGCCAATGTATTTGCTAAACACCAGTAAGAAATCTAAGAACATTCAAAACAGGACTGGCAGAAGCGTTCTTATTTGTATTCTTGCTGAGTGAAGGAATGACCGCAGGTAATGCGCCAGTCATAAACAATAAATGTGTTTGAAGTTCCATTACCACTTTCAGCATTTCTGCGCGGCCTTTCAGAATTTCTGCGCGGTCTTTCAGCGCTATACGCCGGCGGCGCAACATTGCTCCCTCAAGTCTTTCAACACTGAAAAGGTCTTACGGAAACTCTACGAAAATCATTGCGCGGAGAAAAACCGCACCGGCAATCCGGGTGTAGCAATAAAAAGCCACTAAATAACTATCATGAGTTTATTGTGTGGAGTTAAAATGCTTAAATTTAGATAATTAGATCAATAATAATAAATTCTTTATCAATCAATCAATCAATAAAAATTTAACGTCCGGTTCCTCGCCATAAGGTAATGTCAGGGACGTCATCTGACGTTCTAACAATTGGCAGGTCAAGATACATATTTATACTCATAGTCTGCTCTTGCGCTTTTCCGAGCACTCCACCGATAGAGCAGTTGATCTCATTACACTGATTATGCATTTACCTGTACTTTGATGCAGCCATAAATTTTGTGAAGAATACTTGCTGAGGTGATTTCCCATAGTCTTTCTCAGATACTGCTTATAGACGTCTCTTACGACACTTGCAGTAAATGGTTTGTCACTTCTGCAGTGACCTGAAGACGCCAAATGTTTAAATAGTTAATAAAATTTTATAATGTTTTACTCTTGTTTCTGAATCAAATAACCACTCTTCGTTTATGAAACTTCAAACTTTTCACTGCAGATATTTAATTAGTATGCATGCAATGTTTCACAAATCAACTGAGAAATTGTCAGTTTTAACACATTGTTATCTGAGGATTAGCACTTGTCTTAGATCTGCTGAAGCTGCGCTGTCTGTTCTTGTCAAGGGTTTGAGTTCATTACTTTACTACGAAAAGTAGAAGAAGAGCGAAATGACGATAGGCCTATTAGAAATTCTAGAATACTTGCATCACGTGATGCAAGTATTCTTACCTACGTATATAAGTATCAATGCCTACGCAATGTATTAAAGGGCACACACTTCTGTACTGTACATTTAAAAAATTTGTAGATTAGACGAATTATATTAAAAAGTGTATATCTCGTATTAAATTAAGAAACGATACATTGATAAAAAATATCTAATTCTTTTCACAGCAATAGGTTAGTGCTTTTATTTAATTTGTCCTAATATTTTAATACCATTAATTAATGTTAAGAATTTAAACATTTTATTTGAAATTTCTCGCAGTCAATTCCTTTCCTATTCTCAATGATCAGTGTTATTAGTAAAAGAATAACAAATCGTTTTCAATGGGATAAGCTGCACTACGATTTGGAGGGCTGGTGGGAATTATTATTGTGTAAAAGCTAACGTGAAATATCTAATGATTACTTAATCGTACATACAAATATATCTAGAAAATATAATATAAAGTATGACATTGTTAAAATGTAAATAAATGCAGAAGTTTGAGCGTTAAGGTTCTGTGATTTAGATTAAATTCTACGCAGATGTAAAGTGATGACAGATACGATGGAATATGAACCAGCCGTGTCAGTGAACCATAAAAACTCTCAGCTTTCTAAAGATAATATTACGTTCCCGAAAATTAAGAGCCAGAAATCTGTCAGAATAGATATCTCTGAAAATCTCATTTCGATCTCAATTATTAGGTAGTATATTCTAATACACATTATGATAGATAAATGGCTATATAGTATAGATATAGTGAAATGACGACTGAATATAACCAGATAAAAATGTAACACTTTCATTGACTGCATGCCAGGCTCAAAACAGGCATTGAAAACCGTGTTATTAGATTTTATTTGCTTTAATCTTGAGATATTAGTTTATATTTTGTTTCACAAGAAAATTATTTTTCCAAGATGTATCTTATATTTCTCGATATTCGGATTAATTCAAATGTGTAGGCTTATATATAAGTTTTATGTAGGCCTAAATAATTGATGGGCAAATTATTTCCTTAAACCAAAATTTCAGAATCTGTCTTTACGAAATCATTGGTTAGAAAGTAATTATTGAAATTTAATTGTAACACGTATGCAAACGGCGAACTTAGCCCGGTAGACATTAAACTTAAATAAATTTCTCCTTTTAAAATTTAATATGAAATGGATATTTACTGAATAATCAGATATATCAGTTATGCCAAGGAATGTTTTTAAACTTTTAATTACACTATTTATTTTGCAAATGATTGCCAAATCGCAGTGTATGTCTTTTTTTAGTTTATTACATTCATAACATAGTCTCTCATAGTTATATTCGCTCAGTGAAACTAATAGTGAGAAACGAAGAAAAAAGAAAACCACTTGCGCATCACTTTGTTTCTTCCAATTAGATTGTGAATTGTATGTATTTCAGTAAATGAATTAGCTTTTAAGAGAAATCTAGAAATTATAAGACCAAGAAATCTGAAACTGTGACTGACGAAAGTGTAAAGTTCGGTCTATGTAGAAGCATTAAGTGGCAAAGGTTGCTGAAAGGTTAAGTAACACGGTCATAGTTTATGTTATCATAATCCCATAACTCATTCTTAACACCTTCTCATCTTCGACATATGAATGATATGATGTACCACCTCTATCCGTATTTCCATATAGTTTGTTTTACTCTGGCTACCAAACTTACATCTACATGTAGATCATAGTTGTTAAACTACTTGTGTTAGTTTAAAATTTACATTCGAGCACGTAATGTTGAAAAATTTGACAACTATTAGACCTAATTAATTAGGAGTATAGAATATATTTTACTCAAGCCAATTTTGCAATTGATAGCGTAGCAATTTAAACTGATTATAGGTCTACACGTTTCTCTCTATTGTTTTCTCTCAATCTCTCTTAGTATTGTCCTTTGTCCGTGTCCCTATCCCTCTTCCGTTCCTGCATCTCTCATCATATCCTCTCTTTGTTCCTATCCTAGTCTCTTTACCTCTATAAGAAAACCAATCTCCGTGCCTCCAGAAATCGAATGTTAACGTCAGTTTTCTCGCTCGAAGCGATGTCAGTGACGGACGAGCTCAGAATTTAAACCCCTCACATACTGATCCGTGGTCGAGTACCTTACCGACATCGCCATTGGCTCCAGTCAGTACTAGGAGCAGGAACGAGAGGCCCACGCTGGAGGAGAGACTAAAGTTCGACACTTGGTAGGGGAGAGGCCCTGATACAATGTCCGACCTTTCTCACTATCCTATCAGACGTCCGGTCATTTTTCGCCGCATTAGCTCCGTCACCGGAGACTTTTATTAATGGACGTCCGTGTCATCCTGCAGGATCCCTTATCTCTGTCCTAGCACCGGATTTCTTATCCTTCATAGAGTATCCAGGATGGCCGATGAATAGAAATTTCTTATGGCATTTATCGGTGTAGAGGTCTTAGCAGCTGATGGGTCTGTAAATAGCTTCTTTACGAAGCGCCGAGGGGCGTTTTGCTCTAACATTATATTAACTTCCCGATATAGTTTCATTAATTTCAGTTATTTTCAGTTAATTTAAGTTATTTTTAAGCTTCAAGTTTAAGTTAATTTTCAGTTAATTTCAGCTATTAGTTTCATTCATGATATAACTTCATTAAATCATCAATAACGTTTTCTTTTAAGTTAATTTTTTTACAATAAGCCCTAAAACGGGCTGGGATATATATGATCATTGAGGCTTAAAAATTGCTTCTTCATATTTTGTCGTTGCTTTACTAATCAATCAATTTACTTTTCTGCGAGTTTTCTATATTCATTGGCTGAGCTATGGCAGAGAGGATGTAAAAGTTTAAAAATTCTGATACTATACATTTCGAGTGATAAAACAATAAAGGCGATAACTAGATCCTAGCATTTAAATACTTTCTAATTTAGGTGAACTAAAATCTATAGCTATATTTAGAGAGAAATTAATGGCAAACAAAAGCAAATATTTCATTAATGGTACTCAATAACTCTAAATCATTCAGTGAGTTGTAGAAACAACTTCCTTTTTTATGCTGTACTGTACAATTAATTACCATAAAAAAATAGAAATTAGAATAAATCTAATTATCAATATTATATTTTTATAGTTTTACTTTGTAGTGGTTACACAGAAAAATAAATTTTGTTATATTTTCGATGAATCTTCCTGAACGAGATCTGTGATTTTAAATTGTCGACGATGCGTAAAGCTACAACAATTCTCATCATAGTACGATGATTGATTGATGGAATTAACGTTCCGCCGAAAGAAAGAAGATGGAGTGAGAGATTTGGCCACTGGAATGAACGAGATAGGAAAAGCAGATTTGAGAAAGAGTATCAGTTAAGCCTATAATAGGAGTAAGGGTGAATAGAAATAGAGTCAAGTTTGCAAGAAAAACCTGTAGTGATATAAAGCAAACGCTGAAGATAGAGAGAGAGAGAGAGAGGGAGAGAGAGAGAAAGAGAGAGAGAGAGAGAGAGAACGAGAAAGAGAGAGAGAGAGAGAGAGAGACTCAAAAGACAGAGAGAGAGAGAAAGAGAGAGACAGAGACACAGACAGAGACATAGATTGAGACCGGGAGTCAGGGAGATAGAGAACTACATATAACAAAACTTGTGTAACTAGAACTTGTGTAACAATAATAATACTAATAATAATAATAAAGATTTAACGTCCGTTTCCTCATCCAAGAAGTGAGAGGGAACCAAAATCATTTTGTGCAACTGAATCAAATCATACACGATTCCTATACAGCTAGACAGAACACAAATGAAAGATGAGGATGATGTCAGGGACGTCCCCACAGCACACTTCACTACAGATCAATTCACCTAGACCAATCTGCAAAAGAAATGTCTTAAGATATGCTAATCTGATACAAGTACCTGCAAAATATCGTTTAAGATGTAGTAATGATTTTTCAAACCATTCAGATTCAACGATAGCATCACATACAGCTTTAGACAACTTCTCATGTACTACTACAGATAGCATCACTTACAGCTTTAGATAGCATCTCATGCACTACTACAGATAGCATCAGATAACAAAAGATAGCATCAGAACTAGTTCATCTATCAATATTCTTCATGTCAACAAAGCACGGCGTCTGTGACTCATCGATGTTCATGTCGAGTATTTATGAAGGTCTAGTCTGACATCTCAAATAAACATACAACTGAAAACTTCAAAATATCGCTGCGGACTATTGAACAATTAGTGAAATTATATTGAAATAAAGTAGAAATGCACCAGGCACGAGTCTAGTAAATAAAAAGATGGTTTGACCAAATTTATAATAAAAAACTTTACTGAAATGTTACCGGCATTTATTTTACTCCGCATTGCCTGTAAAGCGTTGTTAATTAAATAATGAATTATTATTAGCTAACTAGTTGTTAATAATCAAAAATTATAAATGCTATGAATTATGGTAATATTTTGATAGAGCATATGCAAATATAATTGTTACATTAAATCAACACTTTTATGAGAGTAATATGATGGCTTCTGTTCCCGCGGATAGAGAGAAAACCAGCTTCCAGCTGAGAGAGAGAGAGAGAGAGAGAGAGAGAGAGAGAGATAGATAGAGAGAGAGAGAGATAGGGAAAGAGAGAGAGAAAGAAAGAGAGAGAGAGAGAGATAGGGAGAGAGAGATAGGGAGAGAGAAAGAGATAGACTGATAGAGAGACTGCCTTCTAAACGTTCTTATTGGATGGATAAGAATTTTTTAAATAAATAATTTATTTAAGGACTATTGCTAATATTTCAATTTAGTTTTGCTACATTTTAGTTTGCTACACTTTAATTATAATTATTTTACTAGGTGCTCTCAAAGTGTTCAGCCGTCTTCGCCGTGTGTAATAAACGCATACAACCATTGTTGCATTGGCAGATTTGTTCCTTTAGTAGGGCCTAAGTCATTAGTTGAGCTGTTACAAAAATTAGCAAACCAGCTACAGAACAAATATATATGCATATAAGTAAATTCTTACATCTACCAAATGATTGGCAACTCTTCAAGTTGTAATTAGGACTTCTTTAAGAATTGAACTTAAGTATTTATATTAATTTTCTTACTAATTTTCAACCCAATGTTGTTTTAGCTGTTTTAGCTGCCGATGGAATGCAGTCAATGAGACTTAGTAAATGTTTCTTAGTAGCTGATTATAATGAGAAATATTTAATAACCAGAAACGTTCCAGGAAGAAGGACTTCCCGTAGCTTTATCTTTAGCCCTGAGGCTATAGTAAAGACATCATGCCGCTTATTGGAACTGACACGTTTAATAAGTTAGCTTTTAATATTTACATTATTACTTCCACGTATGGGCCTAATAATTAACGATTTCTTTTGACTTGGGCACTTGATTGGGTTTTTAATAATTATATTTAAGTTTCTAAATAAAGTGTAATTTATAGTAATATCAGCTAAGTGCCTTGTTAACCTTCTAAAAATTTTATGAATATACATGAAGCAAAAGAAAATCGTTCATTGTAAGGGCCTATATGAAATACTTTATTATGTAATTTCAAACTTGAAGAAGCTTTCTTCAAAAATATTTTAGATAAAGGTACGTGATATAATACTATATTTAGACAGGTATTTCTAAATAATTCTGTTTACTGTCGGCTTTTGTATTGTTTTAGTTCTGTTTTTCATTGTCACGTAATAAGTGTTATATAATCAATATATAGCGTTTGTTAATAAGTATAATTAAGCGTTAAGTAATAATTAAGTATTTAAGTGTTTTCATATTCATATATCAATGGACAATTCTGGCGAATCAGCCTACCCATGGACAGCATTAATTGCTTGTTACTATGTTTATACAAGCACTCTCCCTTCTGCAGGTTTACTGTAACTTCACAAGATCATCGACTGGTTGAATGAATCAAGCCGTTTCCATGATCTGTAAATTCATACAACTCACTGGTGCTGATTGTGTTGCCAATTATAACTCCTAACACCGAAGTAATGAACAAATCGTGTTTTATATGACACCGGCTAGCTTAATTAAATCGCTAATTAGCGGGCTATAACTCTGTTACTATGCAGAATAACACGGATCATAATGCAGCAATACATGTGAAATATATGCAGAAATAAGACTAGAAATACAGAAATACATGTACAAATACATGCAGAAGTAATACATGCAATACACTCAGAAATAAAGAAATACATAAAACTTATTTTCAAAGTTTAAGTGTTGCTATAGCCTCCTTAAACACTCTACTAGGAAATAAGTTCAAGGCTGGTATTTTAGCCCTAGTTTACTATCGCGTTCAATTGTGAGCAGCTCATCTGTCAGCAAAACTCATCTCTTAAATTAGAGATACCCTCATTATCTTTGTCAGTTATTTTGATAACTCGTTATCTTAGTCAGTCATTTTTGTTAACTCAATATCTTTGTCAGGCTGATCTTAAGAAACACATTTAAGAAAGACATTTCCTTAAGGGTTTTATGCCTCATAAAAAACGAGATAGATATTAGAAGCTACATTTAAGTATAATTTTTGTGATTTCACGACTTGAAACGATTTCATTAGTCAAAAGTCCAAAGATATTTTAAATTGTTTCTCATATTTGTAGGTAACTTTCTTGATTAGGAAACCCTCGGTTAAGAATTTAAATCTTAGACCTAAAGTGCACCGCACTTTGAAACTATGAATACGGTTTTACTTTGCAACGAGACTTTTATCAATATAATAACTTTCTCAAAGTTCTAATTTCGATAAATTATGGTTTTTAAAATTACATTTTATTTTTTCGTTCTAATACAAAAATTATAGCTCCAGGAAGACTAGGAGTTTAAGCTGGAGTCAAGCTTGTCAGTTTAGAACAGCCTGAGCATGCCTGGTGTTGCTAGAGGCTATTATCTACCCCCTCCCCCTCCACCTCCCAGTGAGCGGTCAACAATTAATGGCTCGTTAGGTGGACCAACCATCGACAATCGATGACTAGAGAGATTGAGAGAGAGAGAGAGAGAGAGAGAGAGAGAGAGAGCGAGAGAGAGCGAGAGAGAGCGAGAGAGAGCGAGAGAGGGAAAGAGTGAGAGAGAGAGAGAGCGAGAGAGAGCGAGAGAGAGCGAGAGAGAGCGAGAGAGAGCGAGAGAGAGCGAGAGAGAGCGAGAGAGAGCGAGAGAGAGCGAGAGAGAGCGAGAGAGAGCGAGAGAGAGCGAGAGAGAGCGAGAGAGAGCGAGAGAGAGAGAAAAAAAAAGAGATAGAGAAAGAAAGAGAGAGAGAATGAGGGAGAGACAGACAGACGGACAAGTGCGAGAGAAAGAGAGAGAGACAGACAGACAAGTGTGAAAGAGAGGCAAACACATGAGAGAGAGAGAGAGAGAGAGAGAGAGAGAGACGGACAGAGTGAGAAAGTTAGAGAGGGAAAGAGAGATAGAGAAAGAGGAAGAGAAAGTGCGATCGGAAGCGAATGAGAAAACGAAAAAGAGAGTGAGATAGAGAAAACTGGTAATGTGCAGTAAGTGTGAACTGTGAAACATTGAAGAAGAATATGTAATATGCACTTGAGAGCGAGAGATAGTTTTAGAGTTAAAAAATTGAGGGGTAGAGAAAGTAATGAATAGGTGAGAGAGAGAGAGATAGAGAGAGAGAGAGAGAGAGAGAGAGAGAGAGAGAGAGAGAGAAAGAAAGAGCGTGCTGTACCAGAATGAATGCAATGGTAAGACCCATACTGGTGGACTAAATGGATGTATAGCATAAAAGAACGTGTAACGGTATATTGATTAGAAATCAAGATGTGAGAAGTGATTGAACCGCGATAGTATGAGATCATGACTTGAGACTGGATTATGAAAATAGAGGTGAGAGGTAGAATGGAGAAAAATATCAAAATAGAAAATTAAAAGTAGGCCAAAGAATTATGACGAAACTGCTTGCTGAATGGAATGAAGGAAAAGATAATGGAAGAAGGAAGTGACGCTGGTTAACTAGATAAATGTATAAAAAATATATGGAGGAAATGTCTATGGCAGTCGATTAGAGCGTAATTTACAATTATGTTGATGATTGAAATTAACTTCATGAATTAGAAAAAATCGCTCAGGCATTTAGCTGGAGAGAATAAAATGAGATGAGTCATAATATTATTGTTTATGTTTTAACTTAGAGAGATAGAGAGAGAGAGGGAGAGAGAGAGATAGAGAGAGAAAGATAGATAGAGAGAGAGAGAGAGAGAAAGAGAGATGTTCAAATGATATTTAGAAAATTATTTATTTTTTATATTTTTTTTAACTTTCTACATGTTATCTTGGACACTTTGTTAGCTATATTGATTGTTTGATTTTAGACTAGGCCATTTATAGTATTTGCAATTATCTCTTCTTTCTGCAGCACAGCTAATGGGTTATTCAAGGCACATATTCATTCAAGATTTTCTAACAGTATCACAAATGAGCACTTTTTGAACTTCGGTAGACTAATTAAATAATGATAACTTGGGGCTTTTAATAAATTAAAATATAGCCTAAGCCCCAACTTAAAATATTTAAATTATTGAGCTAATCGCCGTTGCTGACATTTATACAGCTTCTGCGAGAATGCTATTATACATCCACGTGTGTGGTACTAGCATGCTAATTACATGAGTTCATTTATTAGCATAAATTGTTTGCGTTAGCTACTAAATTTGTTCTTTATGCCAGTTGGTCTCCGCAGCATGTGTTTCTTGTAATCGTGTAATCACAGTTGCGTGTTTACACGTGTAATCTTGGGTGCAGAGATCTAGGATGCTATATTGACTGGCTTTATTTATCACAGCTGTATCTGTATATACAATGCCAATGTACCGAGAAAACGCAGTGTATAGTTTACTAAGCAAGCCCACATTATAGTAAACCTGATAATAGCTATCATGTTAGTACATGGGCAATATATAACTATAACTATATATATATATATATATATATATATATATATATATATACATATATATATATATATATATACACACACACACACACACACATATATATATATATATATATATATATATATATATATATATATACATACATTATATATATAATTATCCATGTTACCAGATTTCTTTTCCCAGTTGCTCTCTCACTGTAAAATTTATTGGTTGCTGGTTCTTATAACTACAGTCAGCGAGTGTTTCTATCCTTGCCGTAAATCTGGTATTGTAACACCTTTTTCAAGATGAAAAAGTAACAATTACAATTAAGGTTAATTATTAGTAATGATATTTGTTGTAATGCGACACAGATATTCACCATGTAATCGTAACTAGAATTGAGTAATTAATTTATGTGACGGTAGCTCGAGTGTATCGAGTTTTCTTTAAGAGAAGCTTTGTGCTTCCGAATTTAAATGACAAATAAAGTATACCACATTTGAAAGTATAATTAACAGGATATTACATTTTTCTCTGTTCAAAATTTTATGACTCAAACAGGATGAATAGCAATAGTTTCCTTCTAAGTATTAAACTTTTTCGTGTTTGCGATAAGAATAGGAATGAAGTTCATTAACTTTACCAAGACAGATCTAAACAAATCACAGTAAAATGCTATCGTTTTCTTTTACTTCTTGAACTTAAAGCGTCATGTTGATAAATATCGTTCGGATATGACTTTTGACAGGAAGTGACTGACAATCGTTCCGGTTACATATATCTTCCTAGGTTTCGCTTTCTAGACTCGAGCTATATTATGCAGTAGTCGAGTAGATAACCAAGGCGTCGACAGTAGTCTGAGACCAGAAGAAAATTAATTAAAATGGACATTGTTGATAAAACACATGTAATTGCCTCACAAGTTGAAGCAGTTTATGTTATTTTCAAGTAATTCACAAAGGATTTAACATGATGCATTTCAAATATATCGGTCAACAAAATTAAAAATAAATTGCAGTTGTTAGTGTAGCAAAGCTTTTTGAAGCTATAATGGCATTCGCTTTATTGTTTATTACAATGGATTTACCAGAGTCTGTCCGAGTAGTGCTTTAATTCATCGATTTTCTTAACATAAAGTAATGCTGCACACCATGATGTCATTATGACGTCACCATGATGTCAACCTGACGCCACAACAGTAATAATATTAATTAATAATAATAATATTTTAATAATAATAGTAATAATAATAATTTGCTAGTCCCATTGACGTTGCGTTGTCAGTTTGGTCCAAAAGCCTCACCTCCAGTGCTCCACCTTCTACCTCAGTCAGTAGCCAGAAATCATGGGACCGTCCTATAGTGGATCGGATTTATAACAGTCTGTTAGAATCCCAGTCCAATGCAGTAGACAGAGCACGACTCCTAGCTGTATCAACAAAAGAAGCAGCGACTGGCTTCACGCTCTCCCTGTTGCTTCTTGTGGGCTATTTTTAGACAATGAGGCGATTCGAGTAGCTGTTAGTTTCCGTTTAGGGGCGAAAACTTGCGAGCCTCACATGTGCCCCTGCGGTCATGAAGTCGACGCTTTAGGTCTCCACAGCCTCTCCTGCAAACGAAGCTCAGGTAGAATGTCTCACCATCACAATTTAAATGACTTAATATGGCGAGCACTTTCGAGAGCAGGCATCCCTTCCTCTAAGGAACCAAGTGGGTTGTCCAGATCAGACGGCAAGCGTCCGGACGGCATGACTTTAGTGCCCTGGTGCAACGGTAAATATGCCGTTTGGGACGTCACGGTCATTGACACTATGGCAAACTCCTACCTGAATACGACTTCAGTCACAGCCGGTGGTGCTGCTGTTCATGCCGCCTCTAGGAAGTTGGATAAATACCGTGATCTGTCCTTAGGATATGAAGTTGTTCCGGTGGCTATTGAAACCATGGGCCCGATGAATCCCGAAGGAGTTGACTTTATTAATGGCATAGGCAGACTTATTGCAGAGCAAACCGGCGATAAGCGAGAGACATCTTTTCTTTGGCAAAGGCTTTCCATGACTTCACAAAGATTTAATGCAGTCTGCTTCAACAATTCTTTTAAGCCGATTGATGACCTCGAGTAGCCGGGCGGCGATTCAGCAACGTATTGCTCGAATCGTTTTTATCAAACCCCAGGTTCTTTACTTATATATTATTTTTAAAAAAAAGTAATAATAATAATAATAATATTTATATAACCTCCTGCTGTCTACTCTCATCCGCCGGCTACTTTGGGGACCTCGACAACTATCGGGATTCAGTGGCAGAAGATTTAGGCTTTCCCAAGTACGAGCCTCAGAGCGAGCTAGAGGAGGAGAGCGAGTCAACGGGCTCTCCATCTATTGCTGCCTCAACACCATACAGCTTTAACTGTGACAGATCTTATTTGAGCGATTCACACAGACGAAGTTTCTACGACAGAGGTGCTTCGGAAAGAATGGATGTCATTATGGATGACGATAACATCTATGATAATATTCAAGATGAGGATGAAAATGGTGAAGACGACGATGTGGATTTAGCGGAAAATCGCAAACTTAATTCACTTTTCACCAAAGAGCAGAAACCTCTCTCTCCCTCCAACAGCCATGTCAACCACTCAGCTGCACACTCCATAGATCTGGAAGACTCCGCCACCTATTCTCCAAGTCAGCATAATTCCATTTCCACCTCTACTAATCAGTCACGTCTAGTTCTCTGAATAATTCTTCCACACCCATAGAAGCGCTCAGTCCAGCAAGTCCTAATGCTAATCTTCGGGACTCTTCAATAGTTGGGGACTCCCTAGCCAGTAGCTCAAGTAGGATGAGGGAAAGCTTCCGTGTAGAGGAAAAGAATGAGTTGAATTCCAGCAGAACTGCGTTCATTGGAAATGGCTCTTCCACTTCCTTCAGAAATGGAAAGGGTAATGAAGACTATGACACTTTGTCAAAAAATTCTGTTTCATTGAGACTCTTATAGATAATTTTACAGACAGATAATTTATAAAGACAATAATTTCTATAACATTCTGCGAAATCATCATACTTTTCACTCCACCAATGATTTTTTGCTTTGTCTGTAATTATTATATAGACTATATACACTTTTTAACGAGATTGTCATGGCAATGACGTGCATTTCTATAACTAATCGCGAATAATAATAATAATAAATATATTTATAAAGCGCCGCTCTATGCTGAATGCCACAGTAGCGCTGACCATTGAACGTCAAGTAGCTTAGTGGCTCCATCCTATCCATATTCGAAATCGAAGTCAGTGACGGGCGACCCCGCACCTACTGAACCGCGGTCGAGTATCTTACTGACTCCGCCACTGGCTCCAGCCAGTTTACGGGCAAATATTAGTAATAATTCAAGATAACTTTAAATTTAAACTGGTATTCAAGAGTAATCTAAGTACACTTTGTCAATTAAATTTGTCATGCGTTTTAAAATTAGCCGCATGCAATACGTCAGCAGCTATGTTGAATCAAATCCTTCTAAACATCCACAAGTTATAAATATTTAATCGAACAAGTCGCCAAAAATAAATTAGCGTCTCCATCTGTCGGCCGGCTACGTGACGTATTTTTCACATTTAAAGGTCAACCAGCTGTGATCCGAAAGTGTAGAAAAAGCTTGGTGGATTCAGTGCAATACACGTGTAATATTTATAACAAACTGCTTCCCGGCTGTTAGACTAGTTATTATAGTACATCGAGCAGGCATAATTTATTTTTTTGAATCTCTAGATCAAATCTCAACCACTAGAGTTCTACTGTCATTTATGACAACATCGAGAACTATTGCGACAAATCCAAATTTATTGAGCAAAACGAAAAAAGGACACAAGCAGCATCAACTAAATGGCATAAGATGAGTATGGTGATCCCATATTTTTCTCTAAAAAATATAAAATAAACAAATACTACAGCCAAAAAGTAAAAAAATTCAAACTGAGAATAGGCCATTAAAATGTTAGAAAATGATTATCGCTTAAGAACTAAGCGTAATTCTGATATATCTACTGAAAGTCTGTAATGGTAAAAATTTTACCTTCGGTATATTGGCTAAAAAACTGCCTCGCTAAGCAATTGACTAACCATCATCGATCAATCATCTCTTGATTCAAGTATGTCAGTCTATCTGATATAACTGATAGAAATTTGATGCAAGATCGTGCAACTGCATTTTACGTTTTGCTTCCTCAACGCAATTGTTCCAAGGTAATCGGGAGAGAAATCAAAATAATAACTCGAACTTTTCAATGTTACGTATCTCTCTCTCCTTCACAGTGCACTGCCTACTGGCATGTCCATGGTATATAACGCCTCCACTCACCTCTTTACATGGTGTTCCATTCCTGTACAAAAATGGAAGCAACATTATTGCGATAACGAACAGAGCTACACCGACTTACTGATAAGTGTTGTTTGTTGCAGTTGTTGTTGTTGTCGCTGTTGCTGCTGTTGTTGCTTTTATTGTTTTTGTTGCTGTTGTTGTTGTTGCTTGTTATTTCTTGTTGTTGCTTGTTGTTGTGCTGTTGTTGCTTGTTTTTGCTTGTTGTTGTTGTTATCGCTTGTTGTTGTTGCTGTTGGTGAGTTGCTACCGAGTCATTACTTACTATTCGTGCTCAGTACTTTGAACACTGAACAACATTTCAAGTACAAACACGGGGGAGGCCCGGGGGAAAAACCAGGCCGCGGACCACCTGGAATTAGTCGACCTCTAATGATACGCTCGGCTTGCCGCCGCGAGCCACGCGGAGGGTTTTACAAGCTATTTTAATGGAAGCATATGCTGCTAGTATGCTTTTAGTAGATACATTGTGGAACGATAATTGGATTGTCGAGAGCTATGCACGAAATTCAACTACAGACGAGATTGTATTTACTAGATGGAACAACTCTATATTTTGCTGTAAAAGTTCAATGCAGTGTGAAAGTCATGGAGTCACCGTTCATGTGACGACGCTACAGCATTTATTGACAAACAATGCATTGAACACAATGATAAATACCAGAAAAATTATCAAATCTTCCTTAAATTGACATTAATATTGGTATTTACCCCGCAAAAGTTGATGATTACATACGGCTGCAAAGCATTTTACCATTTCGTATCTTATAATAAGAAAGAAACTCATTGAAAACGATTATTTTGTGCTTTTAAGATCAAATTTCTAGGATCGACATTACAAAAACAGCATTTGTGTGTCAACAAACTGCGTCCAGCCTTCTAGTGTCTGTTTATTTATTTCCTATTGGATATATTGTTCAACCTTGACAATGAATTATCACACTTTTACGAGAAATAAAACACAATGGTAAGTCGAGCTCGTGATGTTCTAACCCTCAAGGGCATGACCAACATCCTTAAGGTCAAAGTCAAGGTTATCAAGCCAAAATCGTTAACCTTCAAGTTTATGGTCATAGCCTTGATGTTGATGCTTATCGCAATTTGAGTAAAACGTTGACAGAGGTTTAGTCTGACACTTCTTGTTGCTAACCTGCACACACACACACACACACACACACACACACACACACACACACACATACACACACAGGTTAGCAACAAGAAATAAATGATCTTTTTAAAGAAAATTTATAAATGAGGAGTTTTAGAAATATAAAGTATTTAATACTTTCATAGTTAGAGGCTCTTCTTTTGCCCATATTATGTTGCGATAATAATGTGGACAGACGTCATTCCAGTTATATTAAAACTCCTTGGCAACTTTGTAACAGCTGCTGTTTTGATGTTACACTTTCTAGACAACCTTTTACTATTCGCAAACGACTTCGTCATTATTATGATAGGGTTGGTTGAAACGCCTCGAGCTGATTCCGTCATATCTTCAGACTTTGTGAATTAAATTCGCTTCCACTTTACTTCTTCTGTTTTTGTCATTGAGCTGGTCGTATTTAGCCTTTAGCTTAAAGCAAATAGTACTTAAAAAGTGAAAATACTTATCACTTCACTCAAAAGTCGCCTTTAAAAATTGTTTTTAATTAGAAATTGCAAATCTCTGCGCAATTCTAAACTTTATAAATGCTTCTTTAGTTCAACTATAAAATTCAGGTGCTAGATATATTCGATTAAAATATAGGCCTACAAGACTGTACTGCATGATGACCGCTATGTTAATAATAACGACCGTAGAGTTTAAAAGAACCACTAAATCATACTGCAATAAACATTTTCAAGTTGAAAGAAACTATCTTCTTAGTAGTATAATTATTTTCATTAATTTATTCAAGTGTAAAAGTATGTCAATAAAATTCTAGAAAAGATTGCACTGAACGTGCACTTGCCAGGAGTCGCTTTTGATCATCAAGTTGTCTTTCAATTCAAATCCATTCTTTGTGGGTTTTAAATTTCAATTATTAACCTATAAGTTTTTAATGACAGCAATTGGATTTTTAAAAAAAACTCTTACTGAGACTAACTCAATACTCGAGTTCTTTCAGTTTAAAGGAACCGCAAAAGTAGACAGCCAAAATCCGTTTAAGTAATTGAGAGCATCGGTAAAGACGCGGATAAATTTAAGCTAAAGTTCAATTAAAGCAGAAAATTTGAAAAACGTTTTGTAAAATGTTAAACATATATGTCTCATAGTAATCTACTCTGACAAATTACATATTGTCACAGAATTTAAAAAAACATTAAGCACATTTCTTCTTCGAGAAATGGCTTTGTGTAAGGTAAGATGCTTAAGTTAACGATTGCGAGAAGTGTTTGGGGACGAAATTAAAGTGAAAAAATTAATAAAAGTAGTTAATTGTTGCCGCCATAGCTCTGGCTGTCACTCAGTTTTCAGCAACTGTGATTTGGTTCAATTCTTGATCTCAGCCGAAGCTAAAGTCGCCGTTTCGCAGACGTTTCGACATTTGCTTCAATCGCAAGGACATGCTCCGAGATTTGCGTATACAGTATTCTTTGCATGATTAACGATGAAAAGATATCCGCTTGATGACGGATACGGATTGATGTTGGACTTGGATTTCCATGTTTCTGTCCACATTTATTAAAAATTGATTGCATTTCGCTGAAAAAACGAAATTAGTTTTTCATAACCATAACCTTGCATTGTGCATGCGGTACATTAATATTCGTTTTAATTGATTAGATCTTTTTCATTAAATTACTGATTTCTTCACAACAAAAAACAAATATAAAGTTTTGAGAATATTTCCAGATTCTAAACCTTTAGTAAACTGTAAGTTTGTTTAAAAAATTGTATTTACTCAAAATTATAGCATGTGTAAAGTTGCAGACATACGTGATTTTGTTAGAAGTTTTGAAATAAGTGTGATGTTGCAGAATGAATTGCACTATTTAATTCTAGCTTATTGTAAGAGTTTTAAAAGAGAAACAATGTTCTGAATCTTTTAAATATCCAATAGCAGATCACTTAAATATAAAAAACTTGAAGTCCGAATTTGATCTACATGTAGCCTAGTGTATTTATAAATGTAACAGCAATGCCATCACACGCCTGAAAGTTTGTTGCATTTAATTTTTAGTAAGTACAACCTTAATGAATAAAATAAACAGCTAACCATAATACCAATGATTCAAAAATTATCAACCTGATTTAACATCTTTAAGTAACCAGGGATTGTCAGTAAACTTTCCATGATTGACACCGTGTAATATGATATTGGAACGTACCTTTATTTCATGGCAACAGAAATTAATCGCAAACTGTTCGAGTCACTTTAACCTTTGTCAACTAATTAGGAATTCAGCAAACTATGATGACACTGTGGTAGGGGGAATTGAGACAAAGCGAGGAGTTCGCATCAAACCTCTAACTGTTGATTTGATTTGATAGAACGTTTGTTCAATTAACCAGACAAACAATGCTCAAGAACTTTCTATTTGAAGATCTGTGAAAACCACCTGAAAATAAATAACCTCAGATTAAATAACATTGTGTCGCCTACTAACACAATATTGGATCTCCTGAAGTTGGTATATATATATATATATATATATATATATATATATTCATATTTCATATACTTGCACTGTTTAATGTTTTGTAATGTAATATTTTATTTTGTAATGATTGTTAAATATCGGCTAATATCATGCTAGGGTAACATGTATATGTTCTTCTTCAGTGCACTGCCAAGTGGCAGGTTCAAGGTACATATTCATACTCAAAGTCTGCTTTCCCGCTCCATTAGAGCACTCCTTAGATCAACAAGTTAATCCCTTCACAATGTCTATGCCTAATCCATACCTTATGTAGCCTATAGCTTGGGAAAGGCTTTAAGCTTATATTTTCACAGACTGTAATCCAACCTGTTTGGTCCATCAAACTTTTGACCTCTATCCGAAACCTTTCACTTAAAGGACGGCGGTCACTCGGCAATGGTGGAAATTAAATGGAATGTTAGAGCAAACAAAAATAAAGTGCTGTTACGGTCTATCGGGAAGTTGGACTATTGAAAGAAAATATGACTCGTCTCTGTGTAAACTTTCTATCTGCACACAAGAACAGAGACTAAGTCAACGGTATTGAATGGCTTGCGGACTGAGTCAACAGTTGAGCGGGGAATCCACGGTAAGGCGAAGAGAATAAAAAACAAATCCATAGGATTATGAACACGACTCAGATATATGAACACTTTCCAGCAGATCTGACGTAGCATTGCGACTGCTTTGAGTGGCCTCTAAATGAAGTTCGTTCAATTTAAAGCTGGTAAAGCTAAGGTTAACGTCAGTTTCCTCACTCGAAAGCGATGTCAGTGGCGGGGGAGCCCATGATTTGAACCCCGAACGTACTGACCCGCGATCAAATATCTTGCCGACATCGCCACTGGCTAGAGCTAGTGGCGAAGTCGGTGACCGTAGTGGCTAATTTAGATTCAATTTGCTTTACGAAGGTAATTCTATGAATTAAATAAGACGAGATTTGATATGTTGAAAGTTTGCGTATTAGGCTACCTACTTGTTTAATGCTATTATAATGCATCTGAGTTACTTTCTACATTTTTATATTAATTCGCTATTATTTCTGAGATAATGTTAGCTATCTATATTCACGTAAAAGCTTTCCCGTAAGTTGAATGTCTAACATCTGATGTCGAATGGGAAACTCTCAGTATAGGCCTACTTGTACATTTACTGCATGTAGGCTACTACAGTCATCAGAAGCTTGCAAAGCATATATAAACAAAACAAGAGTTCAAGTAGAAGCTTATTTATGACATTTATGCTTATTCGGAAACATTCAGCATTTTAATAGCGTAAATGCTATAGATCTTATCTTTTGGTCCTTATAAATGCCATTTGCTCTAGGCTTACATTTATTCTGCATTATAGCATATATAAAGTTTAGGTTGATGCTTCGTATAGCGCTGTTATATTGTGCAAATTGAACTACCGAAATAAAAAAATAAAAAAAATAAGAAAGGTATAGTCATATAGAGAAAGATGGTGATGAAAGAACAGTAGAGAAGCCTACATATGATATCGTAGGCGGAGATACAGAGGAAAACATGTAAAGCGGTATGTACGGGGAAACAACTCGAGATCCGACTTTATAAACGAAGGATATTTTACTATATTAGCATTCTTTGCTTGTATATTCAGTACTACGATAAAGCAAATATGTACTTTTGGTCATTTGCTTGCATGTATTATACCCTACATGCATCCATTTCTTACCTTTAATCTCACCACTCATCTCAAGTATACCTTTCAGCAGTGGACACCTGTAGGGGATTTGCTTGGACTTCTCTTCATTTCAATTATTCTTCAAACAGCTTACTATTTCTTCCGCCAGCAGTAGAAGCAAATGCGACGTCGACTAAAGCCGTGCACATACTTTTATAAATGAGCCTCAAATTGTATTAGATTAGTGTTCCTATAGTAGATAAATATTTAAATTTATTTGGATTTATTTGCATTACTTTAGTCCAAAGTAATAAAAATCTATCGCTGCTTAGGAATTGTAAACAAGATGTTTAAAAATTGTAGGCTTCGGAAAATGTAAGGTTTGCTTAATAGAAATTACAATTTTTTTGTATAAATGGATTAAATCAGTTACCCGAGAAATGTAAAAGAAAAATCACACCGAAAATAAAATTGTGTAAGCTTATGTTCACAAAATAGAATTGTGTCAAATTAATTGTACGCTCTACGTTTGCTAACGTTTAAGTGCAGACCCCGCGAAGCGATTGATGGAAGGAATTCTATTTAGTACACGCAAAGCAATTTGTTTGAAATATGTATTTTGGAACTTTAGCATTTAAAACCTAAACTTGTAAGAAAATACTTTTTTTTAATATCTAATATATACATAATATAAGTATTGCCTAGATTTGTAAAAGCCAATTAATGACTAGTATTTTTTTGAAGTCTTGTATAATATGGAGCGAGAAAGCAGACATTAAGTATGAATATGTACCTTGAACCTGCCACTTGGCAGTGCACTGAAGAGAATAGTATAGTAAACTGATATCAAATAGTCTGGCACAACTCTCCAACAGAGGGCAATTATAGACGAAATACAAATATTTGTAATAGTTATAAGTTAATGAAATACAAGTATTTATAATAAGATAACGTTAATTTCTTCATCTGAGGATGCCTATAGTGACCACAAGATGAAATACTACTTCATTAACAGTAGTAATTGCATATTCACTATCAGGTTCGGTTATATTTATAAAATCATATGATTCTGAATTATTGGTTTGTGTCAGTATATTGCAATTATGCAGATCTGGTAGTTAAATGAAAGTAACATTAAGATATAGCCTATAGTAAAGCCTAAGCCTATGTATCGAGACTATCATATAGGCTTAATAAAGTCTAGAATTAGTTTGCTATTCAGTATTCATTTGCTAATGCTTTGGTATGTTTTTTACTTTAGTTTAAGTATAACAACATCTGATTTTACTTTCGATTGAAATTAAATGCATGCTACAGATGTGTAGGATTGTAACTTAAACATATAACCAGCTTACTATAAATTCATTGTTTTAATGACATACTCGCTAATGCCCATCGCAATGAATGTGTTCATGTCATAGGTTTACATTGTAATAACTCGATTTATAAAACGTTTCTAATGACACTGTATGGCTTCCTATTTTTAATTGAACGCCGTTATTGGCATGATAAAATTAGTAACATTAGCGTAAATTAATTTTCGCTCTTGACAAAACAAAAGCGAAACTTCTCAGGTAGCATCCGTCTTTGCAAAACAGAATACAGGCTGGAATTACGTCTACGTAGAATCATAGAGGCAACCTCCCCAAATATATTACCTAAGACTTTAAAGTCAAGGA
Organism: Enchytraeus crypticus; assembly: GCA_905160935.1. Classification (NCBI taxonomy): domain Eukaryota; kingdom Metazoa; phylum Annelida; class Clitellata; order Enchytraeida; family Enchytraeidae; genus Enchytraeus; species Enchytraeus crypticus. The sequence goes on along the minus strand of CAJHZI010000452.1, from coordinate 923,885 downwards.
AAATCTATGCTCTACAATATAAAGAGCCATGTTTAAATTACTTATCTACCCTCAAACTCTTTACTTGTTTATTTTGTCACAATAATAGTAAATAAAAACACACTTACCTAAGAGATAAACAAAGAGTCAAAAAAGAAGAAGGTTGCCACAAAAGAGCCTAACTACAGAGCCCATAAGCTCTGCGATGTAATGCCAGTCAGTAACAGCAACTAGGAATAACAAATTAGTTTAATAAATGTTTACTATGATACAGAGTATTGTAGAACCTATATCTATATTTATTTCTATTTTTTTATCTACATTATTTTATGAAGAGTTCCCTTTACACCCAATATGATCTTCTACATGTTCCACAGTAATTAGTATTTCACATTCGAGAACTAAGTTTATGTTGAAACGAGGAGTGGCTTAATCTATACATGTATATTCACTGATTCAATCTTGCGCAAGAACATTTTAAGATCCTATAGTCAAAATATATTGATTTATAACAATTATTTTTCGCCAAAGAGGCGCATTTTATTTCACATTCATATTACGATAATACCACCTGTTAAATTGACTAATATTAAATACTACAGTAAACTAAATTTAATAAAATTATTTGAAATACATATAAAATGAAAATAAATAAAATAAAATAAAATGTAATTAAATTAAGTTAAATTAAACGAAACTAGATTAAATGAGATTAAATTATACATAGTGTATTGTCAGTTTCTTGTTTCTAAACCATATAGGCTAGGTGAGGTCATTGAGTGTGAATCCCATATCTATAAAAAATGACGTCGTAAATAAATATGACGTAGAAAATCCACACGATCATGGGAATAATCGGGAACATTATTTCACGATCTTTGATGTGTCCTTCCCCGATATCTAGACTCTCTCGTATCGCCCGAGGCTGCGCAAAAACTAATCAAATTAGTAGAAATTTATTCTGCGTTGTTAACTCGATTATGATGCTGCTCGGAGAATTGTAATTGCCTGAACGTGCAAGAGCACTGCACAAATTATCTTAATTCAGAATTTATGACTGCAGACTACATGTATGACAGAAGTCTACCAATATTTAAAGGACGCTGCAGTATCATGATGTTAAGTATGATAGGCTGCATGATCTACAATGAAAACACCGCTGGCGAAATATGGCAGGATTTTAGCTTACATGTAGATTAGCAGAAATAAATACTTTTAAATCTCGGATTAAGTTTCATGGCGGAAAAGCATTTTTTTACATTTTGACTGTTTAGAGCTATCTGACTAAAAATTGTATTTAAATAACTTGAAACTTATAATCTTAAAAATAAATGTGTGAAGTAATAGAAAAATCCCCGTCAGGTTCTGTCATTTTTAAAATCATATGATTTTGAATGAGAGTTTTTTGTGTCACTGAAGATTATCGAATGATGGTTTTCTGTCATTGATGATTCTGGCTGATTATTTTATGTCATTAATGATTAATTATATTATGATAGTTTTCAGTCATTGATGATTCTGGATAATAGTTTTATGTCATTGATGATTTAATATATAAAGACAGTTTTCTGTCATTGATGATGCTGAATGACTGTTTTATGTCATTAATGATGACGAATTTTTGATGTCATTAATTTTTACGGATAATTGTTTGTCATCCTTGTTTTTCTATTGGGATCTGTTAGTGGCTAGGAAAATTTCATTATATTAATATTTAGGATTTTAGGTCTAGTAATGTGAAGGGTAGTCGATATTCAGTATTAATTTTCGAATACTTTGATATGCTTTGTACATGTGTGTGTATATATATATATATATATATATATAATTATTATTATTTTATTTCATGTTATTTTATTCTTGGTATTTATTTCATTCGACATTGTTTATTTTACTTTTTTGTTTTGTTAGTATCTTAGAAATTACTAACCGTTATCTTTATCAAATTTAATACAGCGTTGAAGTAAAAAACTTTTAATTTAGTTTCATTATTATTTTCTACTAAAATCAAATTAAAAATGCAGTAATACTTAAAAGGAAAACTAAGTTTTAGTACTACAATATCATAATAACTTCATTATTATATAGAAGCTCTTGAATAATAAAGTCAACAGCTGCATTCACGGTTGATTAAATTTCAGAGAAGCTGCAGAAGTTCTACAGTATACTACTTCCATCATTTGCCACGCCTGACTGGGTTTCATACTCTCACATGTTGCTTTTTATAATTAATTGACATTTGCTCTTAACTCTTTGGAGCCAACCGGTAGACACATTTTCAAATGGGGATGGGGACTGGCAGGTGGGTTAAGCATTTCAGAATAGCGAGACTTGGGTTCAATTCAGCAGACAGCAGTGAATGCAGTCTTATTATCTCTCTTTCTTCAGTGCACTGCCAAGTGGCAGGTTCAAGGTACATATTCATACTCAAATCTGCTTTCTCGCTCCATAAGAGCATTCCGTAGATCAACAAGTTAATCCCTTCGGGTATGGATAAGTCTATACCTTACATTGCTAATGGCTTGGGAAAAGTATGGCTTCTGAGGTGGTTTCCCGTTGCCTTCCTCAGTTAGATGGCTTAATTACCATTTAATACCAGTTTTAATATACGCTAACTTATTTCTGCCCTTTCTAATGGCCACGATTGTTACTATAAGCATAGAACAAAAAGACTAAGTAAAAGAATAGCAAAACAGAGGCAGATCAGTAGCATATATGGTACGCCATGTGCAACTTGACGACCAAAGCTGTGACTTATTCCACGGGTTAACGCTAGACCGGGTTTTAAATAAACTGCGGTTGTGTTCAGTATAGACGTAAGTTTGACTTATATGGTCTAAATGGTCTAAATGTCTAATTTGGAACTCTTTGAACTCTATGTTTAAAACTGTGAATTACAGAAGGGATCATTAAAACTATTCCAGGTGGATATTAAAACTGATTTCAATTATGTTCAGAAATTATTGTAGAATGATATTTTACATTCAATAGGGTATAAAATATTGAACTTAAATGTTTAGTTTAAATACAATTTAGTGAAATGCCAAATTGAAACAGACTTTTCTAAAACATTTCAGCATAGTTTTTATACCGACGGGAAAGTGATCTATGATGAAATAGTTTTGGTGAAATTAAATTGGTTCTTTATTTTCACTAAAGTTAGGCCTAAATTCAAGTCTATGCTTTCAACTCTACATGCATATTGATCACGCAAATATGTAGAATTAAAATCAAATTTTTATTTAAATTATATTAGAAAATGTGTCTAATATAAAAATTTGTAAAAAGGATAAAGCTTAGTTTAGCGCCTGTTTCCATATCACAACGAATACTATCTTAGAAGTCCGGTTAGGATTCGACGGTCTCCTCTTAAACCTGCATTAGTATAATATATAATGTATTATAATATATTATTATATATTATAATATATAATATACTATAATATATAATATATTATAATATATTATAATATAGTATTATATATTATAATATATTATTATATATTATAATATATTATATATTATAATATATAATATATTATAATATATTATAATATAGTATTATATATTATAATATATTATTATATATTATAGTATATTATATATTATAATATATAATATATTATAATATATTAAATTACTCTAGTATGAATGTTACAGAATTATGAGTTTCACTGTTCATAAAAAGAAATTGGAAAACGTGAGATATCTTCGGCACACAGGACTTTCCGCAATGTTCTGTGATGTTACGGATTCAATGCACCACCCGCACTGAAATGTCCGTTCTATGGAAAGCAGGAAGTCATGCAAAGGTGAAGAGAAAGAACTAGGTCAAATAGGTCACTCTGATAATTTTACGCTCAACTCAACTTTTCTTTTAACATGCTTCGCCGGCATGATGGGAACATGATGACTTGTAACCTCCACTGAAAGTCTTCTATGGAACGTTCTTGTAAGATGCCTTCTGCTATGGTTATGTCGAATTAATTCTGCATGGTGTGAAGAACGTTATTACTCGCGTAGTGTTCGGGTTACTGAAGAATAGATCAACCGTCGACTGCACGTATCGTTAATTGAGACAAAGCACTAAAATAGTAAAATCCAAAGCAGCGTCAGAAAGGCATTGGGTTGGTTAAAGCCTTGATTCCAGAAATTATTACACAATTTTCGATATAACAACCACAGTTAAACTAGGATTCAAAGGAAAATAATAATTGGTTGGTTGTCTGTTGTTGATGACAATTTGTAGAACGATTATTTTGCAGCGTAGCAAATCATTCATTCAAATTGTACAAATTGTTTGGGTCATTTGATTTTGCACTACAATGTAATTAATGAGAATAAAGTTAATATCCATATAAAGGCAAAGTTTGTAGCATTGTAGGTAGCTGTTCACATATACAAACAATAAACGATTACTAATGTTAAGAAATGCTGCTACTATTTAAAATTGCATGCTTTTTAGAATCATATAGGTAAATCATAATCATAATCATGATCATGATCATGATCATGGGTAAACAGGATAGGTTTCTCAGGGAATGACACCCCTGCCCAGTAAATATTAGTCGAGGCCGAGGAAGGCATAGGGGGCCCACCTCGTCGTAAATTGGTTATATTCATACAATCAGGATAAAAATGCAAATTAAATTGTTGCTTTCGTAATAGAAATGATGCTGAAAAATAAGTACTAGAATTTTCATTTAAGAATCTTAGTATAACACCTTTTAATTTTATATGTAAATAAGGATAAATAATCTACATGTAATGAAAATTTGTCTTATGCTCAATTTATGTTAAATTGAAATTATTTAGAAGTTATTGTTCTTGTTTCTATGATATAGCCTTGAAGAAGGTTTTTAAATTATCTGCTCTTAGTCGTATGTCCTGCTATGAAAATGCGAAACATCATTTTTTAACTTCCCAAAATATAGTAGTGTCACTGAAATGTTTTTATCTACTGGGTTGCCGGTATTTGACGCAGTAACTCTCGGTTTAGTTTGTTAAAACGTGTCAAAGAGTCTCATAATGCTCTTATTTCCTCCAAGTCAATGTTCTGTCTAAGTTGATCACTGTGTTCTGTTTATCTTTTTTTATCTTTTCATGTTGGACTACGTAATTCTCTGTCTTTTTCTCTTTTTCTCTTGTTTCGGTCATTGTATGTTGCATGTGTTATGGACTGTTGTCTGAAAAAAAGAGTGACGATGATGATGATATGAACCGATCAACTGGCTTAAATATGTGATTTCTTATTTTGCTATCAACTTTACCATCAAGTCAATAAAGCGGTAATAAGTATGCACCAGACTTTGTGAGGGTAGCTCGAGTGTGTCGAGTCGTCCTGAAGTTTATTTACTGCAGAACATTGGCGTTAAATACACTACAACGTACATGCATCTGTTAAAAATCGTTGCTCGATAGATGAAAGCTTTTTTGATACAATGGTTACACATATGGCAGACGCATGTGAATAGAAACTTTCCTTTCTTAGTTGCTGTTTTTGTTTCTTTATTTCCTTCTTTTCCTTTCCATAGTTATTAGTAAAGGTGCCTTCTGCTTTCGTTTTGCTTTTGTTTTACTGAGCTAAAAATCGTTGACGGTCCCGTTCTGAATTATTAAGCAAGCTAACTAGATGGAAACTTACCTGCAAGGTAAGGGCGTACATCGCCCTTACCTTGAGTAAAATTGCTGCTTTAATACATTTTAGTATGACGTCCCAGACATCAGTCTTGTATGAGGTGCGGTGGCGATGTCGGTAAGATACTCGACTGTGGATCAGAATGTGCGGGGTTAAAATCCTGAGCTCGCCCGTCACTGACATCGCTTGCGAGTGAGGAAACTGACGCTAACATTAGCTTTACCAGCTTTATATTAAATGTTAAGTTTCAATATTAATATTTATTTAATTAATAACAGTAAGAGCTTTCGCCAAAAATCTGCTGGTATTGTTATTGTTGCATTGCAAATGAATTGTCCAAAGTTTCATTTGACATAACATGCATTTTAGAAAAAACCTGCTATCGGCAGTTATGAGCAGTTATTCGTGTATAATTTGTATAAAGATAAATTAAGTATCAGCGTTTATAGCCGTTGTTACACCGGTACTTAATTATTTAGCGTTTCTTTTATGCGGCAGTTTGTAGAACTAATGACAAATTACGATATCATCTAAGTACTTTAATGTGTAGAATGTTAAACAATGGGTTGTTATACGACGAGCTTTCTCTTTCATCTTCACGACGACGTATCAAATATGAGCTTTAGTTCACCAGGAAGATATCTGTATTTACTTATTATTCTAACAACAGCAACAACAATAAAACTACGATTAGAGTGCTACTGTTGTCCATGACAACAACGAGTCTGTGGAACCAAATCAAAGCCGATGAGCATAGTGGGGGATTCTATACAGGTGCCAACCAAAATCTGGGAAATCAGTGCAATGAAGGATACAAGCGCAATGAATGGGTGAATACAAGTAAAGTAACTTCATATAAAATGACGAATGTGTAAAGATTGAGACTTAAGTAACCCATTTATATCTAATAGGGAAGTATTATATTTTGGATTTCATGACTAACACAAAGCACAAACACATAGCATATATATATTAAAGCATGGAATAAGATAAAATCAAGCTGAACTAACGTTTCTCCTCACATGTTGCAGTAGAGTCTAGAACTCAACAAAGTGTCTCTGGAACTCTGGAGCCAGGCTGTCGTGCGATAGAAGAGACATTAATGGCCAAGCTGCATGCATTATGTATGTCAGGTGATTTGTGAAGTCTTCATAGATAACGAGGGATGCTACGCGAGCTATGGGGACTTATTCTAGGGCTAAGTTACGTGACAAATATGACGAAATTGTGAAGCAAACTGCTCGTCTCCATTTCTGTACATTTTATAAGAAAATAGATTGAATGAGAGTTTTATATCTGCATAGAAATAATCCTTTGGATAGAGTATATATCATTTACAAAGTAATGGAAAGATTTCTAGTCTCAGTTAATATGGATAATATATATCCCTCCATCTTAGTGTACTGCCTACTGGCATATCCATCGTAAATAACGCCTTCACTCATCTCGATTTTCTTTTTTCCTCTTCATGTCCACATACGAGATGATCTTTAAATCGTCTATAACATACATTTTGATTTACCTTTATTCTTTGAAGATTCTGCCAGTAACGAGGTGGGTCAAATTTTGAGGAGTGGAGAAGGGCTATTCGTATCCTGACCCTAGATAAGCTGGGATTCCAAAAAGAAGGTGATGCTGGTGAGTTAATACTGCTAAGATCAGAAAGAATTTGCTGTCTGGACATTAATTCTTAAGTGAACCTAATTTTGAGTTCTAGGTGCAAACAACTGCAGAATTTAAACTATTGTATTCAGCTCATAAACGGGCACAAAGCTTATTTGTTATCATTATAATCATAATATGGATGAAGCATTCCATATGAGCAAAAATAAATCGATCGTGAAGTTATTTTCCAATGCTTTCAAAATATAGTAGGCCTATAATGGTAATCTTTCAAATGCAGCTGTTGCTGAGTATGTTTTAAGATCACATTCATACTGATAAATAAATTTTTCAATATCACAAGTAGATAATTCATTGAAGCATTGCACTGAAGTAGTTATTGGATGGGGAATGGACGCAGGTTCGTTAGTTCTGACAGAAATACATGATACATTGCTTCCTGGCCTTTCTCGTTCTCTCTCCATCTCCATATCCAACTCTCTCTCTCTCTCGCTCTCTCTCGCTCTCTCTCGCTCTCTCTCTCTCTATCTCTATCTCTGTCTCTATCTCTATCTCTATCTCTATCTCTGTCTCTATCTCTATCTCTGTATCTATCTCTATCTCTATCTCTATCTCTGTCTCTATCTCTATCTCTATCTCTATCTCTATCTCTATCTCTATCTCTATCTCTGTCTCTATCTCTATCTCTATATCTATCTCTATATCTATCTCCATCTCTATCTATATCTCTGTCTCTGTCTCTATCTCTATCTCTCGCTCTCTCTCTCTCTCTATCTCTATCTCTATCTCTATCTCTCGTTCTCTCTCTCTCTCTATCTTGCTCTCTCTCTCTCTCACTCTCTTTCTATATCTCTTTCACTCTGTCTTTCTCTCACTCTCTCCCTCTCTCTCACACACTCTCTATCTATCTCTCTCTCTCTCTCCCTCTCTCTGTGTCTCTCTCCCTCCCTTATCCCGTCATCTTTCATTGGATCTCATATAACCAAGTCAGCACTGGAAATAGGAAAGACTTTTAATTCTAAAATTTTAGAACTAGCAGTAGGTCGGCTATTTTAATAGAATGACTTTAAATGAATTGAATATAAGTTAATAAAATGTCTGCTGAAGTTAAATCTGTCAGACTTTTGAGGCGTGGTTTCACCACGGTGCTATATTGAATCTATTAGAATTGAAATTTCTAATTAATGACTTGAGTGTATCGTCAGGTAACCTGGTATAATCTTTAATAACTAGACAACTATTAAAAGTAACTATCATGTTTCTATTCCCGGCTAACTTATCAGAGATAAAATCTGAAAGCCATTGAAATAACTAACAAAATAATGGGATCTATGTAAAAAAATTGTTTAGTCGGTTAGATAGGTAGCTTCAAATCTTTATAGCTGATAGATACCATCGTGCATGTTAATTGTGGGTGTTTAATTTTAGTAATATTCATAAACTAACACTTTTCTCTATCCCTCTCGATATCTAATTGTATTTATCTCTCTTCTCTCTCTCTCTCTCTCTCTCTCTCTCTCTCTCTCTCTCTCTATACATGTATATATATATATATATATATATATATCCTCTCTCTCTCTCTCTCTCTCTCTCTCTCTCTCGCTTTATTTCTCTCTATCTGCTCATCGTTTATCCTCTGCTCCACATTTCATCTTAAGATTCTTTTGATTACAGCCATTTAATTGATTTGCCTACAATTAATCAAATGAATCAAGAGCATATTATAAAGCATTCGTTCCAACCTAATAAATTATAAGAGATACGTACACACGGGCGGAGTCTAAGAATGGGAAAGGAAGGTGGTAGAGGAGATGAAAGAAATTGCTCTTGAGTGAGAGTGATGAATTATTGCTCACACCTATAGAAATCTTTCTTCGTTTTCGGATTAACTCGTCCAGAATAATTTGATTGACTGAACATCGAGTAGGGCGTCAAATCCTATAATTATATATTTAGAATTTAGGCATAACCTAATTTTATTAGAAATAATGAGAACTAGTCTATTTGTCTGTTAATAGAATAAATTTATTTCTAATAGACTGATAATCTATCGTAAAATACTTTCTATTAGTATTCTTCGGTATTTTATTTCAAGACAGACATCTAAGAAAAGATCGTTTGACCTATTTCCATTAAAATAAAAATCCGTCCAAGCCATCAGTATTCTCAATATTTTCAATGTGCAATGTTATCCGAAATTCTTCATCTCTTCAGAAATATCAGCTTCTTTAGTATTCGCACATTTTCCCAATTTGAAATCATTGAAGTTCTACTGAACGTGACATCGAAGACTGCAGAGCTTGATATGGAAGTCGAGACCAGGGACTCGTAATTGCTCATTAGTGGATAGAGATTCTCCACAAGTCAATACTTCTGCGTAACAAGAGCATTATTGTGGACCAAAATTCGTATAGTTAATTTTTTTCTTATAGTTAACGAAGCTCGAGTTTAAAAGTTTTCAGTACAAATTCAGGCTGCAAAATAAGGTAAACCTTCTGGATAGAAGGTGTTACAGGTCTTTGTGACCTCCTAAACCAGTATAATTATGTTAAGTTAAGTTAAGAAGATTAATGTGTCTTTATTGGGACTAGGAATGCATTTTTAAAAGGGGCTTTGTAGTGCTTCAATGGTTTGACTGGTCGAAATGGCTTTTTAAGTCTTGCAGGATAGGTTAGTCTGATGACCGGCCTAGACTAGCCAGTCAGGCCAAGCTAATCGGGGCGAGCTAGTAGGACAGGGAAGATCGGGGCGTGTTAGTGCGCCAGGGAAGATCGGGGCGTGTTAGTGTGCCAGGGTAGATCGGGGCGTGTTAGTACGGCAGGGAAGTTCGGGGCTTGTTAGTGCGGCAGGTAGGATCGGGGCTATTCATTGGACTAGAGAGTTTAGACTTAGACCCGGTGGAATCTGTCAGATTTTCCAGTAGGACCTTCAAAAGTCTTTTAGCACATTCTGTTTTATTTGTTGATTAAAAATTCCCTTAAGAGTTTAAAATCAAAGTTTATCGCATTATTTTAAATATAAGTAACAGAGTATATGTTTGAGGAAATATAAAAATAGAGTTTTGAATCAGTAGTCACTGTGTCATTACGGATTGATTAGCAGCAGCAGCCTTCTAGTAATGTGGAGTGGCGGTGAGTCAAGTGGAGAGATAGTTGTGAATAACGACCCAGATATCGATCTCTCTACTCCAGGTAAAATCTAGGAGTGTTCATTGACTGGAACGGTCGTTTCTTTACTTATTTCTTTATTTACTGAGTGCAATTCGCACAAGAAGCTTCAAAGATTTACTGAAAAAAGGGTATATAGACACAGAGTATACCTATGGTACTTGGTATTTGTTATGATATTTCCTTTATTATTGTTTATTTTTGTATAGGGAAATTACTGCAACAAAACTATAAATCTATGTTTTCGTACAGCAAATGTATCTTCATTAACGATCCGCCGCTGAACTTGAAAACAGTGAACCATCATAACCATGACCATAACCATAACCATGACCATGACCATATCCATGACCATAACCATGACCATAACCATAACCATGACCATTATCATAAAAATAACCATGACCATAACCATAACCATAACCATGACCATGACCATAACCATAATCATAACTATGACAATGACCATAGCCATTACCATAACCATAACCATTACCATAACCATGACTATGACCATGACCATAACCATGACCATGATCATGACCATGACCATAACCATGACCATAACTATAATCATAACCATAACTGTGACCATGACCATGACCATGACCATGACCATGACCATGACCATGACCATGACCATGACCATGACCATGACCATGACCATGACCATGACCATGACCATGACCATGACCATGACCATGACCATGACCATGACCATGACCCAGGACCCAGGACCCAGGACCCAGGACCCAGGACCCAGGACCCAGGACCATGACCATGACCATGACCATGACCCAAGACCATGACCATGACCATGGCCATTCTTCTTGATAACATAGCTGCAAACTTTGTCATCCAATTCGCATGATTTTTCTGCTACATCAAGTGAATATAGTATCTGATTAGTGTAGTATCGAACATCCACTTAATACACGTTCCATGCTATAAAACAGCCTGCTACTGTTGAGCACACATTAAAAGAAGACCGACAATTACGCACACATATAAAGCTAAAAAAACTAAGATTAGCGTCATTTTCCTCATTCGAAAGCTTTGTTAGTGACGGGCGAGCCCAGGATTTGAACCCCGCACATACTGATCCGCGGTCGAGTATCTTACCGACGACGCCACTGGCTCCAGCCAGCATATGGATGACATAATTTATAATATTTAAGATAAATTATTATAAGATAGTAATAATAAGATATAACAAGATGCAAATAAATTACAATTTATCCAAGTCATTCACAAGTGTTATGTACATTTCTGTTACCTGTGCAGCAAACTATCACTTTTTCCTCGATCCGTGAGAAATAATTGGTTAACTGAAATATTCACGAAAAAGCCCTAGCCTTGTTGCGTACATTTTTGATAGACTTGTATACCAAAATATTTTAACCAAATTAATTACAAAATAGTCCAATGTTCCAAGTTTTAGTATACATGTACATCGGCTTTTTCTCGGTATATGCCGATACAAAATAGTTAGTTTCGCGTCAAAGAAAGTAGCAATTTATGTAATCATAAAACAGTTTTCTATCTCAAGAATTTTAGATTCTATTATTAAGAGTAACGTTAATATTTTAAGATCATCATTTATTAAAAGTAACATATACTTATAACGATATGTTACTTTTAATAAATGATTACTTAAAATATTAACGATCTCCTTAATAATAGAATCTCAAATTCTTGAAATAGAAAAAACGTCAGTATTGTAGTTCATATTTAAGTAATTCAGATGTTCAAAGGTTATATAGGCCCTATTAGAGTGTACATATTAAGCTGTTGGTGTCCTGCTCGATGGCCTAAGGGCTCCACAGGAAACCACGAATCATTTCTCATTGTCAATTTTTGTTTTTGTCTCATATTGTTGTTTTAAGTTGTTTTTTGAATTAATTAAGTAAATAAACAAATATATTCAAAAATATTTTGCTCCTTTTGCTTCCTTCTAATTTTTATACTTGAAGGATATTTAACAGGTGAATTATCTTCATTGACAGGTGGGATTCAGCTTTTCTCTGGCATTTCTTTGATGTACGACAACGACCTACATTAGACTCGTCTAAGCTCTGCAATCCTACGAACATCCATAACAAAGCCAATTATACCCGAGCCCTGCGTCATACATCTCTCAAATCAAGACAATCACTATCCCTCATCATGACTATCCATGTCTAGTCATAGTAATGATTATCCATGCCTAGTCATCATAATGACTATCCAAGTCTAGTCATCATAATGACTATGCAGATATTGTCATCATAATGACTATCCAGATTTAGTCCTCTTAATGAGATGCTATGCATGATCCTTACGGCATATCGAGTGTCTTATGAAGATATCTTCAGAGCAAGAAGATATGAAATTGTAGCTCTATCTAAGTATCTAAGTCGTATGACATTTTCAGTACTATATAAAAATATTAATTGAATTGTTATTAAACATTAATTACTACAATTATTAATTAATATTAATAGAATCAGGGCCATTGATAGTAGAAAAACCGTAAACTTGTCGCAAAGAGATGACAATACAAACACGTGTCGAAAGAGATGACAGTACAAGAACTGAAGATGTCAAAAGAAGACCATCTCAGAAGTGGTACTATGCTCAAGCTGTAGACTACAATATGATGTGGTTAAAGCATAGCCTTTTAAGAAGAGCTTAACTCCTTAATCGATTGAATACCTTGCATGGAGCAAGAGATCAGATGGTCAGTATGAATATATATGTTGGACCTGACACTTTGCCGAACACTAGAGAGAGAGAGAGAGGGAGAGAGAGAGAGAGAGAGAGTGAGAGAGAGAGAGAAAGAGAAGGATCAGGAGCTAACGTGTCACTTGTATTTTCGATTAGCTGCAAAACAATATAGCACGTCGTATCAGCTATAGGCCTACAATGAGTTGTTGTTGATGAATTTGGGATAATAAATAGTATTTGCCCTGAAAACTTCTATATAAAAATGGAATGCATATGTAGTTTCTACATTCATCATCGTAATTTACAAATACAATGCCTATATTTTATACAATATTCATAATAATGACGATAATAACATATGGCTTCTTTCGCCTTTTATTGTTCTGGAATACTCTCGTCCTAAAAATGTACAGAACTCGACACAATTAGTCTGCATTAGACTGGAGTTAATAGTGTGAGTTATTGTTCTTCGAATCCATGAAATGTTGACGTTCTTCGTTGTACACTTATTCTGTTTTTACTTGAAGCCTTATTAAAAGCAAACTACTTTCAGTCGATTTCAAACCAAACATAGGGAAGATGTGCGCTTCTATAGAAAAAGACTAATTGCTGCCTTTTACTACTGCGACTATTATCGAGCAGGAATTTATTATTTTGTATTCCAAACACTTCCTCTGAAAATACACCGTTAAAATATTTATGTGTTGACATTTTTAGTAAAAAAGGAAAGATTCAGTACTAGTAGGCCAACTTGTAGAATTAAGAATTTGGGCTCTTTTCTATCTAAATAATGCTGAATATATGCGGCGAGCCATGTGCTGTTGTAGTTAAAATTGAACTAAAACATATGCGCTAATAAGTGTATTAAATGGCTTTTTATTCAGGTTAAAATAAATCACTCAAACATTTTTTGATTTTGCTTATTTAGAAATTTTAATAAATGAATACTCAGAGTGATGAAAATGTTAATTCCAAATTGTAATGGTCATACTTGACAGAATAATCATAGAGAGAAAACTGTATGTACTAGAGAAAACTGTATGTACTAGAGAAAACTGTATGTACTAGAGAAAACTGTATGTACTAGAGAAAACTGTATGTACTAGAGAAAACTGTATGTACTAGAGAAAACTGTATGTACTAGAGAAAACTGTATGCACTAGAGAAAACTGTATGCACTAGAGAAAACTGCATGTGCAAGAGAAAACTGCATGCGCTCCAGAAAACTGTATGGGCTAGAGAAAACTGTATGTGCTAGAGAAAACTGTATGTGCTAGAGAAAATTGTATTTGCTGTAGAAAATTCATGACTAGAGAAAATCTCTATGTACTGAAATAGAAAAGGGAACTTTTGCTGAGTAGAGAGGCAACGTATGTGCAGAAAACTTCAAGAAATTGCTATAATCTGGTTTTAGGCTTCTGGTCACGATGGAATAATTGATGATATTAGCGCCATGCGGAACCATAATGGATCAGAAGCTGCTCTATGGCCTGTTCAATGCAGCTGTAAAGTGCAGTAAAAACCTCCAGTGGAATGATCTAGATATGTGTGTCAAACTTGTACACGTACTTTTAACTATTACCGGCGATTATTTGAATTTCGAAATTGTAAAATTACAATTATTGATATAGCTTCCTTTTAAAAATATAATGGAAGAAATGGATATGTGAACATAACAAATAATAATAATAATAATAAAGATTTAATGTTCGTTTCCTCTTGAAACAATGATGATGTCAGGGACGTCATGATATTAGTTACTCATATAAAGTACTAATATACTGCTTGCATAGTCACTCAAAATCAAATATAAACGAGCCAATTTAGATATTGTTCAAAACGTTATTAAAACTATTTAAAAAAATTAACATTTGACTATGCTTTATTTTACTTATTAGGTTATGGATTCTTCTTTTAGAGCAAAATGTAATTAGCGGGTAGCAAAAATAATTTTATTTTACAAATATATCATTTTCATTTACCAATGTGTTATTTATAAGAATTCTGTTTAAGAATATTTCTATCCTAAAGTATTTACAGACATCATCTGAATTGTTACTTTTTCTAAAGATTAATCGACAATCATCTTCTTAATGATCGTTCGGATATTCAACAGTTTCTTCTGATCTCTAATTTCAAAGCAGGAGGTCAGCCATATGCCATTAACTTCTGTTAACTTTTTGTCGAGAGACACAGCAGGGAGTCCGGAAGTGAGGAATTGATAAATCAAAGCCTATCGGGGCACCTAACCGCCCATTCGGGGCACCAAGCCCCATCCATCGGGGTACTTAGCCGTCCATCGGGGCACCTACCCGCCCATCGGGGCACCTAGCCGCCAATCGGGGCACCTAGCCGCCAATAGGGGCACCTTGCCCCCTCGCCGCCCAAACCACTTTTCTGCTACTAAGCACAAGTAAGAGAAAGGCTCCAATTTAAGGAGGAAGGGTGAATGGTTACTAAAGGATATATTTTTCAGATTAAAACTTAGTGGAATACTTTTATATTGTGTTTAAGACATTTCCAACAAATGTCACGCATTCATCAATATCTTAGATTGATTAACCCTTTAATGATTTAAAGAACTAGAATTACACCTTAGTGGAATACTTTGAACTTGTAAGTAAGACGCTTTTAGTAACTATTGCTCATTCATCCATAGCTTAAATCGATTAACCTTTTAATATTGAAGGAGCAAAAGAAATGCTATATATTAAATTATTAATGATATCAATTGATAGAAAACAATTTAAGTAATTAATATGAAATAATTAATTGAACTGGGAATATTGTTATCTAGCAACAATATCTCTTCGACCAATGACATGCATTCAAGCCTGGGAGGAAACGGAATTAAGATGTTATCTTTTAGCCTTTAACAACCTTCCCCCCTCCCCACTCCGTCTCTGCTCTATTGCTAATCCATGGAACCCTGGCTAGAGTCATTGATGGGCGGTTAACGAGATTAGCCGGCAATGATTAGTAGCCGTGCGTTCTGTTCAGGTGAGAGGTCACCCACTGACCATTTGTTCAACTGTCCACAAGTCAGGGAGCCAGCGAGCATTGGTCTGGTGTGAATAGCGTGTTAACAATAACAATTAGAGAAATGTCTGTGTTATTAATTTAAGGAGCATCAATTCTGCCGCTAAATGCCGACGCTCAATTGGAATAATAATAGTAATAAATAATAATAATAATAATAATAACAGTAAGAATATTTATACTAATAAGTACATTAATACGTATTTATTAACGAGCATATTTATATTTTAGTTTCAGCAGTTCAATGCTGAGGTTCAAGGGAATAATATTAATAATAATAAGTATATTTATAAAGGGCAGCTCTATGCTAACGCCACAGCAGCGCTGAATGGACAGTGAAGGTCAAGTAGCCTGGTGGTGTAATGCCATAATCGGTGTAGCGACTAGAACTCTGCAAAATTGGAGTGCAAATCTGGTTGCTAGTAGCATGGTATGTTGTCAGTAGCATGGAATGGTTGATGATAGCATGGAATGGTTGATCGTAGCATGGAATGGTTGATGACAGCATGGAATGGTTAATGATAGCATGGAATGGTTGATCGTAGCATGGAATGGTTGATGACAGCATGGAATGGTTGATGATAGCATGGAATGGTTGATCGTAGCATGGAATGGTTGATGATAGCATGTAATGGTTGAAGATAGCATGGAATGGTTGATGACAGCATGGAATGGTTGATGATAGCATGGAATGGTTGATGACAGCATGGAATGGTTGATGACAGCATGGAATGGTTGATGATAGCATGGAATGGTTGATGACAGCATGGAATGGTTGATAGTAGCATGTAATGGTTGATGATAGCATGGAATGGTTGACGGTGGCATGGAATGGTTGATGATAGCACAGAATGCTGCTTTAACACGGGCGATGACAATCAACATTTAATATTGAAAATTGGGTAATCACCCGTCCAATCCTTACACCATGGCTGTCATTATTCCCGCACAATCAGCAATTCTTCACTCCTCTGCTCGATTTTACACTTCACTGAAATTGCACTTTTCATCAGCTTTATTGGACTATCGAATGTGTGTTACTGTCTAGCTTGAAACTTTTATAAATAATTAACAAATATAATGGAAGTTTAACGTTCGTTTTCACCTCCAAGGTAGACATAAGATAAGTTTTCTCAATACGCATTTCAACATATGCAGTATATTAGGCCTAATTCAAATCGATTAGCGAAAAAATCAGACCAAAGAAGAGCTAAATTTTAGAAGCTACCTGCTTTGTATTGAAAGACGGAAAATCTAGACATTAAGGAGTTAAGATGAGGAATTATGCATTCATCGCAATTGGAAAGTATTTATCGCTCTTGACGTTCTTCCATCATTTTGAGTTCCATTGTAATCTCACAGGTCTGTCTTTATGACGCACACTCTATTGCAACACCACTTATTCAAGCAGATAATATGTATAAAAGGACGGTCATTCATAACAGAATTAATCATAGCTTAAATCTTCGAGATCTAACATCATTTTAAACTCTTAGAAAGATATCTTAATTGCTGAATTTATTTCAAGAGGCTGATTTCGAAATACACTGTTAACTAGCTGTTAACCTAAACTATGTAACGGTGGCTTGATTGTATCGAATAGTCTTGAAATGTATGTATTTCTGAAATATTATGTAAAATTAAGTTAAGTTAACGCGCATTACAGTGAAATGATCAACTATGTTTATATCTATCACTTTTTAACACCAGATGTTTAATCCGTTAGGCAAATTAGTCCATTTTCCGTGTAACCAGTCCAGTGAATGTCCGAGATTTTATTCTCAGATCAGCGCGGCTGGGATTCGAACCCACAAGGGTTCAATTCACCAATGGATCTGTCATTTAAAAGTTCATGACGTTATCCATTGCGCTATTGAGACATTCAAAAAACACTCTAGAACATACTTACTTATCGAACTAATTGCTATTTGCTAAATTTTGGGCATCCAAAGCGCAATCAAAGTACGTGTGTCGATTAACTTCGTTTCCGAAAGTAGCGGACCCTAATCTTAATATTTTATTGATTCCTTTCAAAATGCATTATAAGTTTTCATGCATAATTTAAGATGACTAACATCCTATTAATTTAATCAGCCGTTTACAATAATTATTGTACATGCATTTTCAATTTGAGTCTTGTGCCATCCGACTGTTTGCTTTAACGGTTCCGCAGTAATTATGAAAGGTCTCCAGCGGATAATTTATATAGACTGTAAAATTATGGCAGCCCTCACCGCTACTGTGAAAGTAATTATTTGATCTTGACACTATTTCATTTTTTGACACTGCTGGTTCAGTTTTGACCAAAAATGACAATAAATAACTTTATCGCTAATTTGCGTTAATGCTGAGTTTTTGATAAGTAAAATCTCATAGGAATATATGGGCATGCATATGAGTCACTGTATTTTTTTCATAATTGTATCATTTCTATGCATTTATATTCATAGAAGTCATTTATATGCACAGAAATGCATTTATATGCACCGGCATCGCCATTGGTTGGAGCCAGTGGCGATGTCGGTTAGATGTTCGACTGCGGATCAGTATGTGCGTGGTTCAAATCCTGGTCTCGCTCGTCACTGATATCGCTTTCAAGTGAGGAGATTGACGTTAGCATTATCTTTTTATATATTTAAGATTTTGTGCATATACAGTTAATATATACAGTGTCAGTGAAGAGTTAATTCTGGCACTTGGTGCTCCATAAGAATTATTTTAAGAAAGGATTTTATATTTTTTCACACTTAAAAGGTTCTTTCAAATTTACAGGAAATAAGAATGACGTCATGAGGTCTGCAAGTCTGCAGCAAATAAAACCACTGAATTAAAATTTAATCAAAATTCAATCAATAATCAAAATTCTCCAATATTTTTCTGCAACCGCACAGCCTTTGAGAAATATTTAACTTTCTATTGACTACCCCATGACGATACCATTCAGTCACGATGTCCCTAATCTTTCGCAGATTGGCTGAATTGTGAGAGAGTTTGGTATATCATGCTCATGACTCCAGCTTTACACCGATTGACCCGAGCGACTTCGGGTTCGACAATCCTCACATCCATTTGTGGTGTCCATGAGACGTCCGGCATTCCGGGCAGTGCCTCTCCGGAGGTCATTGTCTCAAGGGCTCCAGAGCCTAGGGAATGATTGGACCCGTCCACGCTGCATAGGTTCATATGGCTACAAGGGGGTCTCAATGGGTTCTAGATCTCGCATTGTCGAATCGAGAAGAGTTCAAACCGCGAGGGTCATGATATAAAATATGAGGAAATTAATACCTAAATATCAAAATAATACTAACTTCAAATAGTTTCTACTGAGAGATTGAGAAACTAGATTAAAGCACAACTGATAATGATATTTTAGTCCTTATGCCTATAGTTTGTGAATAAGGATTATTACAACTATGAAAATAAGAAAAGTATATGAGGCAGTAGAAGTAGTAACTAATGTTACAACGACGAAAACCTTTATCATGACGTCATAGATCAGCTGATAGCCTATGCCTTTTCCAGTCAATATATTCTTTAGTGCGTCCAATTACGTTAATTTTTGTATTGAACTTGGTAAATGCTGAGTTGAGATTACAACTGAAAGTTAGCAGTCGCTTGTGAAAAAACTTCGATAAAAATCAGTGGAATCCAATGAATTTTCTTTGGCAACAAGGTATCCCAAAAAATTATTAATAGTATTATTAGTATTATTATTACTATATAATTATATATATATATATATATATATATATATATTTATAGGGGCCTATATATATTATATACATATATATATATATATATACATGTATATGCATATACATGTAATAGTCAATTACTTTATTATATATCCTTATGTTCTGCATCTAGGATACACATAGAAGATATATCCTACACTCTAATTAAATTATCGATTGAAAGAATATTTCTACTGTTATGAATTTTATAATATGTGCAAAAACATAATTATTTTATTTATAAATAATTTGTTTTTTTTACTGATATCATTATTTCGAAAATTGAGACAAAAACATACACTATTCTAAACCAAACTTATAAGTGTCAACGACTACAAAGTCAATTTTCAATTTGGTTTATCAATTTATTATTATACCGGACGAAGCAGGTGAAAGAGAGGAAAATTTCAGAAAGCTAAAAATAGCGCATACTCAGAGATCTTAATAGCGGAATAGAGCCGATTGTCGATAGACAATATGTCATTTTATACATGCGCCGTGGAAAGCCATCCTTCCACTCGACTGATTAATGAAGGCAATTATGCGACTAATTGCAACTATAAATCAGAATCTATCCTACGACGCGCGGCTAAGCCTCAGGCTTCAATCCGTAACAGCCGCTCCCTGATTCCATCGTCATCTACGGAATCGGGACGTGAGGATTTATGCTCGCTTCTGCGCTGACCATTGACAGGTCTATGGCAGATATTTCTGTTCATGTAGGGTCAATAAGCTTAGAAAAAGGTTTTTAGATATCCTAAATAGATATCATTTATCTGCATATGTAGGCCTATGTGTAGATATCCTATTATCTACATTTTTGCAAGTCTTAAAAATCTCAGTAACATTGCTGTTTTCATTCCTATGGACAAATAATATCACTGGCCCTGTTCACAGCTACTATTCTTAAACTAATCCGTTCTTGACTTGTTAATAAAACTCTGTCTACTAATAAATGAAAGAGAGAATTTAATTAATCAACTGCATGAATTAATTGAAGTCAACACCCGAAGAATCATAACCATAGATATGGAGGGCGTTAGCAATTAATTCTTTTCTCACCAGTCCGCCTCCTTAGACAAGGAGTGAGCCACTTGATGGTTACTAGGGACTCACTTCTAAGTTAATCTCTATCCCAGACATCATAGACCTCATGAACAGATGCCGTGGTACAAGGTTCGATTGCTACGAAAGAAAATTCACGAGTTGATTAATAGACTAGAAGGAAGGAAGATAAAGCAATCTATTTGAAAATCAAATTAAATTGGTTAAATTAACATAAATTTATTATTGCGAAGCCTCTGTGATTTTGCAGTCTAACTGATGTCATAGTATCGCTGCAAGTAAAAGTTTTAATTACAAACCCAAAATAACAGTAGTATCAACAGTTAGGTTAATCAACATTAACCTAACCTAACCATACATAATCTCCTAACATAACCTCATAAATCTCTCATTCTGTCTCTCTCTCTCTCTCTCTTTCTCTCCCTTTCTCTCTTACCGACTTCGCCACTGGCTAGAGCCAGTGGCGAAGTCGGTAGGACACTCGACCGCGGATCAGTATGTGCGGGGTTCAAATCCTGGGCCCTCCTGTCACTAACATCGCTTTCGAGTGAGGAAACTGACGTTAACCTTAGCTTTACTTTTTACTTTTAATCTCATGTCATATGTCAGATCTAAGTTTCATATTCCTACCTATTCTCTGCTTCCACTGTCTCTTTAAATCAGAGAGCACTCATTTAGGCGATCACTCATCCGTCAGAAATTTGATTTCAAACGTTAAGGCATCTAAACAAAATGACATGTAGACGATAACATTAGACGAAGTAAAATTGATGCGACAAATTTTGTTAAATATATATTTTTTCAAATACAAAATGTTTGCAATAACTCCTCAGGAGATATTCCAATGCTAGATTACAGGATAGTTTCGAAGGGTTGGGTGGACAGGGATAAGTGAAGAAGTGGAGGCTAAGACTCATCAAGTGTTGATGGGTTATGTCTGGACTCACTACGCTCACTGAGAGAGAGATCATAATGCCTGAAAGAGTGGACTACTAATTGAAAACAGTTGCCTCAGCTCTTACAGTAGTGAGAAATTACTAGAATTTCGTGGCAGTCATCTATGAATCTAGACTTCTTATCATTAGACAATAAAATGAATATCTAAATAGCTCAGTCAGTAGAGCATCAGGTAACCTCGTAAAATTTTGAGTGGTTATTCCATATGTTGCAAGTTCAACTTCCCGTTAAGTGAATGGACAGAAAATCTTGTACGTTCACACGACCAATGAATGATTTTAAGCTGTCTGTACTGCTTATACGCAGCTTATACTCAGCTTATACTCAGTCTAAGCTGATGTCTTAAGTTAAATCTGATGTATTAAAAGTGACAGATACCATGATGGACAAACGCGTCAATATCATACATTTAACAAATAAAAAGATGAAGTCTTACTTTTTAACAAAAATAGTTCATTTTCAAACCAAGAATGTTTTCGAAACTTGTTATTCTGTCCGTAAATTTAAAGTTTAGTAATACCATAAAGTCCAAGTTACAAGTTTAATAACAGTAATCATATAACATTGTAATTATAAAATCTTCTACACGAAAGGATAGCGTTTAGAGGGTAGTGAAAATGGATGAGCCCTCCGCTTGAGCTCAGCTTGGTGTTAAAACGATGTTTACGCTGCGGAAGAAGCCGATAAAGACAGGCTGCTTATTGCTGATAATGGCATTAAATAGTTTTTCATCGGCATCATTAGTGATTTCGGCAAAAGTATGACCTATACCTGTATAACTTCAGACCTTCAGTAAAGCTAACAATAACAACAAAAGCGTAACTTTTAAATTCTCTCCAACGATAGTTTGGAGTCAGTGTAAAACCTGAGTTTGTATCGTCAGAGTTGTTCTGGGAAATTTATTGCAGTTTATTCTGTTATACACCAAAAATTAAAAATCAAAAATTCACTTACGATTCGAGCCCGCTTATAGAGTGGAATCTATTTCTGGAAGTCATTTATTTTTCTATTTCTCTCTATCGAGTATCACACATTTCTGCGAGGATTGATGGAGAGAAATAGAAAGAATTATAAAGCGGCAGTGGGAGTAGGAAGGTTGGCGGAAAGAAGTGTCAAGATTTTGAAGCGATTGTATAGAGCGTGAAAATCGATGTCTGTTCGGCGTCGGCGTCATTTGAGAGATTCTAACAAGAGTTGAGGGGTTTAGGGGTCTAGGGGGACAGCTTGGCTTCTACCTACCTCGTCCGAATTTGAGGATGCCAGCAATGTTCTCCCCCTCATCATTTTCAAACGTGACTAACCATTAAATGTATATTAAAGAGATAATATTTTAATTTTCTGCTGTGTTCTAAATCATTAGAATGGACTTTTTTGAAATATGTTCAGTAATTTAACTTGAATTCTGCACCAAACACTCACATATTGCACAACATCAACAACAACAACAATACGATTAGAGTGCTACTGTTGTCCATGACAACATTGAGCACTGTGAAACCAAATCAAAGCCGATAAGCAGAGTGAGGGGTCCATAAACGGTGCGAGCCAAAATCCGGGTGGTCAGTCCAAGGAAGGGTACTAGCAGAATGGAGGTTTACGTGTTGGTCTCAGTTCGTGGACGTTTGGTGGATAGGAAAAGTCGAAGAGATAAAATTTCAATCGCCTATGAAACTGTTTGTAAAGTAGGAAAGGCTGATCAGGAATAGATGCACATATTGTAAGAAAGTACTGCATGAAAGCAATAAGAAATGATATAGTCAAACTATTACCATATAGCTTAGTATATGGTAATAGTTTGATCCTTCTTAAAAGCCACCACATATTTAGATAATTAAATTTCCTGAGTAGAATTTGTTGGCATGACAATATTAAAAGTAGCAAATCCTCCCTGGGTAGAAATTCTCTAAAGCTAGGTTTCTTTGTGTTATTCGCGGGACTGAGATAAAAGATGTTTGCGGGTCTTGGAGAGAAAGACGAAGGGTTGAGCTGACAATGTGTCACATCGATACATTGTTTGCTTATGATCTATACAAAATTTGATATCTCAACGGCAGTTTCGTCAATAGGAAGAAACTAACGTTGATATGATTCAAATCTGTGTCTGAGTCAATGCATAGATATTAAATTAAGCATTACCAGTTGCTGATGTGATTTCGAGGCTTAAACTTGACGTAAAAGTTGTGTCCTATGTATTGACGTAAAATTAGGTACTGGCTTTTGGTGTCTGTATAATTATGCTTGTTGTATTGTATGATATTTCCAGACACACAATTGCCAGTCATAAGGCCCCTTGATTCATCAGTCTTACATATATTTTGCAATTCGCTGACCTGTGGATAATGGATTCTTAGATAGTTTTTACTTGCCTTACTAAGTTCTTGCTTAGTCGCCTTTTACGACGCTTGCAATTTATATTTGGGCCATTCTTCAGTGGTCCGAACAAAACAGGAAGTACAATAATTGAACCAAAAAATTATCGATTAAATTTAAGTTCCGTCGGAACCGGCTAGAGCAAGCGGCGAGGTCGGCAAGATACCCGACCGCGGTTCAGTATGTGCCGGGTTTAAACTCTGGGCTCTCCCGTCACCGATATCACTTTCAGGAGATGAAACTGACGCTAACATTGGCTTTACAGCTTTTACATTGATTAATTGACACATGAGTAAATAATGGCTGCTTACAAAGGTACAAGGTGAACAGGTGTTTAGTGTTAGGCAGCGGTTTCTACATAAATTTTATACAGACCGGCACACAATATTGCGACTCGCAACATTGTAACATGTATTCCTATATGGTCTAGTGGTTAGGATCCCAGCCTTTCACGTTGGTGGCCCGGGTTCGATTCCCGGTGTGGGAATTATTTTACACAATTTTATGATCATCTATATAATTCTGAGTTATTTTGAGTGTACATTACATGGCGATCACATTGTATTCCCATATGGTCTAGTGGTTAGGATCCCAGCCTTTCACGTTGGTGGCCCGGGTTCGATTCCCGGTGTGGGAATTCTCTTTTGCTATTTCAATACTCAAAATGTTGTAAAGGCGTTTTTAAACTCTCTTTAGTAATACAGTGCAGTTAATTATAATTTAAGTTAATATTGTTAGTTAATATTGTTAGTTAATATTGTTAGTTAATATTGTTAGTTAATATTGTTAGTTAATATTGTTAGTTAATATTACGAATATTATGAATGTTATTATTGATTTTATTAATATAATTCCTATTAATATTATTAGTTAATCATAGTGTTTGATGTTGTAAAAAAAAGCTATAGTGTTGGATTTTGTAAAAAGTTAATGTTAACGCCGGTTTCCTCACTTAAAAGCGATGTCAGTGACGGGTGAACCCAGGATTTGAATCCCGCACATAGGCTACTGAGTGGATGGGTGAGTGTAGGATCCTATATTTGTTTTTATTATTGGTTACTGTTAATGAACGGCCGACTGGAATTCGAATAAATTCATTAATGAAATAAATATATAGGGAATAAAAAAGTAGTTAGAAAAAGATGCACCTCTTTACTTTCTATCGAGTATGCAGCTGTTGTTTCGATTTGAAGATGAAATAAGAAGAGATATTCAGGAGATTCATTTCATCATACAAAAAGTGGATGTACCGGATTATCAAGTACTTATCTTTCTTATAAAATATTGAATTATTCAATAAACTTCGAACAGACTTAAAGTTTTAGACATCTAAAGAAATGAATCAATTAGAGAAAATACTCAACGAGGGGTTTTTGAAAACAAACCTTTTAAAACAACATTCATTGAAGTGTCCGCCTGTAAAACATCTTCCTAAAGTTCTATATTTTACAGTATAATACTTAGCTAGTAAATCGTTAACTTCAGTAGCTTTAGAATCTATTATTTAAGGACGGTAATTTGTGAGGAAAGAAATAGTTGTAATGAAAGGGCTATATACACTACAAAGTCGGATAAGTAAATGAAACCACTTAGATGTCTTAGAATTTTAACCGATGTCAACTTACTGCAATTTCCTTGCGGCATGCAATTTTCTTAAGTAAAAAGCTCAGAATTTTTGTTATACACTAAACGCTGTATAGACCAGATTTAGGGTATTTATTAATTCTGCTAGATTTTATAATTTGCAATGTACTATTTCCAGTTTATTGTAACTGTTACTTATAATAAGTGGTATTTTAAGTGTTGTGACCGATATACCGAAGAATGGATCAAAAGTTTAGTATATATATCGTAAGAAGCGACTAACCAAGAACTGAGGAAAACAACGAGACACCACTTCAGAAGCCACATTTTCCTAAAGTATAGACAACACAAGTTATGGATAAGGAAAAGTGAAGGGATAAAACATTTGATCTATGAAATGAGAAATAACACTCTCAGGATTAATATGTACCTTGAACATGCCACTGTGCAAAACACTACACATGCAATGTGTATTATATACTAAATTCACCATAAAGTATCAAATATTAGCTTGATTAGTCAATTTTATAGTAATATTCTCGGATAAACAATCATATCTAACTAAATCTCCGAAAGATTCATTAACTAACTAGATTAGATTTTTACTAGACTATATTTTATCTTCATCGTACCTCTTTGTCATGTGCTGAATCAAACAATCAAAAGTATTAAGAAGTGGTTAAACATCGAATATTAATGCCTAATTCCATAGCACTTAAAGCTTTAGCATTTTAACTGCTATAACAAAGCATGCACATAAAATCCTAAATGTATGTTTTTCAGTAGTCAGGGTAAGCATTTGGCAACCCCCACAAGATGACACGTAAAATATTTATTAAGGCCAACATATAAATGCGCAACTAAATTGTTTAAAGTGTGTGCTAGTTCGTGTTAATACATATTCGCTAAAAAGCAGTGCATCCACTTAAATATACCTATTGACATAACACATTGCAGCAATTACTATAAATAATTTAATAAAAATTACGGTGTTCTTAATAACATGAAAGTTAAAATAAATTTCTTGCAATACAACATACATCTCCACTGAAGATTGAAAGCTAAAAAGGTAAGGTTAACGTCAGTTTCCTCACTCGAAAGCGATATCAGTGACGGGCGAACCCAGGATTTTAACCCTCACATACTGATCCGCGGTCGAGTATCTTACCGACTTCGCCACTGTCTCTAGCCATTTGACGAATTTTGAGACAGAAGCAAGACGTTTGGATGGTTGCCTAGACGCAGAGAAAGAGAAAGGAATAGACCGAAGGACGTATATGAACTGGAAGATGGAGGCACGTAGTATGTGAATGGCAGAGGAGGTTGCTATGTTTGACATTGTAGCGGGACCGGACGCTTGTAATCATAAATCAAGGTGCAAGATGGATTTGACTAGAATCAGCTGCTGCACTTGAAGTTGATGATGTCCATCTAATCCCATAAATACAGAGGAAGGGCGTTGATAGCAGTCGGTTTTACTGAATCTTAGGTAACAAATTTATCGCGCATAAATGGAGTATTAAAAGATGCATAGCTGCAACCTCTTATCCCTGACTTTGCATTGGTTTGCTTTTCAAATATTTATTTTACATGTGTATGTTTTCTATGCAAATCGAAATTTAAAAAAGATAAATAAATAAATCTATTGATCCAGTAAAATAAAGCTTGCCAAACAATTAGACTAAATACTAAAATGGATTGTTTTACATATATGTCAACGATATTTGTCTTTTAGATTAGCTAGTTGCTCATATTTCGGAGTCGAATAGCGTAGATAGCACAGGTTGTGGCGTGAATGAAAAGGTTATACTCAATTCTGTGCCTGTTTACTCGACTACATGATTTTGTAGTGATATCTTTGAATAAATACGCACACGTATTTAAACGGTATTTTAGGAAAGATTTACAATAACCACATGTGGTTACACATGTAGAGTAAACTAGTCCAAATGTTGATATGATTTTGTTTTATGTCACATATTAATTAGCCACTTGTTTGAAATGGAATGCAATTAAAAAGAAAAATTTATTAAGATAATGATAAAGTAAAAATTCAGAGATCGTGGTTTTAGCTAACTGAGACGCAGAGATTGAAACATAAAGGCGGTTAAAAAGAACTAGAGAAGGCGATTTATCATGCATACCACTACCTGTGTATTTAAATCGATTCAATTAGTTCTACAAGTCTGTTATGTATGCAGTGATTAATAAAGAAATAAACAAATAAATGGATATGGGGAGACGCAGATTAAATGAGATAAAGAGATTGAATTGAGGAATAGAAATAAAATGGAGAAGCAGAAATTGAGAGAGACGGAAATGACTGAAAATGTCAGATAAGTGGACTGTGAGAAACGGAGAAGATGGAGGCACGATGCGCCGTTAAGTGGACAGGAAAAGTATCCCGACTTGCGCAGTATCACGAGCAGATGACCAGTCATGTAGGGTTGAAGTGGACACGTCAAGAGCTGATAGTGTCTTAGGCAACTGACCCTCCAGTATAATGACTCGCATCTTAAGCATGTATAAATCCGACATGAAATAAAGGCACGTTTAAGCTATAATGCGCATAGATCCATGAACTTCTTGTATAGAATGCATATGGCGTATTCTGTGATAAAACTAACAGGAAATTAATAAGGCTCGCCTGTTGATTTTAAATTCGGATTAAATATGAATGTCGCAGTGTCTAGAGAGCTTGTTTGACAAGAATGAGGGGCTCTGAATATCAAGAGTTCAAATCCATGCAAGTCCTGTCGTAAAGAAGTCATCTTGGGTTGCATCACATCATCTGCGGACACATCACAGTATCAAAAGATACCTCACAGTACACAAGAATACTTCACAATATACAAGAATGCTTCACAGTATTCAGAAATACCTTACAGTATACAAGAGTACTTAACAGTATTCAAGGATATTTCAAAGTATCCAAGAATACTTCATAGTATCCAAGGATATCTTACAGTATCCAATAATACTTTACAGTATTCAAGAATACTTCATAGTATACAAGAATACTTCACAGTAGTCAGGGATGCTTCACAGTATCCAAGAATACTTCACAGTATCAATGTACTCATTTTGTTGATAAAGATACTTTGATAATACTATAGTTTCCTTACTTATGCACAATCACTGTACCCTCATAGTAATGTATGTTTTTTCTTTAGAGCCAGAAGTTATCCCCGTTGGAATTATTTCATTCTCAAATTGAGTAACTATCGAGTCACAATGGTTGCCTTTGTCCAGTATATACAAACTTCGTTGATAAAAAGTAAATAAGCATTTGATGTCTATTAACTGACAAACTTAATGAATATCAAGTGAAAAACTAGTAAAAGAAAATTTATTGAATGAATTGAATCATGTTTATTTCTTTTCAGGTAATCATACGTAAGAAATTTAGTTATCCATTGTTTAATAATTCAGTCTCTTGATTACTGATGAAGTTTTGTTTTAGTTTGATTAGTTTGGGTTACTCACTGATTGACTTTAATGTTTAAAAATTATATTCAATATCAACTTGTTTTCTAGCGCCAGAAAGAAAGATAAAAGAAATAAAACTATAAATAAACCTTAGTTTAGCGTTCATTTTCGTATTACAGACGACACATTGTCAGACATGGTTCTGCTTGGATTTATGATCGTAGTCTTTTATCAGGGAAGCATTTTATAGATAGAGAGAGAGAGGGGGAAATTAAAAGAAAGTTAGAGAGGGAGACAGCGAGAGAGAGAGAGAGATCGATAGAAAGAGAGAGAGAATGTGTGTGTGTGTGTGTGTGAGAGAGAGAGAGAGAGAGAGAGAGAGAGCGATAGAGCGAAAAGATTCGAAGAAGTAAGGACGCTTCCAGAACGATCTATTTCAACAGTCGCAGTAATTGCTGGAGAGATGTCTCCACGTCACTCAGTCGATGCATTCAGGACATGAGCTCAAAACTGATGCAATTGAAGCGTGTAGCGGCCGTGATTGATTGATTTACTGCGATAAATGGCGTCGATTGATTCCAGATGAACGTGTGATAGGCGATGCCTATCCTGTACCTCTATTCTAACGAGTCCAATATCCCGTTCTAGGGCTGCCGTCATTTGCCACTATTTCTGCAAATTTAACTTGGGAAGGATCTTATAAGAAAACGGTTTCTAAGTAAAGAAGTCATGACATATTAGAATTTCTAGCTGCTGGAAATAAGGCTAATGTTTATCAAGAATGATTAAAGATACGCCGGTTAGATGGCTGAGTGCGTTGACAGCACGCTTAGCTGGTAGCCGCAGGCTAAACCTAGGTCATCGGTTCGAATCCCAGTCGAACTTTATATGAGAGTAAACCTTGTGTTTCACAAATAATCGTTAAATTTTTTTCTCTGGGGTCCTATTTTCGTGTCATTCAACACGAATAATTACGAATTCATAGCACTTTGTTCTACGATGTAAATCAAGAGTCCTGTAAAAAGCGATAAGCAGAGATTACTAGATGATTCAACTGCATTTTTCAGGGAAGCAAGCTGTACTATATATCTTTAAACTATGTGAATCTATAGCATTATTTATTTACTTTTCAATCTACTTATATAGGGAAACTAAAAAGTTTGGTTTAGAACAAAATATCTCTACATTTTTACGATTAATGTATCTCAAACAGGCCTTAAACTGCTCAGATTCACTGGTCTCAATTATAGAGCAACTTTACATTTAAAACAACATCGCTATTATTCTCTAAGCAATCGAACCAAAACCAACTGCGAGTGATTGATTGATTGATTGAACACGTGGGTGGGCCGGTGAAACCTGCTCCATATTCATATGAGTAACTCCGGTATCCAGTGATCGCTTAATTCCTCGTCGATGTATCGCCGGAATGAAAGCGTCTGACTGCCTTACGGACCGGCCGCCTTCGATGATTGACTAATTAGCGTTGAAAGAACTGAGATGAGAATAAGGAACTCGGTAAAGCCTTGCCGGGGATTAGCAACGTATTGCCACAGTATCGGCTTCAATTTCCTTTCAGTTACGTTCGACTTTAATGTACAGGCTGTATCTTGCGAGTAGAATAAAAAGGCCGACCGAGTAGATTGATCAGTAATGTGTCCAGCTGCGGGTCAGATGGCGAAAGGTTCAAATCCAGTGCCGGAAAAGTCATTGAAGATTTTTTGACAGGAAATTGTCGATAAGCCTTTATCATTGGCGAATAGAGTATGATGTAAGGAATATTAAATTGTTGACGAATAGATTAAGGTTTTTTTCCTCTAAATGCTGGTACAGTACTGCAAGAAAACTTGTGATTTCATCGGAATGTTAACAGAAACTGATATGTCATATTTAACAGGACGCACATTAAAGGATTCCTAAGCCTTTGACCGTCGTTGATATCGAATTAGGACAAAAATAAAACATAAGAGCTGATGCAATAAAGATTTATTTGATTTTTAGTTTTTATGATATTACTAGGCGTTATATAAATGCACTGATATTGGCTAATAGTAGGCCTATATGTTATCAAAATTCAACTACTTTGTTGATACTAAACGCTTTAAACTATTGTTACACCTGAATATGATACACGATTGAAATCAACTTAAATATATTAACCCGAAAGGCTTCACCATAGAATTGTGACGGCTTGGGTTCGAATCAAGCATATAGAGAACCCAGAACGGACACTGATATACTAGACTACTGTTTCGTTTAGTTGTTATCCAGTTGCTGCATGAAGGGCAACCCGCACTTGAAGTAATAAAGAGTTTTTAAGTCCAATTAGTTAATCCATTTAACTGATGAAGGCAACTAGAAATCACCTAAGAAGCCATACTTTTCCCAAGCTATAGGCAATATAAGGTATGGGTAAGGCATGGATTTTTGAAGGGGCTAACTTGTTGATCTAAGGAATGCTCTTATGGAGCGAGAAGACAGACTTTGAGTATGAATATGTATCTTGAACCTGCCACTTGGCAGTGCACGGAAGAGAGAGAGAGAGAGAGAGACTTACCTATTCCAGAAAATTATCTCGTGAAAATCAATTTTAAAGGGGGCGATGGCTTAGATGTCGGGCAGGCTAATACTACTTGACGTGAGGAGTTATGGACTCATTCTGTTCTTAGATTACACGAGGATTTAGCTAAGTAGTTTAGATTTATCACAACTGGACGTAAACTAATACTGATTGTCTTCTGCCAAATACGATGAAAACTAAAAGTAGCTAACGTATTTCTTGTATTTATTGCTAAAAATATATACATCACAAAAGTAATATCTCAGTTTTTGTTATGAAAGCCCTATCGCTCCAAAGAAAAATTATTTTTATTAGGAGAAAGATCTGAATGCTTTGAATGTTGGAATTTTGTGAAATGCTGTTTGCCTCTGGATTTGTTAAATCGTTTAGTTTCTTAAAGTATTTACTTTTCGAAAACCATTAACCTAGTGAGCTAATATATCCGAATAGCAACATTTCTTTGTATCGACAAAATTAAAGGCTGTCAAATTATCAAGGGACTAGCCCAGTGATACATGTATATTGATTATTCGTATTGCAGCAATATACAACTGAGGGGATAACAACAACCAATGCCACAGAATCTGAAGAATGTACATGGCAGCCTGGTCTCAATTGCCAAATGATGAAATTGTAAAATTTTATTATTTTTTGTGACACGTTTTTAAACGTTTATTCTTAATCACATTATTAACTGGATTTTTCATAAACGAAAGTATTTCATTTGACGGCAAATTCTTTCTACATTGTATTCTTATGATAACGACGTCTAATGGCAACTCCTAGCCGGGATTTCTAATGATCGGGTATTAATCGTCGATTGAGAAAAGAGAATTCCCTCTTGAATTCAACCGTTCTTCATATTACATTATCTAACACATACACAGCTACTACTCTAGCTTTGAAGCTTCAGCTTAATGGGGAAATATATACCTATCTCTATTAAGTCATTTGGGCAAACAGACACAAACATACAAATACATGCATATGTATGGAAATAGACACAGAGATATCTTCGGCAATTATATTCATTGGATTGCGCTGAAAATGCCTGCAGTAAGCTAACAATATCAGGTTAGTTAGAAAATGTTGTAGGATGCTTCAGATTACATATTGATCAAAGTAGTTTCTTTCCAACCATTAAGAGCTGAATATAAAGACATTCATTTAATCCCGACTTTGTATATTAATTTGTAAAGTAAAGTAAAGTAGATCTACATTGAGTGTAGGCCTATGTAGCATACTTATAATTAGGCTTACTTGTGTATTTTCTAACTTCGTGTGGATATCAATGATTTTCTTACGAAATGCTGTATCGCCAGGGGTTACAGTGGGAGGGGTGCTAAGGGTAGCTCAATCCCTCTGGCTCTCAATTTTACTGAAGAAATTTTCCCAGCTCATATTAGATACTAGGGGCCCATAGACTAGATACTAGGAGCCCTTATTAGATACAATATGGGGGCCCATATTTGATATTAGGAGACGTATAGATATCCCTACTTTAATTGTTGACCTATGAAGTGGTCTTCATGACATTTGAACAGAGATTCTGAGGAGGAATAGATGGAAAGGACATGCCACTTGAGAAAAAAAATTAGCGTAGAAAAAATATAATTGTTAATTCTGCAATAGTAACTATCACAGTTATGAAGCTTTAGATAGTTTCTAAAAATAAATGCGTGATAAATTTATCGTCATTAGAAACTTAAACTTTGATTTAATTTACAATATTTATTAAAGTTTTGCCTCAGTCTCACAGTCCAAACCTCACGGATTATTGAATCATTTTGATGAAGAAAGCAGAATGTCAGAGGGGGAGGCAGGGAGGGGCACGTGCCCCCTTCAAGATGTCATGTAAGGTCTTATTAAGGCCAAAATATAAGTGCAAACATTGTATAAAGTGTGTTCCTCCGCAAAGTGCCTCCCCAAGATTAAAGTGCCTACCCAAGACTAAATCCTGGCTACGCCACTGGGCGGGGCAGCCCGTAACAACGATGAACGCATTTCATTGAGTCGCTTCGAAGGTTTCCTGACAGATTATGAGATAACTGTGAGTCAATTCCACCAGGACCCCCGGAGTCATCCGGAATCACGGATCTCCCAGGATCACGTACCAGAATTCAATGAAGCATGAATGCAGTCCAACCTCTTCAATTAAGCGACTCGTTACGTTGTCTATTTGAATGGATATGAAATAGTGTCTCTTTATAGATTGTCTAAATATAGGTTGCTTATAGAATCAATAATAATAGTCTATTTATGAAGTTGTCAATAAATTCTGAATTAAGCCACCGATTCTGAATTAAGCCTCCAAACTTCGGGTAAGCGCTACCACCAACTCTTGCACCGGATATATATATATATAATGTATATATATATATATATATATATATATATATATATGAATATATATATATATTTATATATGAATATATATATATATATATGAATATATATATATATAATGTATATATATATGTATATATATGAATATATATATATATCCATATATATATACATATATATATATACATTATATATATATATATATATATATATATATATATATATATAGCCCACCAAAGAAATACCACTTTAAAGATATTAGAACGATTATACTAGTAAATAGAACTGAATCATTTTAGGGGGCTAATTAATAATATGGTGTGGGGAAGAGAAGAATGGATTATTTCTATTCATATCTTAATCCTTATTAGACTGGGATTCAAAGAGGAAGAAGAATAGTAAGAAGAATAAGAAGAATAAGAAGAAGGAGATGATGATGATGATGATAATAATGATGATAATGATGATGCTGATGATGATGATGATAATGATGCTGATGATGATGATAATGATGATGGTGATGATGATGATGATGGCAATGATGACGACGACGTCGATGATGTTGCTGCAAACAAACTCTGCGACATTTTACAAAAAATTTAAATGTCTTGACTCAAAATTCCTCTAACCACAGGAATCAAATGTGAAGCTGTTCATCTCAATCTCAACCATACAATAAGAGGCAATAGTAGTTATTCGGGTCGCCGGATCGATCCTTTGTTCGGATTCAGATAAATAATCTCGGATATCTACACGGCTCGTTTGAGTCTGGCGTTCCAATCAGTCCCTCTATGAATCAAAGTTACATAGATCTGATCCAGTCCTCGGAATATACATCTATTTCTACTACAATAACCGTATGCATTGATTATATACTAGACTGCTCAAAAATCATTGCTATTTAAACTGAGAGAGTTGTGAATCGAATTAGCTAGAATATCTGTAAAATTAAAAATCTCAACTTCTGTGTAAATGTATTTGATTTACTGGTTTCCTAGGATTTACTTGTAGTCTTGTACTTAATGGGCATTGCGCATAGAAGGGTGCAGGGTCTTTATTATTATAATTAATAAAGTTATTAATAAGTATCTATTATTCCTTATTGTAGTATAAATAAGCTACAATGGTCACATATTTGCTTTTGCAATTCAATACGTGTGCTCATAAATAAAAACTCTAATGCAATTTTCACAATAATTCTACAGAAATATCCATTGAATAACAAGAACAACATCAAAAACAGTCTTTGAGCGTGAGTACTGAACGATACATTTTTTAGTTTGTTATTTTAAAGTAAATCGGATAAGTAATGTTCAAGTAAACAATTTCCTTAGAAAATATTAAATTGTTAAACATTTTACAAACCTTTTCTATCGTTCCTGAATGAATTGGCCATTCTAATTTTTCTAAGCTGATTAAAATCTAAAAGGACTTCTGGGTGATTAACGTAGGCCTCTCAGTATTCTACGCATACTTAAGCTTAAGAGCCCTTTTAGAGAAAAGAACTTCATTTGTATAATGGAAAAGATACAGACTATTTCAGCTTTTCCTTGATATTGGTTTTAGAATCGAATCTACCGAGACTTTTTCTAATCATTTACTGAAAGTATGTAAATGTCAGCAGCGGCCAGTCAATCAATTACTCGAGAAGACATTAGGGTGACGAATTACGTGTCCATTCTGACGTTGCCTGCATAGAACACAGAATAGATTACCCTCGGATACTATTCCTTACAGAATTGAACTGAGAGCTAAAACGTTGGTTAAAGATTCGATAAAGTTGAATCCATTTCCTGTAAAGAAAGTATAAAAATGCTATATATTTCAAGAGTTTTGTTTGGAAAGTTTCAAAATTTATTTTGACATTCTAATGCATCTTATAATCCCTTGAATTGATTCATAGTGATTGATTTTTGCGTTTTTAAATAGCTGTTCAAATGATAAACCATTTTTATGCGGTTGAGCTTTGATATAGTTAATTTTTTTGTTGTGCGTAGTAATATGAAATTTTTGAACAACCGATAAAGGAAAACATTTAAGCCAAACTTTGTAAATAAAGTCCAATTATCCACATTTGTAAAATGAAAATATCTCCAATTCTGTAAATGAGAAAATGTTAATGTCTGAGTTCGTAGAAAATCAGACAATAATCATGATGCAATTTAATTACAATTGTGTCGTCAAACACTATACTTATTTGATTGGCTGAAGCCAATGGCAATGTCGGTAAGATATTCCACCGCTGATCAGTATGTGCAGAGTTCAAATCCTGGGATGACCCGTCACTGACATCACTTTCAAGTGAGGAAACTGACGTCAACATTAGCTCTACCAGGCTTTTTGCCAAAATGACACGGACCGAATGTATCTTTGCAGCATGTCTGGGGGATAAGTCCCTTGTGATTGGGTGAGGGTTGCACGTTTCAATTCTCGCAGGCCCTCTTAATCATGTCCCGGTAGAATAATTGAGACTAGATTAAAGCTTCGATAGGAGCTAAAGCTAACCTTCGACAATTGTTATTACAGAATCCAGCCTAAGCCATATATATATATATATATATATATATATATATATATATATATATATATATATAATCTAATATTTAAAACCCAGTGAAATAGAGATGGCAAGAGAATATACAGCCTAATGTTGAGGTTCTTTGGACAAGTCGATTTATAAAATCAGAGGTCAAGTCAAGTAGATAGAGACCCGACTAACGGATCTGATTTTATGAGAGTCCTATCGCTTCAGACAATCGATTGCCGGATCTGAACACAGAGCTCTATCTATTGATGACTGATGATCAATCAATGAAAATCGATAGACACGTCATATGATATCTAAAAGTTTTTATTGTTGCACATAATCCCTTTGGACTCAATTTTTGCAAAGTTTATTGTTTCAATATTCCATGTGCATATGGTTCAAAATGCCACTATTTAGTTGACCTCTTGCCATAATTGAATTAATTCCATGAATTAAATCATATCATACGAGCAATACATGTATATACCCGTAACTATAGAAACTATTAAGTAATTATATTAGTCACAATAAACTGTAGAAGTTTTATTTAAATCATTACACGAAGTAGGTGATCATTACCAAATATATCTATAAAATAAATTTAAAAACTGGTCGATTTATATTAGGTGTTTCATATAGCAGTTTGGTAATCAGTTGAAAAGAGGCGAATTAAGCCCTAAACAGTCTAAAGAGTAGTATATTTACAAAATTTTCATAAAAATTGTGAATTGAAACACAAAATATTTTCTGTAGTTACATTAAATTTGCATTGAAAAGATTATTTCCATTCGTCCAGGACTATTCCACCAACAATTCAATGTGAATATCAACTTTGATTTGTCTGAATATAACAGGTTTAATTATAATTTAACCTAAAAACAAATTGAATAAGAAATAATATTAAATAATATTAATATTCAAATATTTATTGTATTATATAATATTAAGAGTAAATATCACATTGAATAAGAATATCAAGTAATAATTACTTTCCTGCAATTAAGAAGAAGACATAAGAAAATTAAAATATGTACTTTCATTTGAAAAAGTATGACCTATATAATGTAATAACTTTTAATGTTGAATCTATACATTACAAGTCTACATGTACATTTACAGGCAATTAAACTTGACAAACACCTAGCATACTGATATGCTATTAAATTTACCCAAAGTGCCAGTTATTGAAGACGCATCGGTGAAAAGTTAATGCGCATCTCGGTATTATGTGAATCATCAGATAAAGGATTATTTGAAGAATCGGCAGTCCCGAGATCGGATCCATATCTTGAGGATGGATTGCACTGGATGACTATTAATGGATATCGACATCTTAGTCCTGGGATTCGCACTTTGCCACTGAAGCACTCAGTGGGGACATCCTTACTTAAAGGAAGCCATTGGAATACATCAATAAAATGATTTATTGATGCTACTTTTAACAATGCTGAACAAAAATGTAATGCCCAATCTATTTTCTTATCCTGGTCCTATTATTAACAGCAAGTTGGTTTTGATGTTTTTATGATAACAGTATTTAATAAGAATTATTAATAATAACAACGGATTAGGCCTAGATATAGAATTGATCCTGCATCCTTTGGTTAACTTTTCAACCACCCTACCACAACCAAAAGCTCACAGTCAGTAGAGCCTAAACAAGCAAATTACATGCACAATCTCCTTATTTTCCTAAATTAATTCGTCAACGACAAACAATTTTATTTTACTAAGTCCAAATTGAATATTTTCTTTGAATCTGTGTTTTTCAGATTTAAATAATAATAAAAATTCAAGTATTAAAAAGCATAATGAATCGCCTGGACTAAATTAAAATTAGCAGCGTAGCCGCATCGCACAGTGACTAGAGCGACAAATAAGACCATGAAAATTTCAAATGACAGCATCAAATGAGCTCTCCTTGATTCGATTCTCTGCCGAGCTTGCGTAAGAGTTTTATCCTGGACTTTCACGGAACCGGTCAACTGAAAATGAACTAAATAGTAAAAAGCTGGCAAAGCTAAGGTTAACGTCAGTTTCCTCACTCGAAGGCGATATCAGTGACTGGCTAGCCCAGGATTTGAACCTCGCACCTACTGATCTGCGGTCGAGTATCTTATCGACTTCGCCACTGGCTCCAGCCAGTAGGAACTAAATAGTCTAACAAAGTTACAGACATAATACTGAATAATCATTTATCATGTTTTAAGGTTTTTAAGGTTGCTTCATTTATAAAGCTTTAAGTTAAGATATTTAAGGTTGCTTAACTCTGTAAGTGTCTCGTTTTTACTACGGCTCTACTCGCACATGCAATGTCGACGCTACATTTCACAGAATTGCCCTCTTCAAAGAGGCATCTATCACTGTCGCATCTGCATACAGGGAGTGGGAGTTGAATAGTGAATGGAAGGGAATTTGCATTCTAAACAGGCCGCCATTTCGTCGTGTTTCAGTCTGGTTTTATAGTCGATCAGAGGCCGAACCTCGGGATGTACCGAGTCATCAATAAAGATTTGACTTCCATACCGGCTCATTATGAACAATAGCACAACTGACAAGGTCGTGTGTTAATATGTTTTAGTATACCTTCATTTATATTATAATTTGTAAGACAAAATTCATTATTAATAGTAATATTATTTGTATTATTATTTTTATTGTTGTTATTATTATTTTTCAGTATTATTATTATTCATTCAGTCATTCTTATGTTTAATTCTTATGTGTGTGTTTTTGTTTAACGTTCATATTCTTAGCTTACTTTTCAGTTTATTTATTCATATGTTTTAAAGTTTATCGTTTGTCCAAGATAATGAAGATTTTATACTAAAATAACTTGCAGATTGGATTAGTATGTGATTGAAGTTACATTTCTCATGGCAATTCCTTCCAAAAGTCTCTAAGCTACTCTTAAGGTAGAATTAGGTTGAACTACGTAATCACTTATCGTTAGCAATTACAGTTCATAATTCTATCCATCTTTTTATTTATTTATTCATAACATCATATAAAATTCTGACAAACATATGTGCATGCACACCGAAAGTTCAACCATATGTGTGATTGGTAATAAAGGCCGTGACAACACTAACATATACCGATTTTGCAATTAATAAAAGCAAGGTGTAAAAACAGCAACTAAAATTAAAACGTACAGTTAAGGACATCTATCGATTTGTTTAATAGTTTTAAATTATTGAAATATTTTAAGATAAATGTATGTTTATCACTTACAATTACATTTAAGTGTTGTTAGCATGATGTTACCATATATTTAAATTGTTGTAATCAGAATTGGAATTCAAACATTGGTAACCAAATATAAGTTATTAAATCGCTTGTAACCATATTTAATCGTTGTAAGCATATAAAAACATATTTAAGTGGGTTTAACCGGCTGTAACGATATTTAGGTGGATAAACAGATTGAAACTATGTTTAAGTGGTTTTAACCAGATATAACCAAATGTAAGTGGTTATTACCAGTTGTAACCCTATCTAAATGGTTTAAATCAGTTGTAGCCCTATCTAAATGGTTTAAACCAGTTGTAACCATATATATATATATATATATATATATATATATATATATATATATCTGTGTGTGTGTGTGTGTGTGTGGTTTTAACCAGTTGTAACCATATAGACGATGCTTTAACCAGCTGTAATCAATGCCAACCATACATAAGTGGTTTTAACCAGCAGTAACCATACATAACTGATTTTAACCAACAGTAACCAAACATAACTGGTTTTAGCCCGTTGTAACCATACAAACGTGGTTTTAAGCAGTTGTGCCATATATAAGTGGTCTTAATCGGTTTTAACATTGGTGGTTTTAACCAGCTGCAACCACAAATAAGTTGTATTAACTGGTTTTAACCATCCATATGTGGTTTTAACCAGTTGTAACCATACATAAGTGATTTTAACCAGCTATAGAAGCAGTGTCTAGGAAGTGAATTTGGTGATAACTGAAGCGATGCTAGAGCACCACATCCATCAAGTGCACAATGCACGGAAATGACTGCTTGGCAGCTTCACAATAATTGTCCACCGCCGTAGTTAGTAGTTTAGAGGAAACTTGAAAATTTTAAATCTACCTGGAGCACGAAGTATTTCATATTTGAAACCTCGTTATTACTCGTTAATACACAACACTTTGTCTGCAGACGGAGTTACTAAAACGTAAATTTTAACGCAGAGTCCGAAAGTCATTTGGTTGGAGAAGTCAAATTTGAATAAAGTTTTTATGATCTTTTAGTGAAATAAAATTCTTAGCCAAGTTAATAATAAAGGATATCGGTTTCTAAATGGTTACTAGCCTATTACCTACGAAACTATAATTTAGTCTATATATTGCTTTATTGACTGCTCAAGTTGATATGAATAAATTCCCTTATTTCAGCACAATGCGGCAGCCGCAGAAAGTTACAAAGCGGCAAAGAGCATGACAGTTATCAACAGTGACATAACAGACAAAGAAATAAGCAGAAATGGATAATTAATTAGTTACGTATCAAAGTTCAAGCAATTTAATAATCATATTAACATTCATTGTATTATACACAAGTAATAAATGTTAAATCAATATGTTTGTTTAAAACTACATTAAATTTAAATGATAATTAATAGGGTCATAAATAACTCGTTATTAAATATCAATAACCCATCGATTATTGGCCATGCACATTCTGCTCATCGATTTTTATTTGGTTCCATAGTGCTGAATGCTGTCATGAACAACAGTAACACTCTAATGTTGCTGTTGTTATTGCAGATTGTAATTATTGCACCAATTATTAAGCTTCTTCGACTAATATAACATCCCTGCTAAGACCAAAGTGGCTACAAAAATCCCATCAGTTTGTATAAGCCTCCAGATGACAGCCAGGATTTAACTTTATGGATTTCCTCACCCACAGTACTTATCATTCAGATCACGGACTAAATTTCACTTAAAAGTATCAGCCAATAATCTTAAGTGTTAGAAAATTTTAGCTGAGTCAATTAAATTGTACATCTACTGGAACAATATTAAGTGTTGTTTTGTTTGTTCGCATAGTTTCGCATATGACACATCGTATGCGATACATACTTTTCTTGCTTTGTTCTTTTTTGGTCAAATTATTAAAGGTCAAAAATGCTAAATCTAATTTAACGTCAGTTTCCAGATCGGTAGCATGTCAGAGAGGGAGAGAGAACAAAACGACGCCCCTAATATTGCCTTATTTCGAGGAACCGGACATTATACTTATTGATTGATTGATTTTTTGAACCACTCGCTTACTGATGCGCTGTTGAACAATTTCCCAACTTTACAAAGGCTCAGCACAGCTTGCTAAAGATAAATTATGGCAATAATTAGACTAGAGAAATACTTTGAGTCTATATTTATTATTTCTAGTGACAATGTTGGGCTTAACGTCAAAGTCAGAAGCTCTTCATAGCAGGAACTTACAGCTGCCTACGACGCCTCAGATAACCTCATTGGCGTCATCTCTTTAGTGGGTCATATCGTTGTAGGCACTGTACGATACAGAGTAGAATAACACAGTAAGCATGTATAAACTATAAACATTGTATAAAGCAATATATATTTACGATAAGTCTAGATATTGGCCTTGAATAGGCATAATTAAAATTATAATTTACTAGCAAACATTTAATTTAAACAAAAACATTGAAATTAATTATTAAAAGTACCTGGAGATAAAAGTGTGTTGGAGGACCAGCTGAAGGTATGCAATCGAGATTTGTATGGGTTATATTTAGAAGCACACGTGAAATTTATTTAAGATTTATTGAAATTTACAAAACTAAAATTTATCTTGAAATAAAAAATCAAGTAAAGGGTTGCGCATCCGTAGCATCGACATCTTGTGAATGAAAGAATAATCAATTACATTTAGTATTTTCACCTGGTGAATGGATTAATAATTGTCGATCAAATTGTAGACTACGGACCTCTGGTGAATGCTAGACGCAACAATATAATAAATAATATTATCTGGGCAAACATTTGCTGCTTAAAAACTGCTTTGATAAAATATCTTTAATCGTGACGCGCAAAAACTACACCATGAAACCTTTAAAGAACTCATCAGCCTCATTTGCAGATTTGAATTGATAAGGTGAGCATTTTCTAGCAGAAAGTTTGATCAAAAACCACAATTCTTTTGATTTTTCTGGTTAGCAAGAGAGAGTGGGCTAAGACCTCAGTCATACTGTTTCTGACAGTAGTCATAAGCTTATGACAGCAGTCATAAGCTTCTGGCAGAAGTCATAAGCTTCTGACGGCTGTCATAAGCTTCTGACAGCAATCATAAGATTCTGACAACGGTCATAAGCTTCTGACAGTGGTCATAACGGAGTTAAACTTGACTTTATAACAGGGCAAAGAACATGTCAGGTTAATTTCTTCCTAAAGCTAAGATCCTATGACCCTTCTTTAATAAAAGCAATAATTGCAGTGTGATGCAGCCAATGACAACATCAAGCACTATAGCACTAGAATGAGGCATATCTTTCAAGAAATCAACTTAAATAGTATTGACCTACGCATTGAACTGCATATTTTCTTTGACAGTTATTCACCTTTTGCTGCTTCTATGACACTGATTTTTTTTAAATAATCTGACCTCACAGACACCGAATTTGTCATGGAATACTGGCTCTGATTCCAAGGAATTTCCCTAGAGAGTCTTTCTATAATTTTGACATTTAAGGGGATTTCATATATATTATTTGTGTATCATTCTGGACGCAGGTGTATAGGCATGATATTTAATTAATCAGAAGTCACGTAATGAAAGCAACGACCGATCCAAAATTCCTTGAAGATGTTCAATGATACAAACTCAGCCTACACAGGTAAAACAAGTACAGATTAATGGCATTTATCTACTTTTTGAATATCGCTAATTGTTAAAATAAGTTGCATATCTCTATTCAGAAAGCACTATCTTAATAAACTTCATCTTGGAATTCGTATTTAACTGGTAGCGTTTAGTCACTTTTAGTGCTGCAAAAGTTTTGTACTACCGAATTTTACCGGTAATTTACGGGCAAAAATTTCAAATACTATTTTATCTATTAGAAAGGATAAAAAACGAAGCAACATCACCCCACCCCGGACCACCACCCTGGATTAACCCACATGCGGGGTACCTTAACCCGGAGTTATGATACGCCGGATGTGGGATGCCAACTCTGGGGCATCCATCTTCGGGGCAGTGGTACTCTGTGGCGGCGGCCTTGTCCATTATTAAATATTTTCTAATTAGCGAGCCAAGCTCACACCGCCGACCAGGGACAAGAAGATGGAGAAGAATGGAAAGATTTGTTGGACTGAAAAGGTTACAAATGAGGAAATTCTGGAGAAAGTTGGTACAGATAGACAGTCGATAAATGTATTAAAAATAAGAAAAAAGTGTTGGATAGGACACATTTTACGGGAGAAAAACTACTAAAAGAGGTCATAAAAGGCAGAATGGAAGGAAATAGAGGCAGAGGCAGGCCGAGGTTAGGAATGTTAGATGATTTAAAGATCCACTCATATGTGGACATGAAGAGGAAAGCGAAAGACAGAGAAGCATGGAGTTATAT
This sequence comes from Enchytraeus crypticus, assembly GCA_905160935.1. Lineage (NCBI taxonomy): Eukaryota > Metazoa > Annelida > Clitellata > Enchytraeida > Enchytraeidae > Enchytraeus > Enchytraeus crypticus. The sequence goes on along the minus strand of CAJHZI010000452.1, from coordinate 879,553 downwards.
ACCATGGACCTGCCAGTAGGTAGTGTACTAAGAGAGAGAGAGAGATAGAGAGATATCATCTGGATTTGTTCACGCTATTATGGAAGATATAATTATTGCTTTAAGCAAAAACACAAGCTTCAGTACCATATGCATACTACTATATACAATATACAAGATACAATATACAGTATAATATACAATATACAATGTACAATATACAATATAAAAGGTACATTATCAAGCATGCAACGTACAAATGTACAAATGTGCAATATGCTTATTTATTAATAAGCTTTCTATTCGTATTTTATCCCATTCGTGACTTCCATAGCAAAATACCTTAGTAGAAGTTATCATTAATTTAATATATGATGATTAATTAATAAATTAATCACATTTAATAAATTAATCACATTAATAAATAAATCATATTTGCCTGCAGTTAGCTTTGAATGTATGACTAAATATACATATAGGAAAACGTTAGCCAATTTAATTTCTAGAATTACATATCGTAGTGGAAGGAGTATTGTTTCTAACTAACTCACCCCTTTAAATAAGTAAAGTTACATTTTATGATCGACCGACTAATTAATTACAAGAATTTACGTAAGCAATAAAACAGACTTTCTAAAACCTGTTAAGATTTGTGGTTATACACGTAGATTAGCTTAAGATATTATTAACCAAATTAAATTAGTAGAGCAATTGTTAATTTGTGATGTCTTATCAGATTAAAACAAATATGACCTACATGTGTATTAAATCAATTTCAGTTTTTGCTAGACATTCTGATCGAACTTAACTTGACAGTAGTTCGCACTCAATGACGTGGAAGCAAAAGCAATTTGCACCAGTTTACCTCGTTACGTAACAATTAACTTCAAGTTTTCCTTAAAAAGATTATAAATTGGTTTAGACGAAGTGACATGATGCTAAAGGTTTTGATTTATCACTTGAAGTATCGTGAACTTAATAATCCTATAACAATTTTGTTGGGCAGAATAAAGCAATTATGATACTCTAAATCATGATCATGATCATCACCTTCACCAGCGTCATCATCATCATCGTCATCTTTCATTGAATCTCAGTTTAACTAAGGTCGGGATACAAATAGACCTTTTTACCATTCATCTCAAAAATTTGCAGCAATTTCTGGAGCATTGGCGATCACCAACCGAATGCCCTTTCTGTCGTTGAATCTAAAACTCTAAATATTCTAACATCATATATAATATTTTGCTAAATATTAGAAAAATTTCTCTCGATAAAAAAATTATAAATTATAATCTATCTATACAACTTAAAATGATGTATACGCGACGGGTAAGGCTTTTGAACTTATTTAGAGATAGCAGCAGAATCAGAGACGTCAATGCAGGTCAATTGAGAAGCTATCTCACAAAGATAATCTTAATCTTGCAAATAATTAATTCAATAATTGTTGTACTTATTATCTTATATAATTTATAACTTACTCGCAATTTTAATTGCAAAGAAATCTTTTCCGTAATTAATTTAATACTAGTTAAAATAGTTAAAATCCGTTTAATGTCAACGTCTAATTTTGTCTATGTAGTCCAAGGTTAAGATATTAGTCTTCATATTGTTCTGCACCCAATAAACTTCTCAGCATATCTGCATGAAATTTAGTAAGTGGTGGTTTTTGAGCCATAGATTGACTTCTACGTAATGACCTACTTTCTACTGTGACGTATTTGAGTGTCTATTTAAAATCATCTTACCTATCAACCAATAGATTCAACCCAATATGAGTGTTCAGATGGGGTAATTATTAGGAGAGTGGGCTCACTTGAAGTTTGGACTCAGTAAATTATATATAAGATGACGTGAAGCCAGTAAACATCACGAGAAAGTTAGTAATCGCGAGTTATTACGATTAATTGCACTGCTGTGTCTGCTAGCCCACTAATACAATTGTTTCACCGATGTCAAGTATCAACCGCTTCGAATTTTAGTTTACGCAAGCTGGTACCACTCGATGATAGTGAATGGCGGATTAGCTATGTATTGAATTGTTCTTACCTATTTCATACTTAATTAAAAACTAAACAGTTTACAGTCAAATTACTAATTTTCATTCATCTGTTAATCATTCTTTGTAAATAATTACTCTAAATATTAGATGTGAGGGGTGGTGTTATTGGCTGTTCATAAAATTACAGTAAGCTTTCTTATCAAAGTATAATACTTGCTATAGTTTACTAAATTCATGAACGCTGTCTGTAGACATAACTACAATTAGGTAACCCGCCTATGATATAACAAGCCGCCTATGATGTTACAGTACATTTGCAATGACTGCAGTTGATGCAATCTGCAGTCATTGCAGATGTACTGTAACATCATAATGCAACGAATACCGTGCCTGACATTAGTACATTGTCAGAAAAGTCATACTAGGCTTCGAACTAGCGCCCAATTGTTTGTAAGGCTAGTGTCCTAAATTCATGGTCAACAGATGTATATATACGTAAAAATAGAATTGATTGAGTTGCCTTGATTAAGTTTATCGTAATTTTTAATGTTTAATAGAATATATCATGCAGACGCATCTCTATACTTTACAACAATTACACACAAGAAAACTAGCAATAACAAACATCACAAAATAATCATAAGTATAGGAAAAACCCAGAATCTGAGAAATACTTTAAATAGATCGCAGAAACTTCAATATAATGAAACTTGAATGTCCTTTTCATCTTGTGGAATTAATTTTTAAAGCCTTGGAAGACTGAATATTCTACAAAAATGTTGCGGAGGCAGTTATTAATTTTTGTAACAGTTGTACATTCACTTATCGCCCTATCTCGAGCATCAAATCTCGCTTATCAAAAATTTCAAGACACTTCCGGTAGCCTGAAAGAGTCCATTTTGTCCAAAGGCACAGCCTGCGAATCCTCCCGGAAGTGTAAACAGTTTCCCGAATCCTGTTCCGGAGCAGAATGCCTGGCCACTGTTGCCTGGAGTGAAAAGGATGAGAAGGGATTTGTAACTTACAGCGTGAAAGCGAAGCAGGAATTTATAACTTGGACCGCACTGAAATTCTCGTCGAATCAAAATCAAGTAAGTAACATCTCCATTGACATGCAATTAATCAGTACCATCATGATCAGAGAGATTATTGCGTCTGTTATCAATATACCCAATTTAAGAATTACATGGCAGCAATCTCTGTTTCAACGACAGGAAGTAATATTACAGCATTTGTAATGCATATTACAATGTCAGAAGTTGGTTATATCATGTGTTAGCATAACATTACTATTATCATAATAACAAATTTACTAACTGTTGGTAATCACAGTTACCAATTCTTTAGTAATAATTTCCATATCAGCAATTATTAGCTTTGCTGAAGTATGCAATTCATATATAATAATAAAAAATAATATTAGCTTTTATAACGAATAATTTGAAATGGTTCGGGTTCTAATTTAGGTTTGTGATGACGGTGATGTTTTAGGCGAGTACAACCGGAATATTGCAATTCTGCGTTAGGAGGCGACTAATACAGCTAATACAAAGCAAAAAAGCTGGTAGTACTAAGGTTAACGTCCGTTTCCTCACTCGAAAGCGATGCCAGTGACGGGCGAGCTGAGGATTTAAACCCTGTACCTACTGATTTGCAGTCAAGTAAAAGTCTTATATTACTATTGAATGAGTATTCTTATTAGAAATAATAAGAATTTTCCGTTTATTGCCAGATTTGACAAGTGCTAATCATTAACACATAGATTGCAAATTGACCGATAAATGCAAAGCATCGAACTTTGAGAGAAAACAAATTTACCCGAACTGTCTCATTACAGTATCCGCTTTAATGAGCTATTTAAAATTGAAAAGGCATCTGTTAATGAAATCAGGTTCACCTCTAAGAGGTAGTACAAAGTTATGTCCTCTTTGTCTGAGGTTATGGATTGAGGGTTCAAGCGCAGGCAAAGGTGTGTGCAGGATAATAAGCATGTTTTCAATGACTGCTGTTAACATGTTCTTTGCCGTACGTTCTTGAATGCTAGGAACGTCAGGCTCGACGTCCTTGTCTCTCTCTTAGTGCACTGCCTACTGGCAAATCCATGTTATATAACGCCTCTACTCATTTCTATCTACCGTCTTTCTCTTCATGTCCACATACGAGTGGATCTTACATTATTTATATCATTCCTTATGATGTACCATTATTCTTGGGGATTCTGCTTATGATGTGGTGGGCCTCTATGCCTTCCTCAGCTTCGACTAACATTTACTGGGCAGGGGCGTCGTTCCCTGAGAAAACAATCCTGTTTACCCATAAACAGTTGTCCTTGTAATATTTGAACTTTTGGCCTTTCTGAGAACAGAATCAAGTCTATTTATATGTTCTTGTGCCTATAGTTCCACCAATCACACCTAACCTAGAATAATTTCGACAAACTTAAAGTTTAACAAGTTACTAGAAACTTCACAAAAGTCATTGCCATATCCACTATTTAATGCAGACTATAGCTAGGGAAAATATACGTGTTGCGGCAGTTTACATTTGATTTCGTCAGTTCTTTCTTGTCGCTTCTTAGGATAAATGCAATTTACAATTGATCTATTCTCTAAGAGTCCGCGTAATCGACATACTGATCAACATGTAAATACTTCCAGAATTTAGGGAAAAGGCAGAAACGGTAGCAAATCTACTCAGAATTTCTCTATGAGGTGTCCTTTTTTGCATTACATGTATGTATAGGCCTACTCTGTATTAATTACTAATACTGAATATTCATTGCTTCAAATAGATCGCAACCAACTCATAAATACGACAAAAAGCAAATGATTTACGATGGTTATCTCTACCTGAAGGGATTTAGTAATTTTCAACAACATTCGAGTGACGACTCATATGTAATTTATCAGATTCGTTTATTGTAATGATGACTTTGCAGAAGTCTACGCAATCTTGCCCAACACACCGGCGCTGCATGATATTTCAGTGCCTCGGTTACAAAAGTTCAGAAATTGAGACTATTTAAGAGTATAGTGAAACTATAGACATAGTGGAAATTGTAGAAAATTTGAACAGGGGATTAAATCACGCAAAGTCGATGGAGAAATTATAGAAATTATTAGAAAATTGTTTATTCAATCAATAGTCGCATGCACAACGAACAACTTTGCAATTAATATTCATATTTTTACTTGTAAGGAAATGTTTTGCAGACTTTGTCAGAATCAAAGATAGAAATATATTCATAGTGTGACACTCAAACGAGTGGGCTCTTGCGGTACTAATTTGAAACTTCTAGAGTATAAATTAAGTTAAAGACTATTTGATGCCGTCTGATTGCTGTAAGACATTGGTAATTGGACATAAGTTTCTAGTATTTAGTCGTTTTATGAAAATGTCACAGAAGTTTGCCTACCTATAGGTCAACCTGTAGTTGCGGGGCTTTAAAACATATAACACCTTGTGGTCAGTCTTTCAGTTTCCAACGGTTATACATTACTCGATGTTTTCATTGACAACAGTACTCTAATTGTTGTTGCTGCTGTTTTTCATGGCAACTTTCTTAAATTATCTCTAAATAAGAAATAGTTCATTGACGATATTCCAACAGGTTGATATTAATAACACACACAAACAGTCTGAGTATCACAGTAGTCGGATAATGACAACATCAAGCACTATGGAATCAAATCCAAGTGTACGAGAAAAAAACTAATGATCCCTTAACGGTGCTTATTCAATAATCGAAAGGATAACACAATAATTAGGAATGGAACTTGAAATGAGTAACGTTTATTTCACTATAGATAGCACTCAATTATACAAAATTAATACATAGGCCCTACAGGGAAGAGAATTGGTGTATAAATTTCAGAACTCACTAACGTGCACACCTACATGATTCTTATACAGCCATAATCCTTTAAATATTTTTTAAATATTTAAATTTAAAAAACTATATTTCTAATAGCTAATAAATATTAAAGAATATTTCTTAAATCTTCATTATATTTAAATATTAAACGTATAAATAAATATTTAAATATATTTTAATATTTTAATATTTTTAAATATTTCAATATAAAAATAAATTAAATATGCTTTAAATATTTTTTATCTTTTATTATCTTATGCTATACCTATCACAAAAGTACAGAGTACATAGACCTACATACAAGGCACATATATACAGTACAATGATAAGTAGGCCTGCATGCCGAGAAGCGAAAAGGGACAACGAGGTCAGAAAGCACTAACATGTACCACGAAAATATTAAACAAGGAAGGTTTTCGCGTCAGTAGAAATTAAATTATTAAAATTAAATAAATGGCAGCTAAGTAAGGTCATATATCTTAACATACATTACAGATATTAGAAACTCACAATAATATGATTCAAGATGATATTTTAACTTTTTTCCAATTTTAAAACCGTTAGGCATAGGCAGTTTCAATTTTAGCAGAATCAAGTTTTTAATGTTATCAGCTGATCAGAGCTTTATCCTGTGGTCAGCTTGACAGGAAGTTGATACCACGACCATTACGAACAGCATTTAAGTATTCAGGATATTACCTGACAATCTACACAGTGAAATATTTAGACATTCGATTTTTAGCAAAGTAGAAACCACAAGTAATCCTGGGCTCGCATGTCAGTGACATCGCTTTCGAGTGAGGAAACTGACGATAACAGCAGCTTTACCAGTTTTTTTCATGTTAGCAGACCACTCGAAGGTTTTTAATGTGGAAGCTATTTCCTAATAAATTAAAATTCTTACATTTGACCACAGTCCTTGACTTTTATGAGCTTGTAAAACGGTTTGAAAAATAATATGGACCACATCGATACCAGCACAATAAGTCACTTATAGGATTCTGTTATCAATGCTTTTATCTCCCACAAGAGTTTATTCAACTTTCCGCTTTAAAGCAGTTTTAGGCAGTTCGTTTTGATCACTACTGTTTGATGTACTCTATATGTAAGTGGCTGATAACAAGTAATGGTTTTAGTCTCTTAGTTATGTAGGGTACAGATAAGATAAGACCATTCTAAAGGAAATCGTTCGTGTCTTGGTGCTAAAAGTCTTTGTATTTGACTGATTGCGCTTATTATTCCAAAGTGTTTAGTGTTTCTTTTGTTTAGGCCAAGTCAGATATCAATTTCACTTGTTTAATTATTATTATATTCTATTTATATTTTTTAAATATTATTATATTCTTTTAATGCTTATATGAGATAACAATTTTGATTTATACGTCAATCTCACCCAATTAAAAACAAATCCCTGAAGCAGTAAACCTGCTTATATCTTAATATCCACAATATTCTATAGGCCTATAGACTCTATAGGCCTATTGAGTATAGTCTTTATAGGCCTATGTACATTATAGGCCTATACTCTCTAGGTCTCTTCCTTCCTTCCTTTCTCTCTCTCTATCTGTCTCTCTCTTTTTCTCTGTTTCCTAGTGTTGGTAGGTCCATAGCATATATGTCCTCCACATTTTTCTATCCGCTGTAGATCCACAGACCTTAAGTTGATTTTTCTCAACCGAATGATGGGCGTTTCATTTTCCACAACTTTATCCAGAATTCGCCGCCCGGCTACTCGAGGTCATCAATCGGCTTAGAAGAATTATTGAAACAGACTGCATTAAATCTTTGCAAAGTCATGGAAAGCGTTTGCCAAAGAAAAGATGACTCTCGCTTATCGCCCGTTCGCTCTGCAATAAGTCTGCCTATGCCATTAATAAAGTCAACTCCTTCGGGATTCATCGGGCCCATGGTTTCAATGGTCACAGGAACAACTTCATATCCTAAGGACAGATCACGGTATTTATCCAACATCCTAGAGGCGGCATGAACAGCAGCACCACCGGCTGTGACTAAAGTCGTATTCAGATAGGAGTTTGCCTATAGTGTCAATGACCGTGACGTCCCAAACGGCACATTTACCGTTGCACCAGGGCACTAAAGTCAGGCCGTCCGGACGCTTGCCGTCTGATCTGGACAACCCACTTGGTTCCTTAGAGGAAGGGATGCCTACTCTTGAAAGTGCTCGCCATATTATGTCATTTAAATTGTGATGGCGAGACATTCTACCTGAGCTTCGTTTGCAGGAGAGGCCGTGGAGACCTAAAGCGTCGACTTCATGACCGCAGGGGCACATGTGAGGCTCGCAAGTTTTCGCCCCTAAACGGAAACTAACGGCTACTCGAATCGCCTCATTGTCTAAAAGAAGCCCACAAGAAGCAATAGGGAGAGCGTGAAGCCAGTCGCTGCTTCTTTTGGTTGATACAGCTAGGAGTCGTGCTCTGTCTACTGCATTGGACTGGGAATCTAACAGACTGTTAGAAATCCGATCCAGTATAGGACTGTCTCATGATTTCTGGTTACTGACTGAAGTAGAAGGTGGAGCACTGGAGGTGAGGCTTTTGGACCAAACTGACAACGCAACGTCAAGGGATTTATCGGCAGAAAGGGAGCACTTATGAAGGATGGCATCTTGCAACTGCCACTAATTCAGCTGACCTATTTAAGCGAAAATTTAGTCTCTAATAATACCTTAGTCAAATTCTACGCAAGAAAAGGTTCATTGATTAATCAATTAATCAATGGCGGTTTAATTTCTATAAATTTACAGAATTCAATCCTAGGGTTTGCCACTTAGACCAAATATTCTCTTTAAAGATGCAAGGGATTTACTAGTTCTTCAACTGTAGTTGTATTGAGGTTCTAGACAGTCTACAATAGATAACCCGTTTGTGGTTGAATGAGGAAATAAATACAAACTCCTGACGATAGACACCTTAAGCTAAGCACTTAACATGCAACTCAGTTGAGCCCTTACACTGAAGAGCAGGTCCACTTAGTCGAGCGAGGGGCGTGTGCGCCTTTAAAACGTTAAATTAAGAGTTTTGCATAAAATTAGACCGATGATATAATTATATATGTAGTAACATACTTATCGCAAACTAGACTACGGGGATATCAGTCGAACAGTTCATTGTGCTTACATGACCATGCAACATGTGCTTAGAACGCCATGTGCTTAGAGAACACTGTGCTTAAGGAACCTTGTGCTTAGTGAACCATGTGCTTACAGAATGTACATGCTCCATGACCGTGAACCATGTGCTTAGAGAACCATGTGCTTAGAGAACCATGTGTTTACATGACCGTAAATTATGTGCTTGCAAAACCATGTGCTTTGCAGAACCATATGCTTACAAAACTATGTACTTACAGAACGATGTGCTTACAGAACCATGTGCTTACAGAATTATGTTCTTACAGAACGATGTGCTAACAGAACCATGTACTTACAGAACCATGTGCATACAATACAGTGTGCGTACAGAACCATGTGCTTATACGATCGTGAACCATGTGTGCTTACAAAACCATGTGCTTAGAACGATGTGTGCTTACAGAACCATGTGCTTACAGAACCATGCCTACAGAACATTCATTTTGTTTAAAAAGTAATAAATAAATACAATAAAATAAAACCTGTTTTCAATAAGAGCATTGAGATTTCCATTAATGTTCTTCTGAATCATACAACTACGGTAGTGCGTTTATAAAAAAAGGCAGAAGAAGGGCCTAAAACGTCATGAAATTTTAAATAACCACCAGCAATCATATTGCTGTTTTAATTTTGTTCTGTTTTGTTTCTGCTTTTCGGCTAGAGACAGTGGCGAAGTCAGTAAGATAATCGACCGCGGATTAGTATGTGCGAGGTTCAATTTCTGGGCTCTCCGGTCACTGAAATCGCTTTCGAGTGAGAAAACTGACGTTAACCATAGCTTTACCAGCTTTTGCTTTAATGTATTCAATGGAAACGGAAACTGAAATTCGTTCGGTTTTTAATAAATTTATCGAAAGAGATCCAAAGATTTTATTCTGTTTTAGAATACTGCGGAATCAGTGCTGTGCCAGCTTTTGACTGATGATGGAAATATCCAAGAAGTGGTTGTAGTGGATCAAACGGTGACTTCAGTGGGTGCTCAGGTACATCTTTTATATTCCTAAAACACCTTCTTGTGGAATTATTTCAGCTTAATGAATCGCCATAGCTCTCTCTCTCTCTTTCTCTGTCTCACTCTCTCTCACTCTATTTCACTCTCTCTCTCTCTTTCTCTCTCTCTCTCGCTCTCAATCTCTCTCTCTCCCTCTCTGATGTGATCTATTTGACGCAGCGCAGAGCTGAAAAAAAAAAAAAAATGGTAGATTCCTTCATTTGATCACTCTAAACACTATGCAAATCACTCTCGTATCTTTACTATTTCGTTACTTTTCTTTGACTATCTTCTTCTATATACATGTATATGTCTTCCTTCTTTCTTGGGTATGGTAATTTAACTCCTGCTGAAATTTAACGTATTTTTGTTTGGTTATATTATATAGAATTTCAATGAGGATAGAGGAGCAAGGCCAGACCGGGGTGGTCTCGAGGGTGATCTGTTCTATTGTGAGTTTTCTCGAAGACCCGAGGAATCGAAACCCTTCGTCTTCCTCAGCTACGGAAACTCTAATGCAGGTGATTGAATCAATGTAAAATTATTATAGTTTTAAATATAATCAAGCATTCAGCTGTGCAGGTCACTGAGCAATCAGTATTGTATTTTTAAGAACGTTTGCTCTGAAAGAAGTTGGTGGAAATCCAGAAAATCCAAAGTTAGATAAAATATTAATACATAAATTCAATAAGTTACATAAAACCAAAGTTAGCCAACCTTTGAAGTTAGGGGAAGTAAACCATCAGCTTAAGAAAGCATGTAATTAATCGCCTCACAAATACATGTACCAGATGGGCTGAATTTTCTTGTGGTGAAATAAGAATAGACTCTTGAATTTGATGATTCTCTTTGACATATTTATAGAATTGTTTAAAAAAATAAATGGAGAAGAAAAATTGTTAAAATATGTACCCCTAATAGATTTTCATACCCACTTAACTATTTACTTTATTACTAAAGATCTCAATTAAAATCTCAACATAGGCGCGAGCCAAATTTAGGAATGTTTCAGCCAGCTAAAGGCATGAATAACAGCGACAGTTTCGTTTGAGTTTCTTCAAAAAAAAACAAATAATAACTAAAGGTTTAATGTTCGTCTCCACATACAAAGATGATGTCAGGGATTTCCCTCATCATATTAGTCCTGCCATCATATTAATCCTACGTTAGTCCTGCCTGTACTACTGTTTGAATCCGGTGTTACTTTTAAATTCATTTTTAGTTTTACAATTCTTTAGTTTTTGTTTTAGTTAGTCCGCAATCTATTGCTCTTTACATTATAGTTTCTATGTTACTATGTTTTCACGTTTACGAAAACGCAATGCACATTGTGTATATTTTGATTCACTGTAAATAAATTATCTTGGTTCTTTTTCTCGAAAGTCACTAGAAATCAATTCACTCAGACAATTTGAAAACAACCCGTGCTGAAAGAGAAAACCGATTAAAAATTATGCAATATAATCTAAACTAATTCTGTTAATATTTATTTATTATATGTTTATATTTAGTTATCTATACTATTATATTATCTACTAAATCTAATAAAAACTGGTCAAACTGGGATTTAAGGGAAGATGATGATGATGATGATTATCTACTAAATCTACAGACATTCGCAGCTCAGATCAAATACTTGTGAGCAAAAGTATCGAGAAATCGTCCAGTCAGATGGAGGAAGTATTTCCGGTTCTGGAAAGATCTCGCAGAGCTTTGGGGGACAATTACACGGAGGGTTGTGGAGAGACGAAGGGATGCTTCAGTCAGTTTGGCAGCCTCTTCACCTATGTCATGCATACTGCAGACGATGGAGAGGAATATTTAAGGATCCAACTGGAATCGGATCCGGGATGGGACTGGATTGCTATAGGATTCTCTCACGATCTTCTAATGGTTAGCTAACACTATTAGCTATACTACTATTGATAGCACATCAGTCTTTAATCAATCAACAAATTGTAATTCAGCTTCAAGTTTAATATTTGAAAGCTAGTTAGAGAAACAGACTTTGTAATCGAAACAGACTATGTTAGAAAAGCAGACTAGGGCAGCGAAACAGACTATGTTAGGGAGGCAAACTATGTCAGGGAAACAGGCTATGTCAGGGAAATACTATATTATAGAAACAGACTATGTCAGGGATAACAGATTATATGTCAAGGAAACAGTCTATGTTAGGGAAAGAGAACGAATAAGGCTACAGACATAGATGAAGAAAACGTTTTTTTACGTTTTTTATATCTGTTAAAAAAAGCGTTTTTTTACTTTTTTTATTTTTTATAAAATAAAAAACGTAAAAAAACCTAAACCTAGTTAGGCAGATGTTCTAATTTTTAAGACATTGTCTATTCTTAATTTCTTACGGATTAAATTAAATTTTCTTGCATTGATAACTATAAACAACTCACAGTGTGGCTGTATGTGACCTGAAAGTATTTGTTTATAGTTGTATGGAGTCTATGGACAAACTTTAGAACTTTAGATCAAGTCTAGTTGTAATAAAAATGTTTAGTGTTGTGGAATGAAGGCATGGTAATATACATGTATATGCAAGCCTACGTGTACGCTACTAACGTTTTTTCAACGGTTTTTTACGTTTTTTATTTTTTTGGAAAAACGCGTTCTTTAACGTTTTTATTTTTGGTAATAACGTTTTTTACATCTATGGCTACAGGCTATTTCAAGAAAACAGGCTATGATAGAGACGCCAATATTAGCCCGCATGCAATGCCTTAATTATACGTCTTGTGATGCTATGATTATCCAGGGCTTGTACGCTTGCTCTGTGCATTGATCAGCCTTTTATAATTATGTATTAAAACTATATCATTGTAGGGTAGGAGTGTACACTGAATTTGAATCCTGCCCCTAGCAGTCCGTGGTCGGACAATGTAGCGACATGCTACCACTGAGCCCTGTAGAACATTGGAGAAAAAAATGAGAACTTAGGAAAATCTTAGTAGGAAAATTGGTGCGAAAGTGCAATAGAAGAAACATGGAATCTTGAAACTAAAAATCAGAATAATAATAAAGAATCCATTCCATCATCATCATCATCATCATCATCATCATCATCATCATCATCATCAACATCATCATCATCAACATCATCATCATCTTCATCATCATCATCATCATCAGCATCATCATCATCAACATCATCATCATCATCATCAACATCATTATCATCATCATCATCATCATCATCATCATCATCATCATCATCATCGTCGTCATAGTTCAACTAGTATCGGGGGATTCCGATAGACCTTCTTCACTCCTCTCTGTCCCATTCCATATTATCATTCAATCTCCTATTCTCTTCCATTTGTTTCAGAAAATTTTGTAGCAATTTCTGGAGTGTAGGCGCTCACCAACCGAAAGCCCTTTCTTATGTTGGTTTGGATCTTAGTACTTTAGGCGCCTTCTAAGACACGTGAGTCACGGTTTCGGTTGGTCTATTCTTCAAACATCCCAGGAACAACACGGAATATATGTATTTAAACATTTTATTCGTGTGATTTAATTTGACTATCTATTTTAGCCAGATACGTCTGTGGTGGAATGCATTATCCTGTCCGACGGTTCCGTATTTGTGCAGCATTCGTACAATCGTGGTCCGAACAAAAATAACGATGTCATCGATTCGGTAAAATATCATAATTTTTCACTTAGTAGTTGATGAATAACAGTGAAATAAAGTGTGTATGAGTAATGCAAAACAAGCATTAAAGTGAAATGATCAACTATGTTGATATATATCACGTTTAATATCAAATGTTTAAAAAGTTAGGCAATTTAGACCGTTTTCTGTAGAACAATTACAACAATAACAACAATTAGAGTGCTACAGTCATCAATGATAACATCGAGCACTATTGAGACAAAACAATCAAATATTAATCAAATATTTGGCACCTGCCATCAAACGTCAAAAATTTAGTGGCCCCTTTCTTGAAAAGTCTAGGCTACACATAAAAAGCTGCAGTCTCTCAAGATATGGTTCAGATGCTATCATTGAAAATGCAAATTCTTCTTTGTCATTTGTCGTTCATATTGATAAGCCAGTTCTTTAAAGTTCTTATGCCAAGTATATTCAATAAAATTTTATACTGATACTTTCTCCCCCCCCCCCTTTCTCACTCTCTCTCTCTCTCTCTCTTTCTCTCTCTCTCTCGTTTCTGTGGACTTTAGTGCCATTTTGATAAAATAAAGTTAATTTTTTAAGTTGACTTTATTCTGTAACTTCGAGATTCAAAATTTGAAAAATTATAGTTAAGAGTAGCCTGCATTTTGCCAGACATTGATGTGAAGACCTCGTTAACATATTGAACTGAGTGAGAATTTACTGAAATAGATGACAGTAGCTGCTCGTCAGTGAAAACTCTACATAACGTGTATACTGTGATAAATTAATCCGTAGTAGATTCAACTTTTACCTTTTTATGCATTCACTTAATCACACATGCAGAGCACATAATAATAATTTATGTACTATATATGCTATTAATTTATATCATTGATATATTTTATATATTTAGACTAAAATTAAGGTATGCTAAAACTATGTTATGCTGAAAGCTTTCCCGGATTTAAGGATTCGTCAAGTTCTCATCAACGTGACGTCCAGCAATCGTCACGTTCCTTTGTGCGTTTCATAATAAATTAATTAATGTAGTTGATTGATGTAACAGCACAATTACTTATTAGTAATTAATGATTAATTTTTGCATAATCACGTATTACATGTAGATAGTCTGTTGATAATTCGATCTCGCTTTCTCTTGTGGTCTCTGTGTACTCAGTCGTCATCCTGTTGTGCTTTGGCGCCCCTGTTTGTATAGATTCTGCAAGAGGGGCCCCTGACATAACCTTATGACGAGGAACCGGATACTAAAATCTTATAGATTGATTGATTGATTATCTTAAATTAATACCAGCTGTCGATTTAATTTGGATAAGATTTTACCATTGAAATATTACATAATGACGCTTTGAAACTTATATCTTAGACTTTATAGTATTATTGAACTTTATTCTATTTGCGTTTTGTTCCATGTATGTTTGTACGTTTTCTGCGGTATGTCAGATTTCATGTAATAAACGAATACAATAATAAGATTTATTAAATATTAGAGGGGTCTGAACGTCACAGAGGCCGGTGTAGTGGACGGAAAGGTCAAGTGCACATTTGACAGAAAGGCTGTGTACAGAGGGGCGGACGCTGATCCCAGATTGTTCAATCTCACGGAACCCTATCACCTCATGCTTGTCAGAGGTCCTCTCTCAACCACAACTCCAGGTAATATACTCAACTAATAAAGTAGTTAAATAATAGATTAATTATTAAATTAATTAAGTAATAGACTAATTAACAAATTATTTAAGTAATAGACCAGTATATTTATTAACTACTAGACACTAAGTAAGTAATTAATTAAATAATAGGCTAATTAACAAAATAATTAAGTAATGGACTAATAAATTAATTAGTACTAGACTAATTTAATTAATTAAGTAAAAGACTAAGTAACAAACTAATTAAGTAACATACTAATAAATTAATTAGTCTTAGACTAATTTAATAACTAATTAAGTATTTGAAGAATTAATTAATTAAGTAAGTAATAGATAAGCTAATTATGTTATATACTAATTAACCGATTAATTAAATGTTGAATTTAATATCCATCTCGATCGGCATCCATCTTCATAGTTTAATCTGATTATTAAATGTTCACTTTACTTTTGCTTTCTTCTTTTTCGTTGGGCGACTGATTGTAGGCAAAAATCTAGGGATTGATATCGATTTCGATATAGGAAATAATAATCGTAAAGGCTTAACGTCCGATTCCTCATGCAAGGGTGATGTCAGGGATGCCTCCACAACACATATCACTACAGAACAATTCATCCAGACCAATCGGCAAATGAATTGTACTGATGAGAAGTAACTTGAGGTGATCAAAAGATGGTCAGGATAGAAGGACTATATCCACGGTGGGAATGAAATGTGTTTTAAACCTGCCGGCGAAAATTGAAAGAGTTGACGTTGAAAAACAGAATGCGTACTTGATTAATCAATAGTTCAAGGCAATTTTTTAAACCTAATGTGATTTTTAGAGATATGATCATTATATATTATATATATATTATTATTTACTGTTTTATTGTTATATTAAATTAGTATTTTTAAAAAAGCATCGCTTTTAGAGAATATTTTCAAACGCTGGATGAAGCACTACAGACCAAGTAACGCCACTTTTACATGCACATGCATGTACGTGCATAGTATAACAACAGGCTACAGCGGTACCGCCCATGTGCTCTTGATTTCTTCTCTCTCTCTCTCTCTCTCTCTTAGTGCACTGCCTACTGGCAGGTCCATGGTATATAACGCCTCCACTCATCTCTATCTTCCGTTTATCTCTTCCTATCCCCATGCGAGTGGATCTTTAAATCATCTGTAACATTCCTTTTGATATACCAATTTTCTTGGTGAATTCTGCTTATGACGAGTTGGACCCACAATGCCTTTCTCAGCTATGAATAACATTTACTTGACAGGGGCCTCATTCCCTGAGAAAACAATCCTGTTTCCCCAAACCTTAACCTTGATTTATCATCATCACAAGTTCCTTGCGTTCTGAGGAGAACATAGGGCGGCAACATTCCTCCATTCGTTTCTGTCTTTAGCTAGCAACCCTCACAGCATCTTCACATGAAATGTTCAACGTTTTCTAATCTTAGTTGGTAGTGTTCAACAAAGTACTTATAGGTCCTCCTCCTTTCCTTTTTCCTTGACTTGGCTTCCAATTCATTGCAGTCTTTGCATATCTATCATCAGGCATTCATAATACGCGAACCAAGAACCTTACGCATCTTTCCGCAACTTTTTCATCTAATTTTCTTTTTCCAAACCTTTCAAGTTCTGTTTCATTTTTGATGTGCTCCCAGTAATGAATTTTTAGGATATTATCTAATTCATTGGCTGCATTCGTTCAGGCAGAGGTGAAATCTTTGCATGTTACTGTCAGTGAATGTCAGAAAAGTTAGAAGAAGTGAGAGGTTAGAAAAAGTAGAAGTTAGAAAAGTGAGAGGTAACGTCATGATGTTTTAAATGACAGATTCTGAGGTGAATTGAACTGTCGTGGGTTCGATTCCCAGCCGCGCTGATCTGAGAGTAAAATCTCGGACATTCACTGGACTAGATACACGGAAAATGGACTAAATTGCCTAAAGGTTTAAACAAGTGATATTAAAAAGTGATAGATATCAACATTGTTGATCATTTCACTATAACGCGTGTTAACTATTTATTATTTTTAATGGCTTCTGAATTTGAAGTAGAAAAATGCAGATATTTTTATCAATTTCACTCGTCTCATTTATTTGGCAGGAGGGAAAGGCAGGCATCCAATTGGTCCAGACAAACCAATTGCTTCTGCTCTGACGAACCTGAGTGAGTTTAGAGTTACAACATCTATCGACTCTGGCATGTGTGGGTCCTGTACAGCCAAAGCTCATGGTATGTTTCAATCATAAAGTAAAGAATACTCTATACTTTTGGTTTCAATAACTCAGTGGTTAGAGGGGTGAGGTAACGTGATGACAGATCCTGAGGTGGATTGAACTCTCGTGGGTTCAATTCCCGGCCGCGCTGATCTGAAAGGAAAATCTCGGATATTCGCTAGATGTGTTACTGGAAAATGGACTAAATTACATAACGGTTTAAACATGTGGTATTAAAAGTGATAGATATCAATATGTTGAGCATTTCACTATAATGCATGCTATTATTATTATATGTTTATAAGAATTAATGTTGATTAACTAATTTATTGATTAAGTTATTTACTAATTACCCGTGCAGTGTCCGGGTTGCTGAAAAATAGACTAAATGTAAATTTTACGTGTCGTAAAAGACGGCAAGACACCAAGATCCATATCGACGTCGGAAAGGGCATTCGGTTGGTGAATGTCTAGGCTCCAGAAATTGCTAAAAATTATAAAAAGGAATGGAATATTTAGTCTATTCGTATCCGAACTTAGTTAAACTGTGATTTAATAGAAGAAGAATAAGATGATGTTCTATTATATAAGTTCATTAGAAATAAAGTTCTGCGACAGCCTGTGGGTTTCCCGCGAAGAAACCCTAGGTGGTCCATGCATGTATCATTGGTGGCCCACGAACAAACCCTAGGTGGTCCAAGTATCATTGGCGGCCCGCGAACAAACCCTAGGTGGTCCAAGTATCACTGGTGGCCCGAGAACAAACCCTAGGTGGTCCAAGTATCACTGGTGGCCCGCGAACTCCTCCAATGTCTGAATTTTTAAAAATTCTTGTTTCACTATAAAGTCACATCGATGTTATTTTAATTAGTTAGATAACTGAATGGAGAGTATGCTTGCCTAAGAAGCAGGAGGCCATTGGTTCGAATCCCTTGTGATTATAGAATATTAAACTCAGCGTTGGAGCCTTTAACGCAGTTAGCAGTGTGCAGTGCACGTAGTATTTTCACTGCCTACGCACATTCAGTATCAACATCAATTCTTCCTCCAGATTATTTGGAGTAAATGAGAAACCACATGTATATTTTATTATTTCCTTGTAATTAATAGAAAAATATGTTAAAAACTTGCCTGGTGGTTTTGTAGGATGTCTGATGATCACAGCCTGGGTCTTCCTCTCCAGTCTGGGAATATTCATGCCTCGATATTTCAAGCCGTACCTTACTGAGAGGCAGTTCTTCAAAACAGCAGCCTGGTTTTTCGTGAGTATAACTGTTGGCAGTGAGCTTAAGATTATGATAAAGATACTCAGATAATAATTTTGAGACATTTAAATCTAGCAGTAATTTAGCTTCAATGAGATCAATACAGAATTTGTTGATGAAAATATCACAATCAAATTGGTAGATGGATACAACATTGAATCAGTTTCGTGCATTAGTTTCGCTTAATTTCATTTTTAAAATATCATTTGCGTTCATGGATGAAGTTAAAATTCCACACAAGCTTTTAATAAATCAATGAATAATAATTGAAAGTCCGATTTCTCGACATGAGCATTCATTACAAACTTTGCGCTATTTTAAAAATGTTCTATTGTAACTATTCCAGAGTAGCCTATGTGAAAATATTGAAACTGCTAAACATTTATATGCACTTTTTATATGTTTGTTGTTGTCTCACGTGCTACACTGTAATTGTATCTGTATCTGTTTTCTACCAAGAAATGCTGAATTAAAGATTATTATATGGCAGTTGACTTGTCGTAAGAGTGGTCTGTGCTATAACTGAGGAAGGCAAAAGGGAAACCTCTTCGGAATCCATATTATTTCTGAGCTATGCGCTAAATTAAGATGTGGATAAGGTTTAACCTTTTATAAAAGAATTATCACGTTAATCGATGGAGTGCTCTTTATGTAACATGAACGTAATGTGTCAACAGGAATATACCTATATACCTCGAATCTGCAATTTGACAGACAAAAAGGTAGAGATAATCGTACACGTTAGGCTCAAATTTCCATGTTAGAATGACATAAACAATTTTAATAAACCCACCAAAAGATGCTCATTTTACGAAAATCACTGAAGTATAAACTGGAATAGAACTGAAATTAGTCATTTAGTAAATCAGTCTATTTAATGCCATGTTCAAGATGTTCTTGACTATTACGTTAGCGTGAAAGTCAGTCTAGGAAAAGAGAGCTGGTAAAGCTAAGGTTAACGTCTGTTTCCTCAATCGAAAGCGATGTCAGTGGTGGGCGAGTACAGGATTTGGACCCCGCACATAATGATCCTCGGTCGAATATCTTACCGACTTCGCCACTGGTTCCAGCCTAACCTTTAGGATTTTAACATTTAACTAATTTACCATCCTCGGATAGATTTAATGTGAGGAACACTGAGAATTGAGCTTTCATATTAACATATAAATTATTTGTAGGTTCACAGAGTAATTATGTTGTTGGCTTGGACAGCTACAGCAGCAGCTTTCATTATAATGTTCGTCCTCCATAACGGTCAGCTGATATCGGTTTGTATAATATGATTTATTTGCATATTTCGTGGATATTGGTTTATCATTTAATATTATGTTGCTTGTTATTATCATCTAAATTGTCGTCATAGGACCTTTAAGATAGATGTATTTCAGGCTACCAAAGAATGAAATGAAAAATTGTATCATTAATAATAATAATAATAATTATTATTATTATTATTATTATTATTATTATTATTATTATTATTATTATTATAATTATTATTATTATAATTTTAATAATAATTAGGGTAAAGGTATAACCCGTTTTCTCATCAAAGGATGATGTCAGGGGCGTCCCCACAGCACACATCACTACAGAACAATTCACCTAAACCAATCTGCAAACGAAATGTGCTGAGAAGAAATTACTGAGATAACAGTAAATCAGAGGAAAATTGAAAGGCATGAATATAAAAGAAAAGAGCCTGGACATAGCTAGTGCAAACTTTAACGTCTAATTCAGTATCACAAGGGATACGTCAGAGTTTGTAAGGCTGGGAAATGAATCGATGTCCTCCTGCTTCTCATGCAAGCTTGCTAACCATTCTGTAATACAGCCGTTACAATGAGTTAAGGGTGAGTATACTAAAAATGGCATTCACTAAAATTATATAAAAAAATAATATATAATATACAGCAATAATATAATATATATAATATATAATTTAAAATATAAAATATGAACTACATTTACATGTATAATATAATATAATAATATAATAAATAATAAATAAGTGATAATTGATAAATGGTGTGACAGAAGAGGATTAGGAAGCTTACATAACTCTTATAGTTTGAAGAGATTTAATGAATGTTTTGTTTCAGTTCGGAGATTCAGATCCTTCGTATTTCTCCGCCCACGCACCCCTCGGCATAACCATAATGATACTGGTCACCATTAATGTAAGCTCTATCTAATATTGTATTTATTTTCTTATTTATTCTCATATAAAACGCTCATTGTTGTGAGGACGTGTCTGACATCATCCTTGGATGAGGAAAAGGGCTTTGAACCTCTAATATTATTATTCTGATTATTATTTCATCATTTCATATGAGTTAAAATGGTCAATAATAGAAGAAAAAGATTATGAAAGTAAATAAAAGACTTTTAAAGGTATATACGTATTCCAAAAATATATAACGCAAGAACCAAATTGTGCAAACATAGAATATGATGAATACTGCATGTATCAGATTAATTCAGAAAATTTAGTAACACCAAAATAATAGTTATCTGGACCCTGTAAAAATATCCTTTTGGATCATACATATATAGAAATATATTTGTGAGAAATCTTCAGTCTAAAGCTAAAAGCTAAACCATACTTCAGTTTCATTCTGGATGTCAGTAACGATGAGATCACTGGATTTGAACCCTGCATCTACTAATCTGCTGTCAAACAACTTGCCGACAATTTACCTGCTCAGCCCAAATTTACAAACATATCATTTACACTCATTATATTTTTATTCAATTATTATGGTATGATTTTTATATTTGCATAATTTATATTTAATTTTTGTAAATATCACATTCATGATATTTATAATGTAGCGTTTATAGTAGTTTATACGTTATTCTAAACTTTGTGAGCTTAACATAAAGATCAGAAGCCCAACGGGCTTCTCTTCAAGCCGTCAGGTGTATCTGTGAACCGGTGTACCCCTGAAAACCCGATCAATGCCGATCGACCAACCAAACAGAGCAGCAGACTGATTTTACTGAGTGATGATCCATTTAGATATACCAATAAACCGTTGTACCCCTTAGAACCAACCATAACCTTGGTTTTCCAATCGGCTGACTAATCAAAATAGCCGTCAGACTTGACTTGATTAATGCATGCGATCATTGATGATAAGAAAATAAATAATTTATATGTAATTTATAATTATTATTTAGAATAATATATCCATGGACATTTGTCAATTTTTAACTGAATCCCTACAGTATGGTACCGTTGTCAGACTAATGTAGAGACGATTGACGAATTTCGGTAATCAATTAAAAAAAATTTTTCATTATACAATTGCTGCATTATCTCATATTTTAAGAGATTTACGATCAATGCTAAACATGTTATTTAATGTTGTCAGCCCATCATGGCCCTAGTTCGCTGTGCCCCTGATCATGATAAAAGACCCATTTTCAACTGGTTACATCGCATTGTAGGAATGTCAGCTCAAATTTTAGCTGGTGAGTCATTCAGTTAATCAATCAATCAATCAATTGATTATGAGATTTATCGAATAATGAGTGAATCGTATGTTACGAAATAGTCTAGTTTAAATTATTTTTTAAGTTTTAAGAGCTCAATATTGGTCTCAAGCAGTGAAATCTGAGCCAGCAGTGTATTTATTAAATTCTCAAAAGTGAAAATTAATACTATTTAATTTAATCATACCATATCGTCTGTTCTAATTTAGCTACACCTAGAAATACTTAAATAAGATTTAATATAGCAAATTATTTCATCTCAATTCTGTTTGCAGTGATTAACATTTTCTTCGGAATCGAGATTGCTGAAAATAACACGTTAATAGGACCCACGGTGTTTTGGCTGATGATAGCATTCGTCGGTTTTCACGTGATTGTCGAGGGACTACTGATCGTATTAAAATTCACCACAAATGGAAGAGGTAAAGTGAAAGTTAATAATGTGTAATTACCTTGCTTCAAACTTAGATGTATGCAAATCGAGATCATCATCATTATCATCATCTTCCCTTAAATCTCGGTATAATCAAGGTCGGGATACGAATAAACCTTTTCCAGCCCTCTCTGCCCCACACCATATCATCAATCCCCTATTTTGCATGCCCTTCTTAATGTATGCAATACGATGTGATTGGTAAAACAAAGTTTTACTTTAGTGGCTGGTATAACTGTTGGCTTTTTTACTCTTTCGGGCATCAAATTGTCGATGCTTTGAGTGCGAAAAATTACACAAAAAATGGCATTGTTATACTTCTCATCACCATATTCCTCTCTCTCTCTCTCTCTCTCTCTCTCTTCTTGTGACTCTGTTGATACGTCCACCCATAAATTAATATCTCACGAGATCTCTCTCTATTAAATCACTCTTAGATCATATTAGCCACTAATGTAATCACTAATACTTATTTCATGTGGTGGTCAGCTAGATAGAACACCATGTGCCTTATCTGATGGCCATAATATTTAGCGAATTAACTATTCACTTTTGAATTGAATGATTGATGTGTTTAATTGTTTGGAGCATTTATATTTATTCTTATGATGTATGCATGATGTATCGACATAATATAATTTCTTTCTTATTTTATTTTTAATTTTTCGTTCTAATAAACTTATAGCATTGAGTTAGATCAAATGGATTTACTTACATTTTGCAACGAACTCAACAAATTATGAGAGGTAAATATAACATCGCACTATGATCAAAGTTTAAATTATTAGATTAAATTAATTATGAGATGAGATAATCACTTACAGTTATCGCCAAGTACATTTTGCAGTGCCCGAAATTCAGAAATGTTTACAATGTCATGCAAAGAGTATCGATAAATTATCATTTTCACACGAAATCTGCAATAGATATAATTGTTTAAAATAGCATAATTTGTTGAAATGAAAGTTACTCTTTAATGTGTAAAGTGTGAGGTAAAATTCTAATTGAGTTCAGTCCCGTTTTAATCATTGAAAGAATATCAAAGGCTGGCGTAGTATTTTTCAACACAGGACCTACTGATTCCCAGCCATCCTCTTGCTGATGATGCCACTGACTGAGCTACATAACTATCTTGAGCAGTACATGATGTCATATCAGGAGGAAGAAACAAACTCCAAAATTATTAGACCTAATTTATGTTTGCAACTGGTTTGAAAGGAAAAATATAAAACAAAGTTAATCGAGTTCTAATAATGGCACATACAATATGATATACTTCCAAATTATAGGAATTAATAAGCAAAAACTTAAATATTAAATGTTAATCTTGATTCCCAGATGCGAGACAGTTGAAGAGCTGGTGTAAAAAGCGACTTTATAGCTGTGGATCTCCCTAGTAACGATTTCAAATTTTTCTAGTATATATGTACATAATTTGATTTATATTTATATCGCAGCAAACAAGGCAAATTTTGAATCCGGTGGTTTAGTCGAGAAGGTATGCCATTTTTTGTATATTGTATAATGAATTGTAACATTGAAGACAGTCTTACCGAGAGCCTTATATTATTATCTATCAATATTTAATCTATTAATCTTTAATTTCACAATCCACAATCTATTCCACATAATAATCAATAATCCATTAAATATTGTTACATCCAAATTTGCAATTGCGATTTTTAACGTTCTCATCCTCATCCGATGGTGATGCCAGAGACATCTCAAGAATACCTGATGCTTTGTTTTATTTGTATCTAATTTTTCTTGTCTATTTTTTTGTTTGGTGTCAGTGCATTTGGTGTTTTACAGTTTGATCTATAATTATAAACACATATCTCTCAAGAAGACTATGCAACTGCACGCAGTTCCTAACCAACAGTACGCACATAAATGTATCAAAATAAAATTCACAAATGAAACTGAGAACAAGAAAGTGGACTAATCAATATACCAAGAAAACGTGAATCGAATGAGTGTAGTTCACTATTAAACAGCGTAAAAGATCATGAAAAGTTGATTTAATGTAGAATAAATAGCGGGCATTTAAATTTTCTGGATAATTGTGTAAGGCATGCTCAAGAATGGTAATGTTTCAGGGTAGCTATGTTTCAGGGTAGCTATGTATCAGGGTAGCTATGTTTTAGGGTAGCTATGTTTCAGGGTAGCTATGTTTCAGGGTAGCTATGTTTCAGGGTAGCTATGTTTCAGGGTATGTTTCAGGGTAGCTATGTTTCAGGGTAGCTATGTTTCAGGGTAGCTATGTTTCAGGGTAGCTATGTTTCAGGGTATGTTTCAGGGTAGCTATGTTTCAGGGTAGCTATGTTTCAGGGTAGCTATGTTTCAGGGTAGCTATGTTTCAGGGTAGCTATGTTTCAGAGTGATGATGATGATGATTATTATTACTATTATTATGATTATTATGATGATGATGATGATGATGATGATGATGATAATGCTGATGCTGATGATGATGATGATGATGATGATGATGATGATGATGATGATGATGATGATGATGATGATGATGATGATGCTGCTGATGATGCTGATGATGATGATGATGCTGATGATGATGATGATGATGCTGATGATGATGATGATGATGATGATGATGATGATGATGCTGATGATGATGATGATGATGATGATGCTGATGATGATGATGATGATGATGCTGATGATGATGATGATGATGATACTGATGATGATGATGATGATTATAATGACGATGATGACAGTCAGCAAAAATTCTAACATTTAAATCTGCTGGCAATATTTTTCTATGATTGTACAGGGGCGGGCTTGGCCCAACTTCTCGTTGTTAGGAATCTATGCCGTGGTCGTCACAGGGCTCTGGATAGCAATGGTTGTGCTAATCTCACTTGGCCAATGAGCACCGTCGATTAATTAAACTTTACAGTATTGCTAAAAAGAGAAGCCGTAAGGAACTACCAACTAGAATAAATTATAGTGTAATATCACACAGACTGTATGTACTGTATATATATATATATATATATATATATATATATATATAGAGAGAGAGAGAGAGAGAGAGAGAGAGAGAGAGAGAAATATTCTAATCTCTTCAATTGCTAGATAAACGATAGACAGATAGTTTTAGAACTGCAGAGTATCTCAGACTTTCAAGCACATGCATTAACTGCAATGTTTGTTAATAAAAATGTGGATTAATAGGGTCGAGAAGCTCGCTGATCTTTTCTGTTTGAGATGCTGTGTGGTTTGTGCATATATCATATGATGTGTGTATTTGTACTGGTTGTTGAATACATGTTCTCTTTTTATTCCTTTAGTTTATTGTAATATGGACTGCTGTATGTCTGAAATCAATGGCGAGATGATGTTGATATATGTATATACATGCATATATGCAATTATACATGTACATGTATATATATATATATATATATATATATATATATATATATATACATGTATATGTGTGTGTAAAAAATAAATATAAATATATAATTATTCATATGTATATAATAGCATATATTTAAAATATACATGTATATATAGGCCTATATATACATGTACAATACATGTATATAAACAGGTGTCCTATACTTTAATAGTCCCGACACAAAACGGTAACTTGTCTATATTTACATGCACATATCTATTCTTTCTATTTATTATTTTTTAAATTATCTTTTTTGTTATGATGGTAGATGACTAAAGCTCAACTTGGAAATGACTAAATCGTGGGATGCGGTGATTAAGAAGGACATGAAAAATAGGGATTGACTGATGATATAATGTGGGGCAGAGAGGATTGGAGGTGTATTCGTATCTCGACCCTCTAGTTAAGCTGGGGATCAAAGGAAGACGATGATGATGGTAGATGACTAAGGCTATACATTTACTAGCGACTTATTACGTCGCCTTGTGTCAATGTTCAGCTTGAAATATCAAAATGCCATACTCTACATACTATGATACTGTACTAAAAATAAATTCGCGTCACGATCTACAAAAGTAGTCTCTAAGACCGGGCACAAACCATGACATTTATTACTGTAGAAATGTTCGTTTAACAAAATAATTACATTATCGGAGCCAAAAGACCACTGAGTAAGTCCTGAGTGTGTTAGGCTGAATTAAAGTTCATTGTGCAGGTTATAAAGTGGCACGCAGGGGTTCACGGGTTCAAAGCTATGCCGTATCATCCTAAACAATACAGTTCTGTATGGAAACAGACTTTAAATTTATATTGAACATTTTAAAAATCATATAACTTCACAGAGAGTAGAAGCATGTGAGTTGCTGTAGAGTAGAACCTAGCCCTATAGAAAAGGCGGTTCACTCCTAGAGATTATACATGTATAGGGTGCAACCTAGCCCCATTTAAAAGGTTTATTTTTATTTTTAAAGACCATTCATGTAGGGTGAAGCCAATGTTTGTTGTGTATAATTTCAAACCAGTGCACTTACTAAGGGGACAATTAAAATGGAATGATTCGATCCAGTGTTTAAACCTGTCATCATCATCGTCATCAGTTCCTGCGTTCGGAACAGGACATAGAGCGGCAACATTCTCTATAAACTTGTACAATATTCTAATTTATAATTGTTAAAGTTATGTTATATTAGGCTGAAGTTTGCTTGCATTAGTTATTGATACATCTCTCAGCTATAGCTTCCTCATTCAATGCTGGATTTTTTTATGTCAACAAACACGTTTAATATAGTGTTTTCTTTCCACATTGCATAAAGCAAAACAAGTTATAAAAATGAGAACCCAAACTAGGGTCGTTCTTTGCTATATTATTATATATTCGATCGTAAAGCAGTAATTCTTGTAACTCATATAAACGGTAACCATTTATAGGCCTAGGGCATGAAAGATTGCGCATTCAAGTACATTGCAAGGGTTTAAGAGATTTTATGTCTACTTTCATTGTGGGCTTATTATTAGTTTAGCTGATACCTTCCCACGAGGTATCACAATAATATTTAAATAGGTGACAGCCTATTCCCTTTGATGCTTTGGTTATTTAATCAAAATATGAAGAACATTTCTATATAATATGAAATTTGTCTAATCCTGGAATATAGTTAAGCATAAACTAATTGAGCTTATATGCGCCAGGGCCACAATAGAGTCATTAAACCAAACGTTTGCTGCTAGTTTTGTAAGAGGCGACTAAGCAACATATGAGGAAAACACTGAGAATTGCTTGAGAAAAACATACACGCAGTTTCAACGTTTAATACTGCCTTTCCCTATGACGATTTACAAAAACCATTGCAATATTCGCTTAGAATTGCAATAAAATTGCAAAAAATTGCAATTCCAAGCTAATAATTCTAAGCTAATTCTAATTAATTTCACGGCTTCTTGAGTGACAAAGGTATTATGGTTATAGTATTCTATTAATATTATTGTTATTATTATGGTTTTAAAGTATTCGGGGCAAGCTAACAGTTGTTCGTCTCAACTTTGATGAATGATCCTCGCTTGCAGTACACAGAGTATACCCGCCCTGCTATTCAGTTAGGTTGTGAAGATTAACTCACCTGGACACCTGCATACAATGGTTAGTTCGGCAACATAAAAATGTGAAAGCGTTTTTTCCACATTGATAAAAAGCTAAACACGGGTTAATGACCCGATCGACTAAGTTACTGAGTGTAGTGCCGATGTACAGCTACCAATGTTCAGATGTGCTACTCATCCAAGTATCAGATATTTAGTGTAGTATGCATTTATTCAAACTCGAGGTACTAAATGCAGAGATGAGATTTTTAAAAGCTGGTAAAGATAATGTCAACGTCAGTTTCCGTACTTGAAAGCGATGTCAGTGACGGGCGAGCCCAAGATTAGGCCTATATATACGTATATATTTGTATATAATACCCATAATTAGCTTCTATAATTCCTTAGCTGATAATCTTGAAGAATAGGCATTAACATAATAATAACCATTAGAGTGTTACTGTCGTCAATGACAACATCGAGCACTATTTAGACAAATCCAAGCCAGTGAGCAAAAAGAAGGTCCAAAACGGTGCAAATTCCAAAATTCAAACATACACTACTTCAAACACAGACATAAATCAGAACAATAATAACAACAACAACTAAAGAGATACTATCGTCCATGACAACATCGAGCAATTCTATCAACATGACCACCGACTTAAATTTTTGGAAAGTTCTTGCTCAAGCTTTAAGTTATCGTTGCTTTCTTAGTGTCAGATTTTACTAAACAAATTCAAATTTTAACTTACGTTAGAAACAGTTTAAAATTACTAGTTAGTTTCGTAAATAATCTACTAATAATTGTGTCATTGTAGAATATATAAGCCCAACAATGCAAATATATTAAATATAAAAATATAAAATTTCATACATTTTAAAATGTGATTCTATTATATAACAGAATAAATTACAATATAGTAAATATATAATATAAAATATTTAATAAAATACGAAATTCCTCTGTTCTGCTGTCGGCAGGCATTTAGTTTAGATAGCTTTCTCCTGTGGGTATTTATATTTATTAAGGGGTGGTTCATTGAACGCTCGATTTACTTCTCATTGCGCCCATATTGGTCACATATTTTCTTAGGGGCCTGTGACGTCAATAATGCTGAGCTCAGTCCCCCGAATGAGTGACTGAAGGGAAAACCACTGATCATGGCCATAGATAGACATCAATCAATTATAATTGTTGAGAGTCATGCTCATAGTTTGTTCTAACTACTAGTGTCATCTTGTTTATGCAGTGTCTGCAGCCAGTGGTGATGTCGGCAAGATACTCAACCGCGGATCAGTATGCGCGAGGTTCAAATCCTGGGCTCGCGCATCACAGACATCGCTTTCAAGTGTGGAAACTGACGTTAACCTTAACTTTTAGCTTTTTCTGTCTTTCAGGAAAAGCAAAGTTGGCGTTCTCTATTGATGAGCAATAACACGCAAGGGCGTGCCAATAATGACGTAAATGAGAATATCCAAATAAATTCCAATCAAAAGGAGATAATCGCAAAAGCATTACTTAGATCTGACGTGTTAGCAGCAGATTAAGTCTCCTAATATATCTGCACAGTAAATCGATTGTATTTGCATACCACTCCCATCATTTTCTTTTAATTCTAAGGTTTGACAATATTCCTTTTGAATTGGGTTAACGCCACAAGCCGTTGAAATGAGTGTGGCGCAACGTCATAGCTTCATGCTTGGCGAAACATATTTACTGCTATAATGAACCTTTAGTCACGTATTTATTGGGCTGTTGCTCTAAGGAGCAAAACAATCGTGATATTTCGTTATTTAGAAATCATTAGAAATAATTTGTGATGGACAAACATTGTAGGAGACTTGTTGCTTTAGTCAGTTGATTTAGTCAGTTGTTCAGTGAGTAATTCTATAATACGATATAAAATATCTTATCGAGAGTCCGTTTGAGTAGTGGTCCAAATAACAAGAGTAAGTAATCAAATTGTAAAATTATCGTACCCTTACATAGCTGTTTAGTGCTACCATAATAAGAGAAATATAGTGAGAATAATAATAATAGAAATAATAATTATTATTAGTATAACAGTAATAATTATACGAATATAATAATAATAATATAATAGTAGTAATAATAATAATAAGCCGATTGATGACCTCGAGCAGCCGGGCGGCGATTCAGAACGTATTTCTTGAATCGTTTTTATCAAATCCCAGGTTCTTTACACCGGGGTAAAACTTTTTAGAAAAATAAAAATAAAAATAAAAAATAAAAATAATAATAATAATCCAGATCTTCTTCTACATCGCAGGCTGGGTGCTAGCGGACATGGTCTATGATGATTTCGTGCAGACCATGTGGTCGAACTTTGCCAAATACGGCAACCCCACCCGACTCCGGTTCCAGATCCTTTCAACAGCACGTCCACCATCTGGCCCAAATAATAATAATAATAATAGTAATAATAATAATAATAACAATATAATAATAATAATAATACGACGCTCACAACCCTTACAAGACCTCTGACTTCACTTCCACCCCAACTGTGACTGCTATCTACAAAGAGAGCTCCTTAGGTTTGTTGGAGAGGACTCAGAGGCTATGCAGTCAGTGCGCCGAGGTTATAAGCCCATCTCACTGCGCCGCCTCGAACAGGGAGTCCTGGGCTACAGCCTCAGGGAGCGTTTCTCCGCCGCCTCTCAGCCCTGTCCTCCACGGCGCACCAACGCAGTATCCCCTAGATGCTCGAAGGCCGAGAACCTCATGGGTGCCTCCAGGAATGGTAGGAATAAATTCCCTTCGAGTAGGAAGAGGCAGGTATCGAGGCTGACATTGATCGATCCTCGGAGAAATTTAGGCAGTCGGGGCTTGAAGAGTCAGAGAGTGTAGTAAAGAGAATGACTGAAACTTCCACGAACCGAACGTGGGTCGCTACATATCACAACGACCAGATGCGCGTTAAAACAGTGAAGGCTAAGAACTACGGGACTCACGAGAGGACAATGGAACAGAGGCCTGACGAATGCGGTGCCTCCTCTGGTACTCAGGCTGGCTACCCCTCCTCACCCAGCCATCTGTCCAGATCTCCCTGCAATCAGCGGCATGCCCCGTCCAATCCCAGTCACGCTTCCCCTCGACATTCCCTGCAGAGTTTATCACGGAATACGACAGGGGAGGCAGGGAGAAAGGCGCTGGGGCCTATGTCTGAACATGCAGAATCCGCTACTGGAATTGTGGAAGGGATTTATAGCGTTGCGGAAAGCGAGCCGGGTGAGTTGCAGGACACCGAATTGGAAGAGTTGAATGAACAAATTACTGGTGAACAGTTGAACCTCGACAATGAGATCACTGACGTGTTAGGTGACGGTCGCGATGTGGTTCAGGAACACTATGTGGACGCTGTTAGTCCTGACGTAACCAGGAACATGGAAAACACCTCCATCAGTCTACTCAGAATTAATCTTAGACCTGCCATTTCAGCACCTATGCAGAATCAAAGTCCCATCCCATCTGTGGCTTCATCTGTTCTAACCCAAAATAAAAGCCAAATCCAAACAGGTGCCCGACCTATACCCCCAAAAACTCAAATCAAATCGAGGGTTCAGTCCACGCAGCCTCAGCCTCAGGTGCCGACTGGTGACAAGCGGGCACTGGAGCAGCACGTGAGCACTAGGGTGATCGTCAGCGGGTTGAACACAGCCCGTCTAAAAGAGAAGAGATGCGTTCTACGTCCCTGCCTCTCAATACCCCCCTCCTCCACCTCGAGAGCGTCCATAGAGCCTGAGATAGGTCCACAAGAGTTTTCTGCGCTGACCATCAGCGAGAAAAATATGAAACTCGAGACTAGAATAGCCTCTGTCTCCCAGGGGTCCCTCTCACCAGGGCCACAGCACCAGGGTCAAAGGCTGAACCAGATGTTGGCCTCAGGGCAGGCTGAGGCGGAGAGGCAGAGCTCATCGGGTTTAACAAATCAGAGCTCTAATCAAGCGGATACTCTCTCCAAAAATTCTCTAGGAACAGCCATCCAGATATCAGGGTCGATGACTTCTAAAAGCGGTTCTCCCAGCAGAGTTCTCACAACTGCCTCATCTACGCCTGTTCAGGGGAGTCACCGTCGTGGTGGATCGATAACAGATGAAGTGGAGACGGGCGCTGCTAGAGCCAAAAGTTGTGGATTAAGGGCAATGTCACCCGCTGCTGCGACCAGCAACGTTTATTTATAATAAATTTAATTATAATTAATTTTAATAATATAATAATAATAATAATAATAATAATAATCGCTTTTCATTAAGTGCACCTAAACTTATGCACATTCTGCGCTCTAGTCCGAGCTTCTCTAATCCGCGGCTTTTAGACTACGACGAGGCTCTTAGACAATGCTTGTGCGCCGTTATCAACGCAGATTTGTCTGATTTGCAGTGGCAGCAAGACAGTTTACCAGTGAGCAAAGGTGGTCTTGGAATTCGTCTTGTATCCCATATCGCGCCTTCAGCCTCCTTGGCATCAGCGATGGGAATGAGGCAGTTGCAAGACGCCATCCTTCATAAGTGCTCCCTTTCTGCCGATAGATCCATTGACGTTGCGTTGTCAGTTTGGTCCAAAAGCCTCACCTCCAGTGCTCCATCTTCTACCTCAGTCAGTAACCAGAAATCATGGGACCGTCTTATAGTGGATCGGATTTATAACAGTCTGTTAGAATCCCAGTCCAATGCAGTAGACAGAGCACGACTTCTAGCTGTATCAACCAAAAGAAGCAGCGACTGGCTTCACGCTCTCCCTATTGCTTCTTGTGGGCTTCTTTTAGACAATGAGGCGATTCGAGTAGCCGTTAGTTTCCGTTTAGGGGCGAAAACTTGCGAGCCTCACATGTGCCCCTGCGGTTATGAAGTCGACGCTTTAGATCTCCACGGCCTCTCCTGCAAACGAAGCTCAGGTAGAATGTCTCGCCATCACAATTTAAATGACTTAATATGGAGAGCACTTTCAAGAGTGGGCATCCCTTCCTCTAAGGAACCAAATGGGTTGTCCAGATCAGACAGCAAACGTCCGGACGGCCTGACTTTAGTGCCCTTGTGCAACGGTAAATGTGCCGTATGGGATGTCACTGTCGTTGACACTATGGCAAACTCCTACCTGAATGCGACTTCAGTCACAGCCAGTGGAGCTGCTGTTCATGCCGCCTCTAGGAAGTTGGATAAATACCGTGATCTGTCCTTAGGATATGAAGTTGTTCCGGTGGCCATTGAAACCATGGGCCCGATGAATCCCGAAGGAGCTGACTTTATTAATGGCATAGGCAGACTTATTGCAGAGCAAACCGGCGATAAGCGAGAGACTTCTTTTCTTTGGCAAAGGCTTTCCATGACTTTGCAAAGATTTAATGCAGTCTGCTTCAATAATTCTTCTAAGCCGTTTGATGACCTCGAGTAGCCGGGCGGCGATTCAGCACGTATTGCTTGAATCGTTTTTATCAAACCCCAGGTTCTTTACACCGGGGTAAAAAAATTTAATAATAATAATAATAATAATAATAATCATACTTTTTTTTTTTTTTTACTTCCTTCTTGAATCTGTTGCTTAGAGGTGCTTGCTCATACCCCCTCCCTGAGGTTAAACCGGTGCTGTTTGGTGGCAAACTTGTTTCTCTCGAAAAGAAATCTGGCGGAATTCGACCCATTGCACTGGTTATGAATGTACATGTATAATCGCTTCTGTGGCACAAACGTTTCCATATTTCGCTTTTCAATTTGCTTTACCTGCGATTTTTAATGTTTGATGTGATGAACAAATAAATAAATTACTTGGCGTCGTTTTGCCGCTAAATGCGCAAATCGCTATTCAGTGTTAGCTCTCAGCGAATACTTGAGCCCTATTCAACTTGGAGCTGGTATTCCAGGTGGCTGAGCGGCAGCAGTTCATGCTACTCGTTGATCTACTAGGTCTAAGACGGCAGATCCGTTCGTGGTAAAGTTTGACTTTTCAAAACCCTTTAATTGCTTGAGAAGATCGAGTAATATGTTTCAACGAAATATATCAAAAGTTTCAAAGCTCCATAGATTCTGCCATTTAGCATACTGAAACCCATCATGATTGAAGTTTGGAGTAAGTTAACAATTGTATAAGGGAGAACTGTAAGTGGCTGCGAGTCTTCTGTTGCGAATGATATACAGACTATTCCGACAGAAGTCAGGAGTTTTGGCTTGAGCTAAACTGTTCTAAGTGCGAAATCATCTCATCTTATGGCAAATATCCGGGCAACTCAGTTTTACCATCCTTTGGTCCAGTGAGCAGCTCACGTAGCATTCTACTTGGGGCATCTATCAGATGGAGAAACTATGACTACTTCTCTATCTAACCATTTTGAGGACCTTAAATGTGGGTCATAACACCACCGTCGATCAATTAATTAATGAATAGCAGCCATTACAGTGCAATGATGAACTATGTTGATATCGTTCACTTTTAACACAACATATTTAAACTGTTGGGAAATTTAGTCCATTTGCCGTGTAATCAATACTTTGAATGTTGAAAATTTTCAAATCAGCACTTAAATAGGCTATGAGACCGCGTAAATCTACAATTCCACATCCGCAATAGGCCTGTATAGATATAAGAAAAGTACTTCCCTAATCATTTTACCTTAAGGTTTAACGTTTTCAGGTATCAAGTTCTCCTCGGGCATACACTATGTTCCTTTGTTTAATGACACGGATACATAAAGCTGATGCATAAGAGAATCAGGGCCTTTGTCTTGCACTCGAAACAAATACCTGCTGAATACGATATTTACTTCATTGCTAACTAGTTAACCATCTATATTTTATTAGCAAGCTTCGGTAACCAGCAGGCACTGGTACCCACGTAGAACCTAGCTTGTGCTCCAGTAAATCGAAACTTTATTCAGTATTGTTGTACTCTGTTACAGAGCACACATTAAAACTATTATTACGCCCGTAGTTGTTAGTCTACTACGTGAATAGAAACCGTCACAACTCATCATCTCACAACGATAGAGTTCATTTGACCTTGAACGCTTTTAATGATAGCACATAAGCTGTGTGTGCTGTATGAGTTACGATCTCCAACCGAAATCATATATTAACGGAGGTAAATTACTTTCTAATAGTAATATAACTGTAATTAGTTGTAAGTTGTATGTAATTAGTTGCAGTTAAGTTGTAATTTAATAAATATTAGTTGTAATTTAGTTAGAATTTAGTTGTAATTTAGTTATAATTAGTTGTCATTAATTGGAATTAGTTGTAATTCAGTTGTAGCTAGTTGTAATTCAGTTGTAGCTAGTTGTAATTCAGTTGTAGCTAGTTGTAATTCAGTTGTAGCTAGTTGTAATTCAGTTGTAGCTAGTTGTAATTCAGTTGTAGCTAGTTGTAATTCAGTTGTAGCTAGTTGTAATTTAGTTGTAGCTAGTTGTAATTCAGTTGTAGCTAGTTGTAATTCAGTTGTAGCTAGTTGTAATTCAGTTGTAGCTAGTTGTAATTCAGTTGTAGCTAGTTGTAATTCAGTTGTAGCTAGTTGTAATTCAGTTGTAGCTAGTTGTAATTCAGTTGTAGCTAGTTGTAATTCAGTTGTAGCTAGTTGTAATTCAGTTGTAGCTAGTTGTAATTTAGTTGTAGCTAGTTGTAATTCAGTTGTAGCTAGTTGTAATTCAGTTGTAGCTAGTTGTAATTCAGTTGTAGCTAGTTGTAATTCAGTTGTAGCTAGTTGTAATTCAGTTGTAGCTAGTTGTAATTCAGTTGTAGCTAGTTGTAATTCAGTTGTAGCTAGTTGTAATTCAGTTGTAGCTAGTTGTAATTCAGTTGTAGCTAGTTGTAATTCAGTTGTAGCTAGTTGTAATTTAGTTGTAGCTAGTTGTAATTCAGTTGTAGCTAGTTGTAATTTAGTTGTCATTAGTTGTAATTTATTTGTAATTAGTAATTAGTAGCATTACAAGTATTACACAATCCTCAGCATACTCGCATGAGTGAAATAGCGTTGATATGTTTATGTTGACGAAGTAAAGACAAGTTAAGAATTGCATTATTAGAAAGCTATTGTATACAGCTAAGTTTAACGTCCCATTTCATATCAGAAGGGACATTTTCAGAGATACTATACACTATATAGTAAGAGACACTATATAGTCAGAGACACCATTCAGAAAGAGCCTTTATATTGTAAGAGACATTATATAGTAAGAGACAATACATGTATATTGTAATAGTAATAATAATAATAATAAAGGTTTAACGTCTGTTTCCTCATACAAGGATGATATCAGGGACATCCAGGGAAGTTAGAGACATTGTATAGCAAGAGACACTATATAGTAATAAACACTAAATAGTAAAAGACACTATATAGTACGAGACACTTTACAGTAAGAGACATTAATTAGTCAGACGCTAAATAGTCATACACACTATATTGTAAGAGACACTATAAAGTAAGAGAGAATAAAAATTTTTAAGAGACACTATATTGTCAGAGACATTATGTAGTCAGGGACACAAAATAATCAGAGATATTATATAGGCAGATACACCAAATAGTCTGAGACATTGTATAGAGACACTAAATAATCAGAGACACTATTTAGTCAGAGGCATTATATAGTCAGAAACATTATATAGCCTGAGACACTATATAGTCAGAGACACTATAGTCAGAGACATTATGTATTAATAGACACTATATAGTCAGAGACATTATATAGTCAGATATATTATATAGTCTGAGACTTTATATAGTCAGCGACATTATATATACATTATATAGCTGATAAAGCTAAGGTTAACGTCAGTTTCCTCACTCGAAGGCGATGTCAGTGACGGGCGAGCTCAGGATTTGAACCCTGCAGATACTGATCCGCCGTCGAATATCTTACCGACATCGCCACTATGAACTAAAAAGCTAAAAATATTGATGATCGGATAGTGAAGAATGTGATGAGAGTATCGTTTAAGTTCTGAGGATGTTTTATGCATTCATTCGAAAACTGATTGATCTCATGATTGATTTACTGATTGGTTTATTTATTGATTTACTGGCTGAATTACCGAATGATTTATTGATTTAGTAACTTGTTGATTTAATGATTGTTTTATTTAATTTACTGATTGATGTTGACTTTAATTTTCTATCTAATTCATGCAGCTATAGGCATATTCTTTGAAATTCTAACATCATCATCAACCAATAGCTCAACGTCGTGATAGTAATAGCATCATATTGATACCCGGTTAGATTCATAGTTTTACACTGACATATTCAAAGTGATACACCGATATCTTTTATTTACCCTGGTAACTTCTTAATGTTATCATGGCAGCTTCATAATGATAATCTTCTTAACATCATGGTCATCTTCTTCTTCATCTTCTTCTTGTTCTTCTTCATTTTCTTCTTCTTCTTCTTTTATATAGGAATCCCAGATTGGGCCTAATTATGGTCGGATACAAATAGATCTTCTCCATTCCTTTTTGTCCCACACAATATAATCCGTCAATCCCCTATAAACTTTTTCATGCTTTTAGAAAATTGTGTAACAATTCAGGAGCCTCGGCGCTCACCAAATGAGTGTTCATTGTGACGTTGGTTTGGATTTTAGTGCTTTGGCGCCTTTTACGAAACATGCAGTCCACGGTTGGTCTATTCTTCAACAACCCTGACATAACACGGGTAATTCTTTTAAATTTCTACATATCTTAAAATAGAATTGTACCTGTTTATTATCTTGTTGGCTTATTATATTCTACTTTTTTTGGTAAAAACATTAAATTCTGCTTGAGATTGCAGATCTATGTGTCAACGTCTTATGTTGTCATTTTGGGAAAAGAAAGAAATTGTGTATAGAATATCTCTCGATATGTTATTGAAAACAATTTCAATCACTGCGATCTTGGAACGAGATCACATTAGAACTGCATTGATAGTTTTCTATTGCTATCTAAAAGCTTAAGAACAACACACGTGAGAATATTGATAATAATACAACTAATGATAGCTCGCTCGTCTTTTCACACGATGCTAAAAAACAAATACTGCAGGATGGGTGCCAGAAAAAAAGTGAATCAATATCGAAATAATAAACAACTCTATATATTAGCATATATTCTCACATCATTGGGCAGACGTTCTTTTTCTTACGCAGCACCCACAATCTGGAACTCTTTACCTGCTAATCTTCGCTGTTGTTCTTCTCTTTCAACATTCTCTAGCAAGCTTAAGACTTACCTTTTCTTTCGTTTAGGACCTTACTTCTCCTCAGCACATTTCTTTTGCAGTTTGGTCTGGGTGAATTGATCTGTAGTGATGTGTGCTGTTGGGGACATCCCTGACATCATCCCTGGATGAGGAAACGGACGTTAAACCTTTATTATTATTATTTTATTATTATTGTTATTTTATTATTATTATTATTATTATTATTATTCTATTCCGGGTAGGTACGCAACATAGCTAAAGCTAAATGTATTAATAGACCGTGTAACTTAATTATGAGCAAAATAACCTAATAGGCCAATTAAGTGAATTGTAAATCAAATGAGCCAATAAGACAATTAAATTAATTTTTAATATTCCGGTTGTGCTCGGGAAAAATAGACTAACTGAAAATGTACATGACGCAAGAACTGACTGATCAAGAATTATGGAAGGCAACGGGAAGCCACTTCAGACGCTATATTTCCATGGTAGTGGTTACATTAAGATGTGGATAATGCATACTGTTTCGAGAAGATATTAAACGTCAATCTATGGAGTGTTCCTTATGAAGCGTGAAAGCTGGGAGCTTCATGTGAGTAAGAATATGTACGTTGAACCAACCATTTAGCAGAACACTAGAGAGAGAGAGAGAGAGAGAGAGAGAGAGAGCACGAATAACCCAAATACTTTGCATATTAATTTATCAATGTCGCGAATTACATTTGCTATAAGTTACTATATAACTCATATACCTATGCCATGATAACTCTATATGTCTGACAGAGGACGCTTAATACAGTTGCTCCGCATTTGTCATGATTTCGCAAAATTGTGCAAAAAGTAATAATATATAACCCAACAAAGCTCAACTAATCAACGGTGCAACATTCACGATCACGATTTCAAATCCGATCTGTCAATATCTTCAGTGTTCTCATATCTCTTCATTGTATTATTACTGCAATAGCGAAATAGCAATTGCAATCTTTGAATTCAGTCTACGTCGCGAGCAAACAACAGATTATTCTATTGGGAAATCGTCTCAGACTCGAGCAGTTGATAAGATTCTGAACCACTTTGAGTTAATAAGAATTTCTTATGAAAATGTCTTTATTTGTCAGCACTGCCGAGTAAGTTCTGTATTGAATAGCGATTGGTGTAAAATAGACTCAGACAGGATTTTTTATGAATTTCTTATTATTTTCTGATTGAACTAGATTCTTATTGAAATGATTTGCACGAATAGCTAAAATTTCGTCTCTTGTCGTGCTAAATTCTTAGTCGATTTAACAAGTGGGTGGTGAGAGCCCTCAGGGCGCCGTGATACTCAATGGAAGAGGGGAGGGGTAGTGGTGATCTCTCTCAAAATGAGAGAGATTGGCAAAATAATTTTGGGAATAAGTGACCGGATATATTCAATTACGATGTACCTATATATACGTTTTACCGCGGATCAGTATATACTGGTTCAAATTCTGGAATGGCCCGTCACTGATATCGCTTCGAAAGGTTGGCTTTTACCACAAAGGTAATAGTAGTTTCATTTACGATAGCCTAGCCGTCTGTTCAGTTACACTGTGTAATAATTAACATATAGGCCTACATGTAGACAGATTCATTTAAATTTTAAAATGTTTTAACAATTAATTTTTTAACCGATTAAAATATAATTTTGTACTTTACCCTATCCTATAACGATTTTTGCGGAATCTTCTTAGATTCTACGGCGAAACCTTAATGAGAAATCTTGAAACAGCTAGGCAAAAATTTTATGTGTAAAAGCATTCGATGAAATTCTAGGAGAGGTCTAGGGAAACATTAGTTAATATAACAATATAAGTTAATGGTACTGACAAAAGGACATTGGTTGAATGTTTCCGTGTCTGTGTCTATGTGTATGTGTGTGTGCGTGAGAGAGAGAGAGAGTGAGAGAGAGAGAGAGAGAGAGGGATAAGTAGCTATTGAACTATCTTACTTAACCACCAGAAAGGATAACGTTTGAACGATTGAAATTATTTATTAAACTACATATTAATATTATGTATTATTATTATTATTACTATGCTCGTTATGCATATAATAAATACTAATAATTAGCACCGAATTTCATTTTTACCCTACTGATATTCTAAGAAACTAATTTTATATTTTGTGATTATTCGACATTTTTATTTTGTTTAAATTTAATTGCAGACTAACTGAGTCGAGCAACGCAACAAATCTGTCAAAAATGGACATTCAACTTCCGGTCTACCCAAATCTCATATACCAGTATCCGGTTCAAGTCAATCCATGTGCTACCAGCATCCCAATGGAATTGTACCTTCAGTCATTTCCTGTCCCGGATGGATCAGTTTGCACGTTTTATACTGAGATGATGTCTAAAGGTACGGAATGTTCGTCATCAGTCTTAATATCGCAACCTAATAGAGGACAATCATATCAAGAACTCCATCAATCAGCTGATCCGAGAGCTTTGACATTCCATCACCAGAACTACAACCAACAACCCATGCAGTATCAATATACCAATCCGATAACATCTACGACAATACGGGGCACTATTCTTACGGAACAGTCAATCCATGCTCCGGAATTTTACCCAAAGGATTATAGGACGCTTGAAGGTCATAAGAAGAGCGTAGAGAACACGAAGGAGAAGAAAGAAGAGAGGAGAATAGAAAGTTCATCACAGAGCGATGAAGTCTATGAATTAGTTCTCACTCAGCACAATACGGACATCTCAAAATTAATCTCTCCCACAGAGAGTGTAGGATCGATGGCATCCGAATCCTTTTCCCTCAACCAGGATCACAATTTAGGAAATGATGGAATGGATTCTGAAGTCGAATCGCTCAGTACTCACTACACCTGTTGTACTCACTACACCAGCAGGAACTCTATAACCAGCGACAGTGGATGTGCTTCAGACGAGCCGATTAGTGAAACAGATGACAGTGCCATAACTGGTTTAGATCATAAATTAACCGAAGAGGTGAAGTTTAACTCCAGTAGGGTTGACGGGACAATGGAAGAGCTGGATATAGTAGAAATGAATGATACAAGACAAAAATCAAATTATGAAAGCGATTCTAAAGAGAAATGCGAGCGTAAAACTTCTGAATATAACAAAGCATTTGATAGGTGCAATCAATCTACTAACATTGCAGCGATTTCCAAGTGCAAAGTCGATACAACAGATAATCATTTAGACATTTCTATCACTGAAGGGAACAACAATGAAAATGTGTACCCAACATCTCCTGACACACCGTTCAGTAATAATAATACTCTAGCTGCTGATTTGAAAATTCCGTTTCAGCCAGATCATCATTATCAATCAATCACAAAAACCAAAAAATCATCGGTCTCGGCCCAAAAACCTCGCAAACCCTCTCGCCCTCCTATGCGAGCAGTCCCAGAGAGGTTTCTAATTCTCCTTGAAGAGGCGGCCACACGAGCTACTGAACTGAGACACCGCCTAGAGGGCATTCCTCTCTTTCTTCCACTTCCACCGGCTGATGACTTAACGGAACTGGATTATCAGCTTCACTACTCAACACTCTTCTCAG
This sequence comes from Enchytraeus crypticus, assembly GCA_905160935.1. Taxonomy (NCBI): domain Eukaryota; kingdom Metazoa; phylum Annelida; class Clitellata; order Enchytraeida; family Enchytraeidae; genus Enchytraeus; species Enchytraeus crypticus. The sequence goes on along the minus strand of CAJHZI010000452.1, from coordinate 837,569 downwards.
ACTCCGATGGCTCCTGGAGTGACATAGAATACGCCCATTCTAACATCTATGCTGAACATCTTGGCAATAATTCGACGGACTCTTTTAATTGCTATAATTCGATCTACCCTGAAACTTTCATAGCATTCAACAATTATGACGATAGTTGTAATGTTGGGGAGTGTCACAGCACTGTAACGTTAGATAACGAAGCCATTTGCAATGCTGATACTCAAATACTCTGCAGCAGTGCTGCTGAAGATTATACGAATATAAAGCAGCAAAACTCTCCTGCTTCTCCAATAGTCCGTTGCAGTCATGCAAATGATTGTACGAAACTAAACCAGTATGATTGTTCAGAAGAAGATGCGAACGTCTGTGTTAGTAAAGAATCACAACAGCCTTTTGATTCAAATAAAACCGCTGCAGTGTATGATCAACCCGTTGCTATAGACCTGAATCTAATCAATATTCCAACGTACGTGTTTTACGTAGATGATATATCTCAGAATTTAATAGCATTCAATAATTTTTCGCTAGAGGATCATATTCAGTAGATGAAACTGAAATCAGTTAGGCCTATATTGATAATTTTTATTTTTATTTTTAAAGTTTCAAGCTAATCGATGTTTGAACTAAATGGCTTAAGTTCGATTCCAGATAGAACCGGACGAAGAATAATATCCCGAATTTAAACTCATCAAATATTACAATATAATTCAGACGACCTTTTTTGTAACACCTTCCTACTTGTTCCTGCATTTTATACTACTATATTACTATTATTATATTAATTTTATAATATTTATAATAATAATGTTCTAGTAATTCACTAAAAACTCAATGGATACAATTTAATGGAGGTACTGTTACAACTGAAGTGAACTTTTAACTTTATATCTCGAAGAAACGTAATAATCGGCGTTTTGAGTGTTAAGTAGCGAGTAATGAAACTTTAAATGACAGTCTTGAGGTTAAATGGACTCCCTTAGGTTCGACTCAATGACCATCTAATCTCGAAATAACATCTCAGACATTCACTGTACAAAACAATTGGATACTTAACTATGTTACAACTTTATTAGTTATTCTACACGTGTGATAACTTAACTTGTATGTGTTAAACCGATATGTGAGTTGTAGTGCATGGTGGTCAGCAAGATAGGACCATGTCCTCACTAGTGGCCGTTATGCAGGATAACTAATTAAATAACATAAGGTTCATTGCGCCTATTAAATTTTGTGCACGATTTTTGCTTTTTCATGTTGTTTCTGATAGCAGACACTGTCTTTATTAATAAAGCATGGCTCGCTCTCTCTCTCTCTCTCTCTCTCTCTCTCTCTCTCTCTCTCTCTCTCTCTCTGTGTTTATAAGCTGCTCCAAATTTATATGTGTATCTTTAAAAAGATAAACACATCTCTCTCTCTTAGTGCACTGCCTACCGGCAGGTCCGTGGTATATAACGCCTCCAATGTTGCCATCCGCACAGTCGGAAGATTCCCAAGCCCCCTCAGTGGTTTGTCCCAGCGGCCAAAAAAATCAACGCATCAGTCAGCTCTCCAACCCAAAATTAGGTTGATAATTAGGCTTACTTTATTTTAGAAAGATAAAAATGCAAAACTAAGGAAGACTTGTGTATAGGCGGATAGTTTCAGATATACCACTCTTTTAACGTTGTCTTCTCAGAAGTTATATAATTATATTTATTTTCATTCCACTTAAAATCTTTTGTGTAGGCTACTTTTGAAAACCCTTGACCCCAGGACCAACATTTCCCCCTCTCTTATACATTTTCTTAATTATAGAGGCTATGATCTGAGGTGAATCGAAGTTGGGTTACTTGAGCTGGACTCAAGAGCGCATAGATCAGATAGTAAAATCTGAGAATTTAACAGGATCGGTAACTTGGACATTTATAAACTAATCAAAGATATAACTTCATAGTCTTAGGCTAACAAAAACGTAAGCAATGTAAAAATATTTCTATCAACTACGTAGGTCTACTCATGCATTCAAATGCATATAAGTAAAACACGCTTTACAGTGATTCAGTGAAATGATGAACTATATTGATATCTTTCTCTTTTAATACCACGTACATGTTTAAACCGATAGGATATTTCATTTGAACATTCTCTTATAACCAGCCCAGTGAATGTCCGAGATTATAATCTCAGATCAGCGTGGCTGGGATTCGAACCCACGGGGGTTCAATTCACCTCAGGATCTGTCATTTAAAACATTATGACGTTAAGCCTACGCTATTGAGACATTCTATGCATGCAATAAATTTGCACAGTAGGCCCTTATAGGCCTAATTATAAGTACATTTATATGCTAGACTCACAAAATATAATAAAACCAATTATACAAATATATTGATATAAAGAAATATGTAAGAGATAAATTATAATGCTACTATAATTATATCTTATGCAGTATAATTATATCAAAACAGTATTACACGTACACATTGTCGAAAATACAGTCCCCATTTCGTAGGCTATATCACTTAGGCCTGTATGGATCGAGCAGAAACAATGCTCCAGAAACAGCAATATCACTTTATAGGAACAACAACAAGTAGTACTAAGCTATAGCAACATCAACTCTGTGGGAGCGGCAAATGGGACAAAAGCAATTTCTAAATCAAATTATAATTAATGCATGCGTAAAATTAACGAGGAAGCTTGAGTGGAGATGCTATGGATTGGTCTTCTGGATTATAGATTTTGCACTGATTATAAGCCATTTTGGCTTTTGCACTGAGGTATGAACTTCGCTCAAATGGTGCTTGATGCTATCATTACGACTTAAACACTCAAATTCTTTATGTTGTTACTGTTGCTTTTCTTGTTGTACGAGAGTGAAATAAAATGAGTGAAGTTTACCGTAAATAATAATGAGAGAACTGGGAACAAGATTTGTTGATATGTAAACAAACGAGATAAACTTTGAACCGGGTCTCAGTTAGTTCTGGATTTTTTAATTAGTTAAATTAAAATGCATTAAGTGCAATGGTCAGTCATCGATTGCAACGTATCATTCTTATACTCTGTTAACTCTCGTTGCTGAAAGTCATTGATGTTTAAATGATATGTAAGGTGCACTGCAAACCTTTATTATACTAAGCTAATCTGATCCCCACTCATCTGATCATCAGAGTAAAATCTCGGACACACAGTAGGCCATTATGTGCGCAGTATCGTACGTATCATCCCGTGTTGTGCTCGGGTGTGGTTGGACTACTGCAGAATAGGCCAACCGCAAATAATCTGCTGCGTATACGTAAGAGGCGACTAAGGCAGGAGCTGAGGATGGCAAGAGGGGACCCACCTCACTATAAAATATTTTCCCCCGGGATTAAATTGTAATTAATCCAGCTAATTGAGGAAGGCAACGGGAAACCACTTCAGAAGCCATTCTTTTCCTTAGCTATAGGCTACATAAGGTATGGATAAGGCATAGACTTTGTGAAGGGATTAACTTGTTGATCTAAGGAGTGCTCTTATGGAGCGAGAAAGCAGACTTTGCGTATGAATATGTGCCTTGAACCTGCCACTTGGCGGTGCACTGAAGGGAGAGAGAGAGATTGTACGCTATAAACACGACCTGTTCAATATGCGAACGAATGCATCAGTGTTTTAAAGACATGTTGTAAGGTTAAAGTTTTGTTATTGTTTTTGCTTCTTTTATCCATTCTTCTTCAACTCTGACAATTCACTGTTATGTTATGTCTTCCGACAGTGGGTTGTCAAGACTGTAGCTTACTGTTAACCCAATTATTGTGACAGTAGCTTGAGTGTGTCAAGTCTTCTTGAAGGGAGGAATTAATTGTGCTTCTGAACATTTAAGTAAACACACTACAACCTACCACCCACTCTCATTTAAATCTCTTTCATCGCATGAGTCGTTGCTTTACTATAAGCGGAACATTGCATAGTCAGTTAAAAAACCTACCTCTTAATATCTGTCTCTTTCATTCAGATATCCTTGAGTTGCAATTATCGCTTTATCATTATTTCCTTTTATTTGTTAATCTTTCAACTTGTTTTCTGGATTGCACTATTTTTTACCTTAAATTTTTCTTTGCCTATCGATTTGACCCATCAGTTTGGCTTTGATTCCATAGTTATATTTGTTGTTGCTGTTAATTCATGCTTTAACTAAATTGCTTGATTGTTAATTTAATGACCAAGTTGATTCTTTGATATCAATATTGTATGTCATATTGTGTGACTTAAAAACAAAGGCAAATTATAATGTGTGCAAATATATATTATTTTAATTAAATTATGCTAATAAATATCTAGTTTAATATAATTATATAAATATAAAATTATTATATTATGATAAAATTAAATAAAATTATGCTAATATCTAGTTTTATAGAATTAATTTGGTAGTTTCAGATATGGTCAGTGTACTAAGAACCGAAGGACTACATGGCTATGCAGTTGAGTTCTCTCCATTTGTTCCTAATCGTCTGGCATTAGCTGCTTGTCAGCAATTTGGCATATCAGGTACGGAATCATCAATGCGACATTTCTTTGAACTTAATTCTATTCATCAGTCAGTAAGTTTAGATATTCTTCAATTTAATGTCATGTTTATTTTGTCAAATATAATCAATATGGTAATTTTCTAAAGATATTTTTTGTATTCTATATGATTGGCGCTGATAAGTATGTGATAAAGTAATATGTAATAAGTGATAAATTTTATTTGATACTAGTGCTGCTATTTGTTCTTAAGGTGCTTAAAAATTATCAATGGCATTAATTTTTTTCTACACTTTGTTACAGGTACAGCCAAACTGCTGATAGCTGATGTAGTACCGGAAGCTAGTGTGTGTAAAGTGGTGACATCTTGTGATTGGTTGGATGCTCTATTTGACATCACTTGGAGTGAAGCCAAGCCTGATGTTGTTGTTGCCGCAGGAGGAGATGGCTCTGTCATAGTATTTGATCTTACAACTGGCCAGGTGTGTCTTAGGCATAAAGTGCCATTTACGACAATTAGGAAATTAGGAATTAGGAATTACTACTTACAAAATATAGGTTTTATTTTTTATTTTCTAACATATATATTACAATGTTGTACAATCCATGCAAATGTTTCGTGATAGATTTTTCTGAGCAAAATTGCTAGGAATTTTGTGTACTTTATAGTATTTCCTTTATTATAACAAATTATGTTTATTTTCTGTAAAATTTTAATTTACTATCACAAATTATGTTTAGTGTTTTTGTAAAAATTGAGTATGGTTAAATTCAGATAATCATATGCCTAGCTTTTTTTTGTTGAATTTTAATTTTTGTGTCAAATAACTGGTAAATCTCTATGTTGACTGATGCAAACTTAGCTAAATTTTATCTTTGATTTATTTTTCCAACAGAAACCCATCCTTGTATGGAAGGAACACACAAAAGAGGTAATTTTGTTTCTTAAATTTGAATTTGTTTTCTAATTTTAGTTGTCTTTACTTAACTCTGGTTGCATGTATAGTGATTTATATTAAATTAATGCTCTTATTCTATTGTACCCGTTTTCTTATTAAGTACGGATATTTTTTGTTAAATAATAATAATGTTGATCTAATATATGTTAATAAGAACTAAAATACTATTGTTATGATATTTCAACTTTTTTCCACCTTCTGTTGGGCATTAGTTCTGCTCAACGGCGTGTATTTGTCTCAATAGTGTTGCATGTTGTCATTGATGACAGTAGCACTTCAGTTGTTGTTATGTTATGTTATATGTCAAATGAACTCTGGATAATTTAACATAATATTATATTTCTACTAACAATTTCTGTATTAATTAAGCTGCATATATTTAATATTACATATATATATTTTAGCTACATATATTTTAATTAGATATATTAAAATTAATAATAAGAACTTGTTTGTTTATTAATGCATAAATATTACATAATTTGACAAAAATGATAGTAATATCTGGTCTGTAGCAAACATATCAATACTGTGTTATGATTACATAAAACTTTGCTAAGGCGCAAATCGCATTGTAAAAAGTTTTTGCAAGTATCACTGGTTTTGAATTTGATATACCTTATATATAGTTCTATTAATTGTTAGAAGTTAAACTATGCTACCATAATCTAGGATTATTGAGAGAAACTTTGAGAGTATGATGTACGTATTAACAATCTTTGTAGTGTTTAGAATTCCTTACTGACTTGAAGTTGCCTTTTTTCTCATATGCTAAAAATATTGTATTGCTCTATCTACACTGATAGCATTGTAAAATACTGCAGCTTTTACTTCTAGTTTTGAATGGCATTCATTGATAATTCATATGTCTATAAAGAGACTATATTGTGTTTTACTAGCTGATAGGATTTATGGAACAAGTGTGTGATATTTTGTCCAGACGTACAGTGTTGATTGGAGTACTACAAGAGATGTTCAGTTGATTCTCAGTGCCTCGTGGGATAAAACGATCAAACTGGTGCGTGATGTCTTTACTATTCTCAACAACACTGTAAATTCAATGCTGTGTTATAGTGTTCTGAAGTAACTTAGTAATTAAAAATTTGTTTATTCTCATTTTAACAATTCACTGCTATAACAGAATAGATTAGCTATAGCCTCTACATGTCTTAAGAGGCGACTAATCAGGAATGTAGGAAAGTAATTTAAAGTCAACTCAGAAACCATATTTTTTTCTAGCCAAACGCTACTTTAAGATTTATTAAGGGAATAGCTTTGGCAATAGGATCAACTTGAAGGTCAGCAAAGTGAACTTCAGTGAAAATGAAAGCAGGCAGTGAGGTGTAATATATGCCTTAAACCTGTCACTTAGCAGAACTTCAGAGAAAAATGTGTGATTTTTACAAATATTTTGATTTTCATGCTCTCTTATGTGTTTACAATAGACAATTTGTCAGTAAGTTAAGTAAGGCTTACCCTATTTCTGTATATTATACTGCATTATTGCAGTGGGATGCATTTATTTTACCCTGTTTTATTATAGTAGGATATATTCCCTGGTTAAACTGGGATTTAAGGGAAGATGATGATGATGATTATAGTAGGATATATTCATTGTATGCTGTTTTATTATAGTATGATTTATTTAATATATGCTATTTTATTACAGTGAGATGTATTTCTTATATGCTGTCTTTGCTGTGAGATGTATTTGTTGTACATTGTTTTATTGCTGTGAGGCGGTGTTTTCGCTGTTTTACTACAGCGACATGTAATTATTGTATGCTGTTATATTACAGCGATATGTAACTATTGCATGCTGTTATATTTTACAGTGATATGTAACTATTACATGCTATTATATTACAGTGATATGTAATGATTGTATGCCGTTATATTACAGTGATATGTAATTATTGTATGCTGATATATTACAGTGATATGTAATTATTGTATGCTGTTATATTACAGTGATATGTAATTATTGTATGCTGTTGTATTACAGTGATATGTAATTATTGTACTCTGTTAATAATACTAATAACACACATAATAGTGAAATGATCAACTATGTTGATATCTATCATTTTTAATACCGCATGTTAAATCTGTTAGGAAATTTTGTCCA